>CM064581.1:32331860-32786638 GCA_032716605.1 Paralithodes platypus | reverse complement strand
TGCCAAGCGCTTGTTCAATGTCATTTTGACTATTCTGTCATCCTGGTACTCTGCATCATCTCAATCAGCAAAGCATAAACTTCAGGTCACTCAAAATAAAATGGTTAGGTTCATGCTGAACCTAGGACCCAGATCGCATGTTGGCCAGGTTCAACTTCAGTCACTTGGTATGCTCAATGTTTCTGACAGGGCCAAACAAATCAGACTCATTAATGCCTTCAAGATATTTTATGATAGAGCTCCAGAGTATTTAAAGAGTAATTTTGTTAAAGCAAATGAAAGGAATGGACACAATACGAGGAATAGGATGTATAATTTTACGGTCCCGAGAATCCAAGGCCATAGTAAGCTTACATTCTTCTTCACTGCCATCAAAGACTGGAATAACCTACCCCAGTCAGTATGTGAAAAGAGAACATTGTATTCCTTCAGACGTAGCTTGAAGGAGCACCTGAACCGAACAGCTGCGAGAAGGGAGCACCAACCTTATGTCTACTACTAAATACGACATAAGAGATAGGCAAAACAAACTGAATTGATTACTGAAATCCAACTATAGAATGTAAGGTAACCCCCTAGAAATATTTTCTCTAAAATATCTAAAAAAAATATTCTCCCATTTTTCCCCAGCTAACCTAATCCCACAAGGACCCCAATGAAAATACGCCTAACGGCCTTATTGGGCTATCCTTAGTTGGAATTATGCAAAGCTGGTACATGTCATATTAGTAACATATTATGTGGTACCAACATTGTAAAATGCTAACTGAATAAATATTATTATTATTATTATTACTACTATTATTATTATTAAGGATGAACTGTATGCCCAGGAGGGAGTACACTTTCCTCGACTAGGAGTTCCGACCTTAGCCAGCTCACTGGACAAGATTGTTGCGGGGTTTCGTTAACAAAAAACCCGTAAGTAAAATACTGTCTCCATATGGAGCAGGTACTTCATGTGACAAACCAGTGAGTAAAATAGAAATAATCAGTCAAGATAGTGCGGATATAGTGATGTGGTAATAGTAGTATCGATAACACTACACATGTAACTGATAGTAAAGATGAGAATACTGATAGAGTAGAATTTCCGTCTAGAGCTAGTAGTTCAACAGGAAATAATAAGTTAGCTAAACACAATAGAAAATTAGTTGAAAATAAAAGTAATAAGTTGAGGGTATATTATACAAATTGTAGGAGTTTATGTAACAAAATGAACGAACTTAGAGCACTCGTTAGTACAGAAAATATAGACATAATAGCGCTAACCTGAAACGTGGGATTAATACAGAATCTAGGCATTTTTTAGCAGAATTTGATATTCCAGGATATAGTTTGTTTAAATATGACCGAAACAAGTAGGAGGGGCGGGGGTATAGCAGTGTTTGTCAGGAGTACATTAAAAAGCTGTATTAAATCAGGTATTAGACTAAATAATGATAATGAAAGTGTTTGGGTAGAGGTTAACGAAGGTAGTGAGACCATAGTTATTGGAGTTATATATAGTCCGCCAAAATATGAGTAGAAATGGCGGAACATCGTTATGGGAGGAAATTAAAATAGCATCAAGGTTTAGCAATGTGTGCATTATGGGGGATTTTAATTTTCCGAACATTGATTGGCAGCACCAAATAAGGCGACTCCGCTTCGGCTCGCTTGGTGTAGTGACTAGCGTCTCGGACTTCCACCCAGAAGGCCCGGGGTTCGCGCCCACGCTCGGCGCATTAAAGATTTTTCACAAGCACTGGAGTCATTACCCATCCCTCTTGAGCAAAGGGATGGGGTAGTAGTACAGGACCCCAATGGAAATACGCCTAATCGGCCTTATTGAGCTATCCTTAGCTAGCTTAGCATGCGCTAGCTTTAAGAACTATTATTATTATTATTATTATTATTGAGGTAGTACAAGATAGTTTTTTTATTTCAATTCATAGATACGCCGACTAGAGGTATTAATATTCTTGATTTAGTTTTCAGTAACAATGAACATATGATAAATAATGTAGAGATTGGTGACCACCTAGGAAATAGCGATCATAAATCTATTTATTTTAATATACAATGGACAGGGAATGCTAAAGAGAATACGACACTTATCCCACATTTCAGAAAAGCCGATTATGGTGGGCTAAGAAGAGACTTAAGGGTCGACCCTATTATTAAGCAATTAAGTCAGGATATGCCAGAATTAAACTTGCCACCTACATATAACCAGTTTATTGCTTCACTCCACAATGCTCAAAATAAATATATCCCTAAAAGAAGATTTAGATTGACGCAGAACCAACCAAAATGGATGACTAATAAGCTAATAGATCTTATAGGAAAAAAGAAAGGAATATATAGAAAAATAAAGAAAGGCGAAAATCATCTACATATATACTATCAGACTCTATCAAGACAGGTCAAAAAGGAAATCAGGAAAGCAAAAAAAAAAAAAATGAAATAAGGATAGCCAGTGACTCAAAAAATAACCCTAAAGCTTTTTACCAACTATATAAATCTAAAGTTAGAGATGTAATAGGCCCCCTAAAAACTTCAATAGGAGAAATAACAGAAAATGATTTAGAAATGTGCAGTACATTAAATAGTCAGTTTCTTTCCGTTTTCACTAATGAAAATTTGGCACAGATTCCAGAAGTCAATATGGTATATAGTGATAGTATAGAAAATATGTTAAGTACAGTTAGTATAAGTAGAAATGATGTGCTTAAGGAAATTGACAGACTGAAACCTCAAAAATCGCCTGGTCCTGACGAGGTAAATAATAATAATAATAATAATAATAATACTTTATTTCAGACTCACACAGTACAGAGGGGACCATACTGGGGTCCATATATACCTTACAGTAACATAAATATATATAAATATATATAAGCTACTGTACATAGGCTACATAAAATAAAAAGAAATTAAATAATACCCAGCTTGCTATCATGTAGTTCACAGCACTGCCTCAACCAAAAACAGTGGTCATCAAACTACTGTGTTACCAAAACCACTGTCCTCATTGTGTACAGTACCATGCCTCACATCATTTAGCTTCCGGTACAGTATGTTGCTACAGTACAGTATAGGAATATCGGTACTGTACTGCACTATGAGGATCAGTACCGGTATGCTAATTCTGTAGAGTAGCAGACCTGAAATCATTACTTAAGGTTAAATATAGAGCAACTTCCTCCAGTGTATATGCTATTCCTCCAGAGGTATATGCTAGAGTATTAAAAGAATGCAGAGATGAGTTAAGTAGCCCATTAGCATTTTTATTTAACAAGTCATTAGAAACAGGTTTAGTTCCAGAAGCTTGGTAGCTTGCAAATGTAGTTCCGATCTTCAAAAAAGGTGATAAATCGATAGCATCCAATTACCGTCCCATTAGATTCACATCAATCATAGGAAAGTTGCTAGAGTCTATTATTGCTAGGAAAATTAGAAGCCACTTAGAAAAATTTAACTTAATAAATTCTTCTCAGCATGGATTCACTCAGGGACGTTCTTGCCTTACTAATTTGCTTAGCTTTTTCTCAGAGATATATGAAGCAGTAGATAGTGACAAATCATATGATATAATTTATTTAGATATCAGTAAAGCTTTCGACAGAGTCCCTCATGAGAGATTGATGAGAAAGGTTGAGGCACATGGAATAGGAGGATCGTTGTTGGGATGGATTAGGTCATGGCTAATTGGTAGGAAACAGAGAGTCAGCATAAATGGTACCAAGTCAGAGTGGGGAGCAGTCAAAAGTGGTGTCCCCCAGGGATCGGTATTAGGTCCCCTGTTGTTTCTTATATACATAAATGACCTTGATTTAGGTATAACTAGTAGGATAAGTAAATTCGCAGACGATACTAAAATGGGGAGATCAATTGATTCAGATAGCGATATAGAGTGCCTCCAAAGGGATCTAGATACCTTACATGAATGGTCAGTAAATTGGCAGATGGAGTTTAACATTGACAAATGCAAGGTATTAAAGATAGGGAAGATGCAAACAAATGTTAAATATAAACTAGCTAATTTAGAATTAGAAATTCAGACTGCGAGAAAGATCTAGGTGTGTTTGTTAGCAATGATTTGATGCCTAGAAAACAGTGTATAAGCGTTCGTAATAAGGCAAACAGGATTCTCGGGTTCATCTCTAGGAGTGTGAGTAACAAAACTGCTGATGTTATCTTAAAACTTTACTTGTCATTAGTGAGACCCCATATGGATTATGCTGTCCAATTATGGTGTCCTTATTACAGAATGGACATAGATTCATTGGAGAGAGTACAGCGTAGAATGACAAAAATGATCCATAATATTTAGAAATCTTCCATATGAAGAAAAGTTGAAGGTTTACATTCATTAGAGAGACGCAGAGTTAGAGGGGATGTGATAGAGGTGTTCAAGTGGGTTAGTGGGATTAACAAAGGGGACATGACAAATGTACTAAAGCTCAGTGATAGCGAAAAAACTCATACCAATGGTTTCAAATTAGATAAATTTCGTTTCAGAAAAGATATAGGCAAATATTGGTTTGGTAACAGAGTTGTAGATGGGTGGAATGGACTACCAAGTGCTATAGTGGGATCTAAAACTATAGGGAGCTTAAGATAAAATTGGATAAGCATATGGACGAGAAGGGTTGGGTGTGAAGGGGTATCAGCCGGGTTGGGCCAATCAGCGCTCTGCAGACCCACATAATCCTGCGTTAATCTCTAACCGTTTTGGTAAGATGATCCTCAGGGTATTAGAGTGTTGAGCCTATAATTGGGCTTTGTAATTGAATTGGGGTTGTGTGGGACAGGGATCTGCCTTGCTTAGGCCAATCGGCTTTCTGCAGACTCCCATTTTCTTATGTTCTTATGTTATAATACCTCAAAGTAAGCGATTATATTATAGGAATAGTCATCACAATTTTTTACAAATTCAACTAGATCAAAATAATATCGAAATGATGGATCATTAATTATTGATCTTGATATGTAGGCCTAAAGCGTGTTGTTTAAACAAAGCCAATAGAATTGTAGGGCTGATAAGGAGGACATTTGTGTCACTTGACGAAGAAATCTTCAGGAATCTCTATACAGCGCTGGTTAGGCCGCACCTGGAATATGCAAACCAGGTGTGGGCTCCATATATGGTAAAGGATATAGAAGCAGTGGAGAAAGTGCAGAGGAGAGCTAGCAAGCTGGTACCAACGTTGAAGAACGCGGGCTATGAGCAGAGGTTGAGGACACTGGGACTTCCGACACTGGCATATAGGAGAAAGAGAGGGGATATGATAGAGACTTTTAAGATAGTGTCAGGAAAGTACGATGAGGATGTGTGTGAAGGTATCTTCTTGATGCGGGAGGGAACAAGAACGAGAGGACACTCTAAGAAAATTTACAAAGAAAGAAATAGGCTTGAGAAGGCGAAGAACTCATTTTGTGATAGAGTGGTAAATGAGTGGAACGCACTGCCCCAGTATGTAGTCGATTCCGAATCAATATACAGCGCTGGTTAGGCCGCACCTGGAATATGCAAACCAGGTGTGGGCTCCATATATGGTAAAGGATATAGAAGCAGTGGAGAAAGTGCAGAGGAGAGCTAGCAAGCTGGTACCAACGTTGAAGAACGCGGGCTATGAGCAGAGGTTGAGGACACTGGGACTTCCGACACTGGCATATAGGAGAAAGAGAGGGGATATGATAGAGACTTTTAAGATAGTGTCAGGAAAGTACGATGAGGATGTGTGTGAAGGTATCTTCTTGATGCGGGAGGGAACAAGAACGAGAGGACACTCTAAGAAAATTTACAAAGAAAGAAATAGGCTTGAGAAGGCGAAGAACTCATTTTGTGATAGAGTGGTAAATGAGTGGAACGCACTGCCCCAGTATGTAGTCGATTCCGAATCAATAAGGGAGTTTGAAAGTAATCTTGATAAAGCATGGGGAAGACAAGATTTGAAGCTTGATTATAAAACAAAAATACAGAATAGTAAAAATGTTGCGTCTGCTACAGCCGCCGCCAACACCGTGAACGACCGCAGCAGTGCAAGTACTGGTACTGAGCTGGATACACAGGCATAGTTTGCCTTTTTCCAGAGGATCTACTGTAAGAAACTGTAAGAAACTGTAAGTTTATAAACATTGGAGCACATGGCCGCAGCCGCGGTGCCACTCCATTCGCGCCTAATCACGATTATATTTCGGTGTATTCTTACTTAAATTTATATCATTTGGGTTGATTAGGTTACACAATACAATATTACTAAGTAACAGTACACGCATATGTATAAATATCATAACATTTGTCAGAGTTTAGCAAAGCACCACGGCTGCGTGGGGAGTGCTGAGGGTAGTGAGGGAGAAGTGGCCTAGCTGCGGAGCATGTGCTTGTAGCCTTGTGACCTTGACGTCGTCTTCCCAAGAGTCAAGTTCAGAAAATCAGCGTTCGTCACGGTAATTAATCCGTCACTCCTCAGAATTATTGAAATTTCTATGTATGCGATTATTTCTTGCTCTAATATTAAACAAATAAATATGTTGTATAATTTCACCTAATATGTAATGTCCCAACACATCTGAAATTGTATATATTCAAATTTATTGCCGATATGTTCTGTTATCGATTATTCCAGTCCCTGACATACCTCATGATATTTGGTATATTACGCTATTTCGCTTTTATTTTGTCTTTATTTGCTTTGTAATAATTATTCTGCAATGCATATTTACTTTCATTCTTAAAAATAGTCAGGAACGGTTGTCCATATAATGTATATATTTCAAAGTCTGGATCGCCCCTTGTCATTTTGTGCCACCACACTTTAATGAAAGTGGGTTATCAGACTTTGGGGTGACACAAAATGCAGCTCAATATCAAGCCAACTCAACCCTGCTCCTACACAGGGTCGAAATTTAAGCCGCATTTTCCTTTACCATCACTATCTCCGATAGACTGGAAATGGTGTCGTATTTCACACCCAAATGCCATAAAAGGGTGTCTGTTATGCCCTGTTTTTCTAGAGGATTAACTTGGGTAATGTGAGTTCTAACTGACTGGGTATAGAAGGCTGCATGCACAAAAAAAGGTATGAGGAATAGAGAACACAAAATAAGCACACGGTAACAAGACACACGATCACTTTTATTGATGTACACACTTCTATAGTTTTCTTGATGATGATTAATATGAAGCATAAGAAGATATGAATACTCGTAAAGACAAATGATAGAATTGAACAACACTAGCATTAAGTGGATCTGGATGGAGCCTAGTCTCCTACTTCCAACGTTCAGGTATTAATCTTCTGATCACTGGCTTTATTCACAAGTTTATAAACTGGAGACCATAAATGTTACTTATAGATTCATATTCACTGTTAGATTTATCACTGGTAGCTCTGGTGCACAAGTAGTAGTTCACAGACTAGATTAGACACGCGTATTTTAGAGCACGGGAATTCTAGTAACCTCAGGGGGGTACTGATCTAAGTTTTATATTCTTGTATCAGAAACACATAGAACGCAAATCAGTGGGCGAACATCAGATATCACTAGGTTTTCACTTCTATGTAATAATATCTGGATATATGGGTAATTACGAGAGTTAATATCGCCTGTTAATTAATAAACACTGATACGCTTAGCACTTCCTAATTGAATGGTTAGATATGAATTATACTGGGGGAAAGATATAGCCACTTCATAGAAATATTAATAAGTGAGTCTCTAAATAGCACTATAACACTGTAGCACTGATAGAGTGAATCTTGGGTAGTATTTGATTGGTCTGGTCCTGGTTATCTTGCGTCCGTGATGTTGGGGGCTAACGACTTGTTCCGCGGCCGTCCAGATGGTCCATATGTAGAAAGTTATCAAGACGGATCTCTTAGCGATCGTTGCTGGTTACACTCGTATATACCCTCTGGTTTCTAGACCTGAATCACAGATATTAGGATCTTCCTGTCAATCTGGATCGGAATTAACGCCAAGCGCATCTCACGTCGATCGCTCAGCTTCCCGGTCTGTATGAAGGTTATAAGGTGTACGTAGATTTCTTTTACGTGGACAGGTCCTTCTATCTAAATCTGCCACGGAGTCTGCAGGCTCTGGAACTCAATTCTCAGGAACAAACAACGATAGAGCTAGAGGTCAACACAAGGGACCAGCCACTGTTTGGTGTCTATCTTTCAACTGATTTTACTGGGGGCTGGAGCTCGGTTTATAGGTTCGGTTTTGGACCCTGTAGGCAATAGGGATCTCGAGTTTTGATGGACTTATTTGAGCTCTCAATTGATACGGGAACTAGGTAAGGTGGTGATTACTGTTGTGGCACATGGCTGTATGGAGCCTTCATAATGTGATATAACTGAACCTTAGTGAGAGGTACTATTTTGGCTATACTGGAAGTATTTACGGGAGAGAGACTGGATCTACTTTGCGAGGAGGTTTGGGACATCTTTGATAGGAGTGTCTCTCTTAGATTGTTCAGTCTTCATTCTATGGTATAGCTGAGGTGCTAATTTGGTTATCGGAGTATGCAAGAAAGGTTAATGGGTTATTGTGGGTTAATAGAGGTTAGTAAGGGTGTTAGTCATACATGGTTAGTTCATTGATAGGAAGAATTCCTGTGCTACCTGTCAATGACCCGGAAGTCAAAACAGGGGTCAGGTGTACCTCCGCAGGGGTAGGGGTCTCCCTCCTCGGGGGGGGGAAAGGGGTAGGCGCGCGTCCTCTCTCTGTGATGGTCGTCTGGGCGGCTGTGGCTGGGGGCTTGCCATATTACAAGTGTTTGTAATAACCCTCTGTTTATGAGACAGATGTGGGTGTTCGTAATACCAAAACCGAAGGTGCCTTGATCAGCTGGTTTAATTGGTTGGGTTGTTAATTGCATGGTTTGTTGGATGTGGTGGAGACTGGGTTGCTAACTCTGCCACATTTATCTGGAAGTATGGCAATAGAGGTTAGTCACTGGCGAGGCGGCTAGCCTCGCACTGACGTTCATTTGGTACAGGGTTGTGAATGGGTTGTGAGGGAATAGATGGCATGCAAAGGGTTAGTAAAGTTCTAATGGTGTTCCTTCCTACTGGGGGAAGGTAGGCTGGATAGGTGTATATATACAAAAGGTTTGAGAATGTTAGTAACGGAAAAGTTAAGGATATTCAGGGGGTATGGCGGAGAGGCTAGGTCAGGAGGGAGTCGAGGAGCGTGGGGGGTTAACGAGAGGGAGAGTGTTAAGGGGGTCTACGTGGAAGTTTGACCCTAAGGTCTCTGGGCGTAGGGGTGGCATTAGGCTACAGTTGGTATCTTAGACTTGGGGTAACGACAGGGAAGGTAGGTTAATCAAACGCTACCGGGGGATGAGCAATAGGTGGTGGTATATGAGTCTGGAAATTATAGAATCATGTGGACTGTGGGGAAGATGAGGTTAGCTGTGGGTGTGTGCTTGACTGTGGATAAAAGTAGAGAAAAACATAGTGTATTATTACTCGTCAATACGATGGGTTATGGACACTATTAGTTGACACGATTTCTTGCTGATCTAGTTGTCCCTGGGAACTGCGTTTTCTATGAAATATATACCAAAGAAAGCGGCAGTTCATAGGGGTAGCTTCGTTATTGTTTCGTGGTAGATATGCGTCGAGATAATGGTAAAAGAGAGTTATCTATACAATCTCTGGTTGGGGTAAGAATTAGAGTTACTGCATGGTTGCTAACATCTTCAGTCATTATCTCTGTCTAGGTCTTACAGGAATAATGGTTATATATACAATGGTGTACCTGTGGGTATCATCGTGTACTTAATCTAGGGGGGGGGGTTCTTACATAAGATTCCCTGGTTTGATGAACATGGAGTAGAATTGGGCAATACAGGAACAATGGAATTTCCTATACCATCTTGTCTGTGCAGGAATATAGTTACTGGATTGCTTCGCGGCATCTTCAGTCGTGAGATCTGGCAAGATAGGGCAGGCGTAATGGTTGCACGATGGTGTACCCGTGGGTATTATAGTTTCTTATCAATTATGACATGGGGGTTAACATATTACTTCTCGGATGGAAGAACATTCATAGATTTATGGGAGCGGTTTGTCTTCAGAAACTTAGTCTGGCAAGACAAGGTATTTTAGGGTATGTTGATATTGATATCTTAACTTAGGGACAGGGCATGTGTATTAAATTAAGGTGTATTCATGTTCATCATCATGTAGGTAGAGTCTGGCGGGTAAGAGGTGTAGGACACGAGGGGTAGTGGATACGCGAGGTGGGGGAAGGGTCAGTGGTTAGAAGCGATAGGCAGGTGTGGTTTGGAGCTGCTTAGCCCTGCGGGCTTCGGCCTGTCTGAACTGGTTGGCTTGGTGCCTTCTCTCCTTCTTTCTTCTCTCACGCTGATCTATGGGGCGTCTGCTCTCACCTGGTCCTTTCGTTCTGTGGGCTTTTCCTTCGGGTGTTTCTGTTCCCGTTTCTTTGTTGTTCTCGCTCGTGGCTTCCGTGGTGGGCTTCTCGTTCTGGGGTATTTTAGTGTCCAATATCAAGCCAACTCAACCCTGCTCCTACACAGGGTCGAAACTCAACCCGATTCAGACTTTCGGAGCTTGATAACAGTTTTAAGACTTTGTGTATATATCCATATACAAATAATTGATTTGGATGTGATAATTATAAATGTACCTAGCTATATCCTCAGAATATCCGAAAGAAGCGTCATAATCGTATGAAAGGGTGATAACCTATATTAGACTTTGTATATATATACTCAAAATTAAGCAATTATATTATAATTATGCATACCCATCACAATGTTGTACAAATTCAAGTAGATCAAAATAAGTACTCAAATAATAATCTTAACATATAATTTTTTTTTTTTTAGAAGTCGGAACATAGCCGCAGCCGTGGTGCCGCTACATTCGTGTTTACAATCAGTAATCATGATTATATTGTGATGTATTTTACTTGATTTTATTGGATTAGGTTACTTATTATTGGTTAGTTTAGTCAATACTGTTATGCCCTGTTTTTCTACAGGATTAACTTGGGTAATGTGAGTTCTAACTGACTGGGTATAGAAGGCTGCATGCACAAAACAAGGTATGAGGAATAGAGAACACAAAATAAACACACGGTAACAAGACACACGATCACGTTTATTGATATACACACTTCTGTAGTTTTTCTTGATGATGATTAATAGGAAGCATAAGAAGGTATGAATACTCGTACAAGACAAATGATAGAATTGAACAACTAGCATTAGTGGATCTGGATGGAGCCTAGTCTCCCACTTCCACCGTTCAGGTATTAATCTTCTGATCACTGGCTTTGTTCGCAAGTTTATATACTGGAGACCATCAATGTTACTTATAGATTCAAATTCACTGTTAGATTTATTACTGGTAGCTCTGGTGCACAAGTAGTAGTTCACAGACTAGATTAGACACGCGTATTTTAGAGCACGGGAATTCTAGTAACCTCAGGGGGTACTGATCTAAGTTTTATATTCTTATAGCAGAAACACGTAGAACGCAAATCAGTGGGCGAACATTAGATATCACTAGGGTTTCACTTCTATGTAATAATATCTGGATATATGGGTAATTACGAGACTTAATATCGCCTGTTAATTAATAAACACTGATACGCTTAGCACTTCCTAATGGAATGGTTATATATGAATTATACTGGGACAAAGATATAGCCACTTCATAGAAATATTAATAAGTGAGTCTCTAAATAGCACTGTAACACTGTAGTACTGATAGAGTGAATCTTGGGTAGTATTTGATTGGTCTGGTCCTGGTTATCTTGCGTCCGTGATGTTGGGGGCTAACGACTGGTTCCGCGGCCGTCCAGGTGGTCCATATGTAGGAAGTTCTCACGACGGATCTCTTGGCGATCGTTGCTGGCTACACGCTTATATACCCACTGGTTTGTGAAGGTTATAAGGTGCACGTAGATTTCTTGTACGTGGACAGATGCTTCTATCTCAATCTGCCACGGAGTCTGCCGGCTCTGGAACTCAATTCTCAGGAACAACACAAGGACAGAGCTAGAGGTCAACTTAAGGGGCCAGCCACTGGTTGGTGTCTATCTTTCAACTGATTTTACTGGGGGCTGGAGCTTGATTTATAGGTGTGGTTTTGGACCCTGTCAGCCATAGGGATCTCGAGTTTTGATGGATGAGGGATTTTGAGGGATGCTCTCAATTGATACGGGAACTAGGTCAGGGGGTGATTACTGTTGTGGCACATGGCTGTATGGAGCCTTCATACTGTAATATAACTGAGCCTTAGTAAGATGTACTATTTTGGCTATACTGGAAGTATTTAGGGGAGAAAGACCGGATCTACTTTGCGAGGAGGTTTGGGACAGCTGTGCTAGGAGCGTCTCTCTTAAATTGCTCAGTCTTCCTTCTAGGGTATAGCTGAGGTGCTAATTTGGTTATCGGAGTATGCAAGGAAGGTTAATGGTTTATTGTGGGTTAATAGAGGTTAGTAAGGGTGTTAGTCATACATGGTTAGTTCATTGATAGGAAGAATTCCTGTGCTACCTGGCAATGACCCGGAAGTCAAAACAGGGGTCAGGTATACCTCCACAGGGGTAGGGGTCTCCCTCCTCGGGTGGGTGAAAGGGGAAGGTGTGCGTCCCTTCTCTGTGATGGTCGTCGGGGCGGCTGTGGCTGGGGGCTTGCCATATCACAAGGGTTTGTAATAACCCTCTGTTTATGAGACAGATGTGGGTGTTCGTAATACCAAAACCGAAGGTGCCTTGATCAGCTGGTTTACTTGGTTAGGTTGTTAATTGCATGGGTGGTTGGATGTGGTGGAGACTGGCTTGCTAACTCTGCCACATTGATCTGGAAGTATGGCAATAGAAGTTAGTCACTAGTGAGGCGGCTAGCCTCGCACGGACGATCATTTGGTACAGGGTTGTGAAGGGGTTGTGAGGGAATAGATGGCATGCAAAGGGTTAGTAAAGTTCTAATGGTGTTCCTTCCTACTGGGGGAAGGTAGGCTGGATAGGAGTATATATACAAAAGGTTTGAGAATGTTAGTAACGGAAAAGTTAAGGATATTCAGGGGGTATGCTGGAGAGGCTTGGTCGGAAGGGAGTTGAGGAGCATGGGATGTTAACGAGAGGGAGAGGGTTAAGGGGGGGTTACGTGGAAGTTTGACCCTAAGGTCTCTGGGCGTAGGGGTGGCATTAGGCTACAGTTGGTATCGTAGCCTGGGGGTTAATGACAGGGAAGGTACGTTAGCCAAACGCTACCAGGGGATGAGCAATAAATGGTGGTATATGAGTTTGGAAATGATAGAATCATGTGGACTGTGGGCTGTGGGGAAGAGGAGGTTAACTGTAGGTGTGTGCTTGACTGTGGATAAAAGTAGAGAAAAACATGGTGTATTATTACTCGTCAATACGATGGTTATGGACACTGTTACTCTGACACCATTTCTTGCTGATTCTAGTTGTTCCTGGGAACTGCGTTTTCTATGACATATATCAAAGAAAGCGGCAGTTCGTAGGGGTAGCTTCGGTATTGTCTCGTGGTGGAAAGGGAGCGTGTCAATGGTAACAGAGGGTGGTGTATACAATCTCTGGTTGGGGTAAGATTTAGAGGTACTGCATGGTGGCTAACATCTGCAGTCATTTCTGTCTAGGTCTTACAGGAATAATGGTTATACATACACTGGTGTACCCGTGGGTATCATAGTTTCTTATCAATTATGACATGGGGTTTTAACAGATTACTTCTCGGATGGAAGAACATACATAGATTTATGGGGGCGGTTGGTCTTCAGAACTTAGTCTGGCAAGACAAGGTATTTTAGGGGGTTAACATTTTACTTCTCGGATGGAAGAACATACATAGATTTATGGGGGCGGTTGGTCTTCAGAAACTTAGTCTGGCAAGACAGGGGGTTAACATATTACTTCTTGGATGGAAAACATACATAGATTTAGGCCTGTCTGAACTGGTTGGCATTGGCTCAACTGAGGGACAGGGCATGGGTGTATTAAATTAAGTAAGGTGTATTCATGTTCATCATCATGTAGGTAGAGGTGTAGGACACGAGGGGTAGTGTATATGCGAGGTGGGGGAAGGGTCAGTTGTTAGAAGGGATAGGCAGGTGTGGTTTGGAGCTGCTTAGCCCTGCGGGCTTCTGCCTGTCTTAACTGGTTGGCTTAGTCACCTGGTCCTTTCGTTCTGTGGGCCTTTCCTTCGGGTGTTTCTGTTCCCGTTTCCTGGTGGTGTTCGCTCGTGGCTTCCGTGGTGGGCTTCTCGTTCTGGGGCATTTTACTTCCCTCTCCTTCGTTGTAGGCTCGTCCTCGAGCCTCAAGGGTGAAGTAAAAAGAAGCATAGTCATGGTGGGTCATTTTGAGGGTATTTAGAAGGTCCCACCAAGCAAGAGAGCGAGGGTCAGGTTTCTTTTGCAGGTCTATGTAGACCTGTAGGAATGTGTCCTCGGTGTTGTGGAGGGCGGTTGCCTGGGCTTGATGTGGGCGCTGTAGACGGGCTAAGCGTCCTGTGGACGTTTTTACTTTAACCTTTCTTATGAACGGTGTGTATTCTTCCCCCGTGGGGGTAGGGACGGGGGCGACGAATGATGTGGATTTGTTCATGGTGGAGGTCATGTATCGAGTGAGGTGTGTGGGACTGACAGGAGGCCTCTTCAGTGTGGTGAATGGGTTAATAACTGAAGGGGAGGGACTAACGCGTGAAAACGGAGCTGGGGGTGAAGGGGGGATATGAGTCTGGGGTTTTGGGGGTTTTCTTGGGTGGTGTTGCAGGCTGGAAAAATATATGGAGGCAATGTGCAGTATTGGTTTAGGTAAGGTGCGTGATGGAGGTGTGTGAGAAAGAGGGGGTATGTGTGTGTTGTGTGGCTTGGGTCTTTAGTGTAAGAACATGGTGTTGTTTTTACATAACTGTCTTCAAATCTGATGGGTCTGTTGATGATTCTACCTTTGGAGGTTCTGGTGGGAAGGTAGATGTTTGTAGTGGGACTTGAGTCGCTCGACGATGTTTTATATTGTGGGGAAGAACGCTTTACAGGTGGAGAGCATTTAGTGGGGGTGAGGTAAGGGGTTATTTGAGAGGTAGATGCGTGTGGAGGTTTTTGTCGAGTGAGGGTGGTAGGCGGAATGGGAGAGGATTTGGTGGGGGTATGTATGGGGGTTCTCTCAGGGGTGACTTTGTGGGGGAATTCAAGTGGGGGTGTGGAGGTCAGGTACGTCAGTTTGGAGGGGCTTTGGTTAGGAGTTAGTTGTGTGTTAGACGTGGTGTGTGAGGAGGGGTTGGTCGTTGGCATAGGGTACTTTTTAGGGGTTGGTTGGTTGGGGGTTTGATGAGATGATGAGGTTGGTTGATGCGTGGGTGGGGTCGCAGGGATAGTGGAGGGGAAAGGGGTGGATGCGGGGGGGCTAGACGGGTGGGTAGGGAGTGGAGGTTTAATTGGGAGGGTTAGGGGTAGGAACATGTGTTGGGTGTGTTCTTTGGTGGGGTTGGTGATTTGATGGTGGTGGAAATAGGCGGTTTGGTGGGGGGGGTACATCTAGCAGGTCATTCGGGGTGATGAGGTGGGGGTTGAGAGGGGATGAGGTTGAAGGGGAAGGTATGTTCTTTCGTGGGAGGGTGGGGGTGGTTATTTTTGGAATATAGTTAGAGGGGTTATGGTGTTTACTTGTGATTATTCGTCTTCTTTCCCTTTGTTGAGGAGAATTCGACGAAGAAGAAGAGGAGGAGGAGGATAGTGGTCTGGCAGCCCTACGGAACTTGGTTAGCAGGGTGTGTTTTCTGGAGGTTTTAAAAGATTTTAGTCGTGGGCGTAAGTTGTAGCGTGAGGTTACTGAGGTAGATTGTGTGGTGCGGTTGGGTGTGTACTTGGTTTTAGGTGGGGGTGGTGGTTTTCTTACTGTGGTGCCTGGTGGAGGTACGTCAGGGCTAGACGGGAGGGTTTCCGTTGTGGTCGGGGTTGTGGGTGGAGGTTTTTGTACTTGGATAAGTTGGGGAGGTACTTGACTATCAGAAGTGAAGGAATGGGTCATGGTGGAGGAAGGTGTGATAGTGGGGGCTTGGGGTATGTGGAGGTTAGTGTGGGGGGTATGTTGAGGAATGATCGGCCAGTTTGGTGCTGGAGGGTTTAGGCCCTCAGGGGTTTGTAGGAGAACATTCATAGCCTGAGTGGGAGGGGTAGTAGGGGTGTTCAATTGAGGGTCGGACGTGTGGGGTGGGGTAATGTCTTGTGGTTTTAGAGGTTTAAAAGCTCGGACGAATCTAGTTCGGAACGTGCGAGTCACGCCGTGATAATCAATGGTGACTTGATAGGCATTTGGGACTTGTATGATGGTGTAGGGGCCGACATAGCGAGGGCCTAATTTGTTGGTGACAGGGAGGTTGGCTACCATTACGGTGTCATGGATGGCGAAAGGGTTTTTATCATCGGGGTTACCAGTTTTGGTGTCTTGACAGGTTTGAGCGGTATGGAGGGTGTTTTGCAGATGTTGCAATGGGTCAATTGTGGAGGTGTTGGAGGGGAGGTGAGCGTGATGGTGGAACGGTAGTAACAGTGGGGGTACGCCGTAAACACGTTCATGAGGGGAAATACCGTCTTCTCGGGGACAGGTGTTCATGCCCCATTGTATCATCTTTATCTGTGATGGCCAGTCTGAGGTGTTAAGAGCAATCATTTTGGTACGTAACTGGTTGTTGATGGTGCGATGGCTGCGTTCGCATATAGCATTTCCTTGAGGCCAGTACGGGGATGAGTGTTTGATCTTAATACCGCATTGTTGGGTGAACTGGTGCCAAACGTGTCCACTAAATTCGGGGCATTGTCGGATAGAAGAGCAAGGGGAAGGCCGAATATAGGGAACACTTCTGTGGCAAGCAGTGTGGCGACGGTGGTGGCTGTGTGGTCTTTAACTGGGCAGGCTATTAAAAATTTTGAATATACGTCAACAAATGTGACGATATAGCGGTTGCCAGCGTAAGAAGGAAACGGGCCCATGATATCGAGGGATAGGACTTGGAACGGTTTGTTGGCAGAAATGGTACCAGCTGGGCCTGGTGTGCGTGATCTATCCTTCCCCAATAAACAAGGTTTGCAGGATTCTGTCACACGTTGTGCAATCTTGGAGGGGTTGGGGGTCCAGTACTGATCTGCGAAGATTTTTAACATCTTCTTTTGTCCAAGGTGTATGCCGTTTCCCTCATGGATGGCAATCATGTAGTCGTGGGCAATGGTGGGGTCTAGGACTATGTGACCGGAGTCTGTGGCAAGTTGATCTCCCCAGCGAGTCAGTTTCCTGAAGACATTTAACGGTATCCAGGGTTGTCTGATTCTTGTTTCCCAAGATTGAATTAGTGAGGGGGCTGGGGGGGAATTATGTTGGTGGATGGGGGTAGATAAGAGCTCAGTGTTTTGTAAGGCGGCTAGGTTGGTGGGGGGGTCTTTCGGTACTGGCAAACGTGACAGGGCGTCTGCATTGGTGTGAAGTTTACCTGGACGATACTGTATTGTAAAATCGTAGTCCTCTAGTGTCTCCCTCCAGCGTACCAAGATGGCTGAGTTGGTTTCGCACTTATGCAACCATTGCAAAGTTTGATGGTCGGTTATTATATCGAGTTTTGCGCCCAACACAAATGACCTGAAGTGGTTGAGTGCCCAAATGATCCCTAAGCACCCTCTCTTGGTGGCTGCATAATTCTGTTGTGCTTGGTTGAGTGTGGAGCTGCCATATGCTATCACATGTTCCTCTCCGTCTCTTACTTGAGCTAAAACTGCACCAATGGCGTACAGAGATACGTCGGTATAAAGACGGAAAGGTTTATGGTAATCAGAGAAAGCGACAATAGGGGCTTGGATTAGCTTTTGTTTCAAAGTGTTAAAAGCGAGGTCTCTTTCAGGTGTCCAGGTGAATGTGGTGTCTCTGTGGGTGAGTTGGTGGAGGGGTCTGGCTATTGCGGCAAAGTGTGGGACGAAACGTCTGTAGTATGTGGCTAAACCTAGAAAAGAACGTACTCCTTTAACGGTGGTGGGTGGAGGTTGGTTTTGTATGGCTTGAAGTTTCTTTGGGTCTGGTGCAATACCATGTTCAGATATTACGTGGCCGAGGAAATCTACCTCATTTCGTGCAATCTCGCACTATGAGGGTTTTAATTTCAACCCGGCGGCTCGGATTCTTTGAAGAACTTGTCTCAACCTGAGGAGGTTTTCTTCCCAGGTTTGTGAGTACACAATAATATCGTCTAGATACGCTAGGCAGGTTTCCCAGGTCAGGCCATGTAATACCGCTTCCATCAAACGGGAGAAAGTGGCGGGTCCGTTACAGAGGCCAAAAGGTAGGACGTTAAATTCCTAGTGGTGGCCACCACTAGTGGAAAATGCTGTTTTTTCTTGGTCCTCTGCCTTGATAGGCACTTGCCAATACCCTGCTTGCAAGTCGAAGGTAGTGAACCATCTGGATCCGTATAGGGAGTCAAGGGAATCGTCTATCCTGGGTAATGGCGTAGCGTCCTTAATGGTTACGTCATTCAATCTCCTGTAATCGACGCAAAAACGGGTTGACCCATCTTTCTTTATTACTAGGACAACAGGGGAAGACCAGGGGCTAATGGACGGGGTAGCAATTCCGGCCTCTAACATCTCTTGGACTTGGCGTTCCTCTTCCTGGCGTTGTATGGGATTTTTTCTACGGGATGGTTGTCTTATGGGGGGGCCTGTGGTGTTAATGATGTGTTGTTCCACATCGGTCTGTCCGATTTCAGTGGGTTGTTGGGCAAACACGTCACTGAACTCTAGCAATAGTTCGTACATGCTGTGTTTTTGGTGGTCGGATAATGTGTCCGGGAGAGGGGGCAATTTGAGGCTGGTAGGGGTGTCATTGGAATCTATGGGGAGGTCATCAAAAGTTTCGAGGTCTCCTATGATGAGGCCTTTTGGTAATGTCAGGAATTCTTCAGAGATATTTGCCACGAGAATGTGGTTGATGTGAGCGGAAATGATGGCGGGTTGTAAGAGGCAACGATTTGGGTTGGTGGACGTGGTAGTGGGGGAAAATATCATGTGAGTTTGGGGTATGGGTCGAAGGTTAACCCATTTTTGATGGCGGGGGGGAATTTGACATTTATCTTGAACTACAGCTGGGCTAATGATGGTGGGGGATCGACTGGTGAGCAGGTGCTCGGTACGCATAAGGGGGGGAATCACTTTGGTGGGGGTCACGCGTGAGGGGGGGATTAACGGCGCGTGTGGGAGGATCAGTGTGGTGAGGTGTGAGTGATTTAGAAAACGGAATTTGTTGGTGGGACTGCGGAGGGTTGGTGGGGAAGAGTGAGGTATAGAACATGGGTTATTGGTGGATGACTGATGTACTGATTTGTGGTTGTTAAAAGGACGAATTTGGGGAGTTTTGTCGGTGGCAGTGACGGTTTGTTTAGAGTTTATATGGGATTGGTGGGTTTGTCTGTCATGAGAGGGCGAGTCAAGTGTGGGGTTTTGAAGTTTTCTAAGGGTGTGAATTGTGTGGGGGTGGAAGGGAGCTACTGACGGAAAGCTGTCACAAGGGGAATTTTGTTGGTTGTGGAATAGCTGAACATTTCTGGGGGCATGGGGGAAACATGGTTGGGTACCTAGGTCGTCACGCGTGAGGGGGGATTAACGGCGCGTGTGGGAGGATCAGAGTGGTGAGGGGTGAGCGATTTAGAAAACGGAATTTGTTGGTGGGACTGCGGAGGGTTGGTGGGGGAAGAGTTAGGTATAGAACATGGGTTATTGGTGGAGGACTGATGTACTGATTTGTGGTTGTTAACAGGACGAATTTGGGGAGTTTTGTCGGTGGCAGTCACGGTTTGTTTAGAGGTTATATGGGATTGGTGGGTTTGTCTGTCATGAGAGGGCGAGTCAAGTGTGGGGTTTTGAAGTTTTCTAGGGGTGTGAATTGTGTGGGGGTGGAAGGGAGCTACTGACGGAAAACTGTCACAAGGGGAATTTTGTTGGTTGTGGAATAGCTGAACATTTCTGGGGGCATGGGGGAAACATTGTTGGGTACATAGGTCGGCATTTTCCCTGGAAACACGTGTACATAAATATTTGGTAGAATGGTTTTTACATACATCAGAGTCTGCCCTGGAAACATGGGAGGATTGATCCTGGACAGAGTTAGGAGAAATGGGGGGATTACCGAGAGGGAGTAGCTTGGACTTGTCTTCTTTCGTTTGTTGAGGCATTTTTTCAACAAAATGAGTGATATTTTGAGAGAACTCGGGGCAAGGGGAGGGGTTAGGAGTTACCTTTGTGCTAGCTATAACTTGGTAATCCTGACTCAGAGTGTGTTGAGGGGGGAGGTGTTTTTTCTTTTTGTGAATAGGTTTCTGCGTGATTGGTTTGTCAGAGGCTTTGGGTTGGATTTTTTTTTTGAATGAGATCAGCCTCTGGCCGCAGTCAACCTGGGCCTGGAGATTTTGAAGGAGGTCAAGTCCAAGGAAACCATCGTAATGTTTACAGTGGGAGGAAAATACGGTGAACGGGTGATAACAACGAGCATGGGGGGCAGGAGTAGTTACCGATAGGGGCAAAGTGTCTCCTAGGAGATTTAAGTAGGTATCAGCAGCTGAGATTAGTTCTGATTTGGTAGGTAACAAGGGGCCAAATAATCGGTGGTGTTGATCATAATAAGACTTGAACAAACATGACTTGGCAGCTCCCGTGTCGATTAACAAGCGGACAGGAATGTCCTTGATTTTGGCCATGTAATAAATGGGGGCAGTGCGGTCAGTTATGGCGTCCCCCGCCGAGGCCATCGTGGGCGGGGGGTACTTTAAAAATCCTGGGAGTCGGTATCTACCTCCTCCAGGGTTTCCTCGGTATCGTCTGAGGTCATGATAGGGGCTATTTCTCCGGTGTGCATTTCCTCCATTTCTTCCTCTTGTCCCAACTCCTCTTCATTTACAGAAATGCGAGGAGTAAAGGGGCGAGGTTTGGCAGAGTCACGAATTTGATGGAGGGCATACTGAGCACTATAGGCAGGGAAATCATAGGGGTTGATAATTACTAATGTAGGGTTTTTACTTTGGTAGGTGTTGTAGGTTTTGTTCCGGTTGAAGATTCTGCGTGGCTGGGTAGGTTGGAACCGGGGCCTACTGGGTTGGGGCTTGCCGGAAGGGTAGGTCGGTCTGTTGTGGAAGGATGAGGATGGGTAGGCATTCTTGGAGTTGAAGGTTTGGGCCTTGGGGTTTTGGTGGTCGAGGTGCTGCGGGTGCGTGGGAAACCTCTTTATTACAGCGATTTGGGTGGGTGCTTCTGTGCGCACGGCCAAAATACGTCGGATCGTGATGAGATCTTTTTGATATCCGACGAAATCGTGCACACGGAAATGATCTTTTACTGCTGAGGGCAATATTGATACAAGGTTGACCAGAATCTGCTGTTCTTGCTGGATTCTGGTCAATGTGGGGAAAGACACTTTTATATGTTGGGCGATCTTATTCACTGTGGCATCTAGATCGCCTTCGAATTTAGTGTCTTTGATACGGGTGTGGGCCACGAAAACGCCCAACGAAGGCTTAATGGCTTCTATCACTATTGGGCGAAATTCGTCCCATGTGAGAGCAGGGTGCACTTGGTAGGCAACCAGGGAAACGACTTTTCCCAGGTGCGTTAATGTCACGGCTATCTTTTCTGCGTCCGTGGTATAAACTAGGTCAAGTACGGGTTTCACTATGTCCATGAACGTTTCGATCTCGTAAGTTTCCCCATCATAATGTGGGATGGGGATGTGAGAACGGTGCGCCATGATGTTATCGTGTTCTGGCTGTTCCAAACTTGCAATGCAATGCAACCTTTTATCCGAATCAAGAACCACCGCTGCCGCCAATGTTATGCCCTGTTTTTCTACAGGATTAACTTGGGTAATGTGAGTTCTAACTGACTGGGTATAGAAGGCTGCATGAACAAAACAAGGTATGAGGAATAGAGAACACAAAATAAACACACGGTAACAAGACACACGATCACGTTTATTGATATACACACTTCTGTAGTTTTTCTTGATGATGATTAATAGGAAGCATAAGAAGGTATGAACACTCGTACAAGACAAATGATAGAATTGAACAACTTGCATTAAGTGGATCTGGATGGAGCCTAGTCTCCCACTTCCACCGTTCAGGTATTAATCTTCTGATCACTGGCTTTGTTCGCAAGTTTATATACTGGAGACCATCAATGTTACTTATAGATTCAAATTCACTGTTAGATTTATTACTGGTAGCTCTGGTGCACAAGTAGTAGTTCACAGACTAGATTAGACACACGTATTTTAGAGCACGGGAATTCTAGTAACCTCAGGGGGTACTGATCTAAGTTTTATATTCTTATAGCAGAAACACGTAGAACGCAAATCAGTGGGCGAACATTAGATATCACTAGGGTTTCACTTCTATGTAATAATATCTGGATATATGGGTAATTACGAGAGTTAATATCGCCTGTTAATTAATAAACACTGATACGCTTAGCACTTCCTAATGGAATGGTTATATATGAATTATACTGGGACAAAGATATAGCCACTTCATAGAAATATTAATAAGTGAGTCTCTAAATAGCACTGTAACACTGTAGTAATGATAGAGTGAATCTTGGGTAGTATTTGATTGGTCTGGTCCTGGTTATCTTGCGTCCGTGATGTTGGGGGCTAACGACTGGTTCCGCGGCCGTCCAGGTGGTCCATATGTAGGAAGTTCTCAAGACGGATCTCTTGGCGATCGTTGCTGGCTACATGCTTATATACCCACTGGTTTGTGAAGGTTATAAGGTGCACATAGATTTCTTGTACGTGGACAGATGCATCTATCTCAATCTGCCACGGAGTCTGCTGGCTCTGGAACTCAATTCTCAGGAACAACACAAGGGCAGAGCTAGAGGTCAACTTAAGGGGCCAGCCACTGGTTGGTGTCTATCTTTCAACTGATTTTACTGGGGGCTGGAGCTTGATTTATAGGTGTGGTTTTGGACCCTGTCGGCCATAGGGATCTCGAGTTTTGATGGACTTATTTGAGCTCTCAATTGATACGGGAACTAGGTCAGGGGGTGATTACTGTTGTGGCACATGGCTGTATGGAGCCTTCATACTGTAATATAACTGAGCCTTAGTAAGAGGTACTATTTTGGCTATACTGGAAGTATTTAGGGGAGAAAGACCGGATCTACTTTGCGAGGAGGTTTGGGACAGCTGTGCTAGGAGCGTCTCTCTTAAATTGCTCAGTCTTCCTTCTAGGGTATAGCTGAGGTGCTAATTTGGTTATCGGAGTATGCAAGGAAGGTTAATGGTTTATTGTGGGTTAATAGAGGTTAGTAAGGGTGTTAGTCATACATGGTTAGTTCATTGATAGGAAGAATTCCTGTGCTACCTGGCAATGACCCGGAAGTCAAAACAGGGGTCAGGTATACCTCCGCAGGGGTAGGGGTCTCCCTCCTCGGGTGGGTGAAAGGGGGAGGTGTCGTCCCTTCTCTGTCGTCGGGGCGGCTGTGGCTGGGGGCTTGCCATATTACAAGTGTTTGTAATAACCCTCTGTTTATGAGACAGATGTGGGTGTTCGTAATACCAAAACCGAAGGTGCCTTGATCAGCTGGTTTACTTGGTTAGGTTGTTAATTGCATGGGTGGTTGGATGTGGTGGAGACTGAGTTGCTAACTCTGCCACATTGATCTGGAAGTATGGCAATAGAAGTTGGTCACTGGTGAGGCGGCTAGCCTCGCACGGACGATCATTTGGTACAGGGTTGTGAATGGGTTGTGAGGGAATAGATGGCATGCAAAGGGTTAGTAAAGTTCTAATGGTGTTCCTTCCTACTGGGGGAAGGTAGGCTGGATAGGAGTATATATACAAAAGGTTTGAGAATGTTAGTAATGGAAAAGTTAAGGATATTCAGGGGGTATTCTGGAGAGGCTAGGTCGGAAGGGAATTGATGAGCATGGGGGGTTAACGAGAGGGAGAGGGTTAAGGGGGGTTACGTGGAAGTTTGACCCTAAGGTCTCTGGACGTAGGGGTGGCATTAGGCTACAGTTGGTATCGTAGCCTGGGGGTTAATGACAGGGAAGGTACGTTAGCCAAACGCTACCGGGGGATGAGCAATAAGTGGTGGTATATGAGTTTGGAAATGATAGAATCATGTGGACTGTGGGCTGTGGGGAAGAGGAGGTTAACTGTAGGTGTGTGCTTGACTGTGGATAAAAGTAGAGAAAAACATGGTGTATTATTACTCGTCAATACGATGGTTATGGACACAGTTACTCTGACACCATTTCTTGCTGATTCTAGTTGTTCCTGGGAACTGCGTTTTCTATGACATATATCAAAGAAAGCGGCAGTTCGTAGGGGTAGCTTCGGTATTGTCTCGTGGTGGAAAGGCGTCGAGACAATGGTAACAGAGGGTGGTGTATACAATCTCTGGTTGGGGTAAGATTTAGAGGTACTGCATGGTGGCTAACATCTGCAGTCATTTCTGTCTAGGTCTTACAGGAATAATGGTTATACATACACTGGTGTACCAGTGGGTATCATAGTTTCTTATCAATTATGACATGGGGTTTTAACAGATTACTTCTCGGATGGAAGAACATACATAGATTTATGGGGGCGGTTGGTCTTCAGAACTTAGTCTGGCAAGACAAGGTATTTTAGGGGGTTAACATTTTACTTCTCGGATGGAAGAACATACATAGATTTATGGGGGCGGTTGGTCTTCAGAAACTTAGTCTGGCAAGACAGGGGGTTAACATATTACTTCTTGGATGGAAAAACATACATAGATTTAGGCCTGTCTGAACTGGTTGGCATTGGCTCAACCGAGGGACAGGGCATGGGTGTATTAAATTAAGGTGTATTCATGTTCATCATCATGTAGGTAGAGGTGTAGGACACGAGGGGTAGTGTATACGCGAGGTGGGGGAAGGGTCAGTGGTTAGAAGGGATTGGCAGGTGTGGTTGGGAGCTGCTTAGCCCTGCGGGCTTCGGCCTGTCTTAACTGGTTGGCTTGGTTACCTGGTCCTTTCGTTCTGTGGGCCTTTCCTTCGGGTGTTTCTGTTCCCGTTTCCTGGTGGTGTTCGCTCGTGGCTTCCGTGGTGGGCTTCTCGTTCTGGGGCATTTTAAATACAATAAAGCCAAGTTGAATACATTGACGTAGAATCGTGATTAGGCACGAATGTAGATCGGGCATGGCGGCTGCTCTACCATAGGGGTAAATATATGCCAAGCACGCCGGTATTCGCGTGCTATAGCTGAGAGGTGGACTGAGTTTTGGGATATCCCTTGTACCGGCTGCATGGTAGTGTTCGTCACTTACAATATTCCGCCCCTCATACTCAGAATTATTTAAATGTTAACCTAAGCAATTATTTATTACTCTAATGTTACAAAGAGAAATGTTTTGTATAATTCCACCTCATATATGATGTCACAAACAATCTTCAATTGTATATATTCTAAGTTATTGCCGATATGTCTAGTTGTCGATCATTGCAGTTCCTGAAATACCTCATAATATTTATTATATTACGATGTTTCATCTGTATTATATTCTTTGTTTTACTTTGTAGTGGTCATTTTGTAATATATATTTACATTCATGTTCAACAATATTAAGCAAATGTTGTATATATTATATAGGCCTATACATTTTGAAGACAGGCTCGTAAAATGTGTACATTTTGTGCCACCCCACTGATAGGAGAGTGGGTTATCAGACTTTGGGGTGACAGAAAATGCAGTAAAATATATTGATTTTTGACGGATTCTACCTGGCCAGTAAGTCAGTCATATTTTCCGCCAAGTGAAAAGTAAACAGAGTCCGTTCCTCCCCAAATTCGAGTTATCTAAACGAAGTGTAAAGTTATTCAGTGAGCATTACCATCCTATTAGTGAAGTATTCGTATAAAAATTACATCTATGATCCTTGCCTCCCGTAATTCTAAATTTGTAATAATTAGTGAGAATTACTATAATTTCACGAACTCTGAAAATATCACAATAGAGACTCATAATATTTTAGAGTCCAAAATCTCGAGGAAATTGAAAGTACCTTGAGGCTTAAATTATTGTGTTTAGTACAAATAAATACGAGAATACGTATCACCCTAACCACTATCGTTAGAGTATTAATTTCTTTTCAATATTGGTGAAACTGAACCAAGTCTCCTTTTAGCGATTTTCATTTGTTATTATATTTGCAACCAGAGAAGTGTACCTAATTCTCAAGAAGAATTATGAGATATAAAGTTGAAGTGATATACCTGATTTCTATCCAGAGCCACGCACGTACTGAGAGATTTTAAACCTAGAAGTTGTACCACTTATGAGTGCCCCATGTGTTAAAAAGTGTTTATACAATTCATCATATGTATTCTAGTGAATAAGTGAATAAAGCTGTATTACTAATTATCTTTCGAGATTATACATGTCCTCTATTGATTCTTTATATGTATTTGCCTGACTTCCAATATCCCAGTCTTGAAGAACTCACCTTTACCGATTGTTAATCCTGCATAAAATCAGGGCATAACATTGGTGGCTAGCGGTGGTCCTTGATTCGGATAAAAGAATTCATTGCATTTCATATCTACAACCAATAGAGATATTGTAACATCGAAAATATGGCAGCTCACTCTCACATTCCCATTCCCAAATATGATGGGGAAACTTAAGAAATTGAAACCAACATGGACATAGTGAAGCCAATGTTAGACTTGGCACACAACAATGACCGCGAAAAAAATCGCCGTAGCATTATTGCACAACATGCACTTGGGAAAAGACGTTTCCCTAGTAGCTAAACAGGTAACGCCAGAGCTTACCTGGAACCAGTTTCGATCCCTAGTGATCAAGGCCATAAGGCCACCCTTGGGCTCACTCGTCGTCCCAAAAAGGATGAAAGTCGACGACAATAAGTATGAAGGGAATCTAGATGTCACCCTTGCACGCTTATATATATATATATGCGAGGACCGCGTATAGCTCCCAAGATGCCGAGCAACAACAAGAGCGTATGTTCACCGCATTACTCGGCATCCTCCCACCTCACCTCACCGCTCATCTCGACCTATACGGCTCATTCGAGGAACACATGCTCTCCATCAGTGAAATGTGCCAACTCGACAAAGTTGTGTACAAAGGACACCTGGACATCACCCTGGAAGAGGTATTTCGGCACATAAGATCAGCATGTAGCTCACGAACCAAAGAATACCAGGAACAGCAAGTTTTCATCTCCCTGTTAAACATCCTTCCAAAGCATTTGTACCACTATTTCGTCAGCCATGGGACAGCAGGATTCCACCAGAACCTACAGACGATCAGAAACCGCTTGGAGATACATCAGGTTGCACCAGACACTCCAAGCAACTCACCTCCAAAGACAACTAGTGTAGAAACATCCTGCGCTACAGTCAACTCGCTCCCAAGGTCAGATCACCTCCATTCATCAACTCTCTCCTCTCCCCCCTCGATAAATGAAACTCTTCCACTTGACCCCACTCATCAACCAACCCTCTCTTTTTCACCCTCAATCAAAGAAAATCCCTCATTCCCATCAATTCCTCAACAACCTACAACCCCCCCGAACGCCCCCTTCCATCCATCAACTCTCCCCTCTTCCCCCTCGGCGAACGAAACTCTCTCCATTGAACCAATCACTCACACAACTCTCTCTCTTTCACCCTCGATCGATGAAACGTCCTCACTCCCCTTACTTCCTCAACAACCTCCAACCCCTAACGCCCCCTTCCATTCATCAATCCTCTCCTCTTTCTCCTCGACCAATGAAACCCTTCCACTTGAACCAACTCATCAACCAACCCCCTCTTTTTCACCCTCAATCAAAGAAAATCCCTCATTTCCATCAATTCCTCAACAACCTACAACCCCTAACGCCCCGTTCCATTCAGCAACTTTCTCCTCTTCCCCCTCGATAAATGAAACTCCCTCACTTGAATCAATTCCTCACCCAACTCTCTCTCCTTCACCCTCGAACAAGGAAAATTCCTTACTCCT
The DNA here is from genome assembly GCA_032716605.1 of Paralithodes platypus. NCBI lineage: Eukaryota > Metazoa > Arthropoda > Malacostraca > Decapoda > Lithodidae > Paralithodes > Paralithodes platypus. Next base: position 32,758,603 of record CM064581.1, on the reverse strand, counting down.
TTGAATTCCTCAACAACCTACTACCACTAAAGCATCCTTACCGACCCTGCTTCAAACACCACAACCTATCTCACCCTCAACCCTCTCGACCGAACTAACTTCACCCAAACTCAACTTAACTCCACACCCCACCACCCATAACCCACCATCCTCTCATATATTATCTCTAACCCTACCCCAGCAAAGCAAAACCTCAGTAAACGACCCCAAAATGCCACTGATATCCCTAAGTCTTTCAACACCACCCTCAACCTCTGCCAACCTCCAAGATATAAACTCAAGTTTTTCCCCACCTTCATCACCTACCCTCCCTCACAACCCTACCCACAAGACTTCTTCCCTAAAATCAGTTCCACCCTTGCATAAATGTATACCTGCTCACCGTCACCTCCTAAATCCTCGTCACCCATAACCATTACTGTTATGCCCTGATTTTATACAGGATTAACTTGGTATAGGTGGGTTCTGCAAGATTGGGTATATAGGACTTCATGCACAGTACACAATGAAATCAACCGATGGTATAAATAACATCACAGTAATGGTTTATAATGCAGCTTTATTCTCCAAAAACACTCGGTAGAATAATGGTTATATGTGCACTTGAAACAATGGTAAATTGAATAAGTCAGATACGTAGTTTTGGACTTTTTACAATCTCTAGCACTTCTCACGGATTTGGATGGAGGTTCACTTCCCACTTCCAACGTTCAGGTATTATGCTTCTGATCACCTTATTTGTAAGATATTAGAGTACACGAATCATGCGGGTTAGGTATCTCGCTGTATTAACTCTCTGGCAATATGACTCTCAATCTAGGATGAAGGTATAGGTAATATGGTCATAGCCCAAGAATTAACGTAAAGGGATAACTGTAGCTAGTTGCACTGGTCTAGTATATTTGGCTGTTTAGGTAACACTTTAGACCGAAAAAATATCAGTGAGGGGCGAATCAGGTTTCTGGTGGAGTCACAATCACTTCTTTCAAAATTGCTTTTGCTCGAGCTGTAGTCCTAATAATTTGGACTTATTTCTTTGGCGAGGTAAAACCTAATGGCAAGAATAATTACGGGAGTCAGTTCGCCTAAACTAAATTTCACTGATATATGTTAATACATACTAGCATAATAAATCACTTGCTTCCTAACATCAGGGAAGATTGATACATAAACGCATACACTGGATGGTTGAGTTAATGGTACCGTTATTTGGTACTTTGCTAGTTAACACTGTGATCGAGTTTTCCTGGTTATCTTGTCTCGGTGGTGTCGGGGGTTAACAGCAGCTCCGGGGCCGTCCAAGTTATCCGGGAGTGTAGAGAAGGTTTACAGATGGGCTTTTTGCGTAGCCGGTGATGACGTCCCAATATGTAGAAGAGGTTCAAGGAACGCGGGCGGCTTTTCGCCTTTTTGTCAACAATGCTGATGAGGCCTACAGTCAATTGTTGCCAAGGAGTTATGCTTGCAGAATCCTCTATTAGGTTGCTCACATAATCCCTTCTAACATAACAAGATCTTTCTGCCTTAGATCAGTTATGAGTTATGATTATTCATGAACTTAAGTAGTAGAGGAGGCACTACCAGACGTTCAGGAAACAATAAAAAATGGGTGAATTGGTTGTTTACCAATATAATATTACTGCCGGCAGTCCCGAACGCAATAATATATTCATAAAGAGCTTAAATTCACTTCCTCACAGAGTTGCACAGATCACGGAACGCCGAAGTTATCGCGAATCTTGAGGGGGGGGGGAACACTAGATGACAACACAATGCGACCGTTGCTTTGAGCTCTAATATTCTACTGCTCGACTGTTGTCTCTGTGTCTTATTTATAGGCAGGTCAAGGAAGCTTCAGGAATATTCTAGAAGTATTGGATGTCAATGCTATGAAGTAGTTAATTTATTCTGGTGAACTTAGGGGGTTAGGGAGGGGGGTCTTTAATGTGGTGGTAAGTAACTTGTTATCTGATTTATTATCGTGGATATCTTAACTCTAGTATGAGGTACTAGTAGAGTTATTTAGGAGGATTTGGTGAAGGTTTTTAGGGACTACTTTGCTGGCGCCCTAAGTGAATAGGCTGGGAGGTATTATTCATCAATTCACCTAAATATCCTTCTCTGGTCTAGCTGACATGCTATTCGTAATCTAGGATGGGATAAGGAAGAATTTGGTTTTGGTTAAGGATGGGATAGGATGGTATTTGGATAGGTATTTAGAGGGTTAGTTCATTACCTGTTGGAAATTCACCTGGTGTCTGGCAAGAATTTGTTGGCTACGTGTGGGTCATGGTGAACGTCCGCTGGGGTTGGGGGGGTCCCTTTGGGGTGGGGGGGGGGGATGCCACTCCCTAAATATGTATATATGGGATTCTCTATGCTAATGGCGTTTTCTTATGATGTGGTGGTGTCAAGAGTGATACTCCTAGGGAGGGTTGATCATGGGCTCTAGTTTTTACTTACTAGGATCACTCATGGGACTCATAAATAGTGGTTTTCGTGAAAATGCAAGTCAGGCGGAACCGTCGACTTCTTAGGGGCGAGAGGTTGGCTGTTGTAGCCTCGCGCCGTCCGCCCTCCTGGTTCAGGTTGTGAGTTGGGCTAGTAAGTTAGAGGGTAGTAAATGGGGTTACAAGAATGAGTCTTTATCTGCTATTTATTGGGGTGAGGAAATGAACGGGATCGGCATGTTAGAACGTTCGTCTGGGCGTTTTTACAGGTGGGGGTTGGATATTGGAAAGGGGGTGGTTTGAGGCTAGGCGCCGCACCGCTCGTGACCTAGGGTAGTGACCCTTAATGTGCTGGACATAGGGGTGGCATTTCCCTACAATCGAACAGGTAGGGTGGCGTGTGCAGCGGGGCGTGAAGGAGCAAAAGACAGGGTGACCCACAAAACAGGTGACTACTGAGCATGGGGTCACGAAGCAAAACAGAGTAATGTGGATTGTGGATTAGGAGGTGGTGATTGGGAGACGTGTAACAATTGTGGAAAAGTAAATGGAAGAGAGGAATAACATGGCGGATAGAAGATAATTACCATAAGGACTGAAATACATGCATGAAGGATGGTATTAGTTGTTGTCAACTTAAGGTGAATGGGACTTGGTTGGAATGCACGGAATACGATTCGACATGGGCAGTGCCTCTGTGTCGTAGCAATATCGATCGGGCAAATTCCGGTTAATATTATATATACACGTGGTTACTAGAAGAACAAGAGAAGGGCAGCTGAGCATGGGGGCACATATCTATATATATCTAGTTACTACAGAAGAAAGGAACAGCTGAGCAAGGGGGGGGGGGGTGTATGTGGGTTACATAATTAATTATAGGGGTGACATAATCATGCTCGGGCTCGTTGTGGACTGGAAATCGAAGGTGTTTTGAGCTCGCCTTCGCACCTACACAAATGAAAGTACTATAACCCACAAGGTGGTTATCTAATGAAATACATACTTAGTTGGTACATCAAGAATGTCTAGGAGGAAAGTCATGTGGTTTGTATTTTAGAAGACTGGGTTTTTAAGAGGCGTGTAACATGCAGAGTTAAGTGGAAAAGATAAAACAACGTGGATAACAGATAGTTACCCTAAGGAGTGAATACATGCATAAACGACGGCATTATAGACGTCGTCCTAATAAGATGATGAAACCGGGTTGGTATGCACGTGGCACAATACGACACAAGGACAGTGCCGCTATGTCGCATCAATACAGGTGGCATACACCGGTTAATATTATATATACACTTAGTTACTAGAAGAACAAGGCAAGGGGGCAACTGAGCACGGGGGCACTTATCTATATACTTAGTTACTACAACAGAAAAAGGACAGCTGAGCATGGGGTTGGTATGTGAGTGTTGTGAATGTTAAAAAGGTTGGGGATCCACCATTTTTGGCCGACGTGCCTTTGGGGCCTTTTTCTTTCCGGCCGTGTTGGGGTCGGTCCCCTGGTCCAGTCGTGCGCTCCTCTGTTGACTGACAGGGTTGGCGGCTTCCTTTGATCTTGCGGGAGCGTCCCACTTTCCCTTCTTGCTGTTGGGTCCTTTCGTCCCGGTTGGTTTTCGCTCTGGTTCTTGCGGAATTACCACTGGGTTGTTGGTCGGGAGGTTGGTGGGGGAATTCCCTTTTTTGGGTATTTTAATTACCACCTGTACGAAACCCTCCAAACCCTGTGAACACCTTCATCAATCATTATCACCCAAGAGTCGCTGGAACTCCTGTTTCACTTGCTTGGCCTCTCTTACTGATTTTCTTTGTGCCTCATTTACACTGAGAGCAATCCAGCTAGCTCTCACAAACACCTCCTCCTCCTATCCACTTCACTACACTAAACATGCACACCACACTTCATTCTTCCACACCAAAATTAAAAAAAAAAAAAAAAATGATGAATTATAGCCCAGCCTCGGAGTCCCCAGGGGGGGGGACCATAAATGCCCCCTCACCCGACCGACCATCCCCTGACGACCCCACACAATTACCTGGACCTCGGCCTGTTACTCTTTCTATTAATTTCTGCAACATTCGCGGACTTTCCTCTAACTTTCACTCTGTTGAGCACCATCTCTCCTCCTACAAACCTGATCTTCTCTTCCTCACCGAAACTCAGGTGTCTGTAGCAACATCCAGCAACCCCTTCTCTGTATCCTCCTACTTTCTCTATCCTAGTTTCAAAGCCAAAGGCGGATGTTGTGCATATGTGCACAACAAACTCACTTGCTCTCGTGTTCCCGATTTCGACTCCTCTGAATTCTCAACTTTATGGCTCAAACTTTCCTGTCATTCTCTTACTAAATATTTCTGTGCTGTCTATCTTTCCCCTAACTCTACCAACTTTCCCAAATTCTTTGACTATCTAAACTCTACAGTGGAACACATTCTATCCATTTCTCCTTTCTCAGAAATCTCCATCTTAGGAGATTTCAACGTTCACCACCGCCATTGGCTCTCCTCTCACACTACTGATCCACCTGGTGAACAAGCCTACGTCTTTTCTATCCTAAATGACCTAGAGCAGTTAGTTCAGCAACCCACCCGTATCCCGGATTGCATCGGAGATCGGCCCAACATTCTTGACCTGTTTCTAACTTCTAACCCTTCTTCTTATACTGTCGATCTTTTCTCTCCTTTGGGCTCCTCCGACTATAAACTTATCTCTGTCACCTGTCCTATCTCTCCAGTACAGCCACCCGATCCTCCTAGCCGGCGGCGCTTGTGGCACTTTGGCGCTGCCGACTGGGAGGCTCTTCGGCAGTACTTCTTTGATTTCCCATGGAATGATTTCTGCTTCCATGGCCGAGGACCCTCGGAGAGTGCTGAACGCATTACCGAGGTAATCCTATCGGGCATGGAAGCATACATTCCATTCTCTTTCTCTCAGACTAATGCTAAAAAATCTTGGTTTACTCACGCCTGTTCTACTGCTGTCCGCAATAAGGAGGAAGCATTCAAACGGTACCGACGCCTTAAAACTCAAGACTCTCATTCTTCATTTGTTTCTGCCCGGAATCAAGCCAAATCTGTTCTTCGACTTGCCAAACACTCTTTCATCAATAATAAATGCACTGAACTATCCAACTCTAGCTCTTCCCAAGCTTTCTGGCATCTAGCCAAAAACCTCTCCAACAATTTCTCTTCCTCGTCTTTCCCTCCCCTTTCCCACTCTGATGGCACAACCATCACTTCTTCCTCTGACAAAGCTAAACTCTTCGCTCAAACTTTTGCTAGAAACTCCACCTTGGATGATTCCGGTGCTATTCCTCCCTCTCTGCCCTCCTCTCTCTTACTTATGCCTAATATCCTAATCTCTTCTAAAGATGTACTTTCTACCCTCTCTGGGCTTAACACTAATAAGGCGTACGGTCCGGACGGTGTTCCTCCTGTTGTTCTCAAAAACTGTGCTTCCGTGCTGACTCCCTGCTAGGCAAACTCTTTCGTCTCTGTCTATCCTCTAACGTCTTCCCTTCATGCTGGAAGTTTGCTCACATTCAACCTGTCCCAAAGAAGGGTGACCGCTCTCAACCCTCCAACTATCGTCCAATTGCTCTTATCTCTTGTCTTTCTAAAGTTTTTGAAACTATTCTTGCTTCCAAATTTCTTAAGCATTTCTCTTCTCATAATCTGCTCTCAGATCGCCAGTATGGCTTCCTTAAGGGTCGCTCTACTGGTGATCTTCTTTCATATCTTACTAACTCTTGGTCATCCTCCTTTCGGGACTTCGGTGAGACTTTTTCTATTGCACTAGACATATCGAAAGCCTTCGATAGAGTCTGGCATAAATCTTTAATTTCTAAACTACCCTCCTTCGGTTTCTATCCCTCCATCTGTGCCTTTGTCTCTAATTTCCTTTCCGGCCGTTCCATAGCCGCGATTGTGGACGGCCATTGTTCACTTCCTCACCCTATAAACTCCGGTGTTCCTCAGGGCTCTGTCCTATCTCCTATTCTCTTTCTAATTTTTATAAATGATCTCCTTAACTGTACCTTAATTCCCATCCATTCATACGCAGACGACTCAACCTTGCACTACTCCATTAGTTTTTCAGAACGCCCCAGCCAGCAATCCCTCAACGAAAAACGTAATGAAGCCATAGAACTCTTAATTCTGATCTAAATACTATTTCCAATTGGGGCAGAGAAAACCTTGTTAACTTTAATGCTTCCAAAACCCAATTTCTCCATCTATCTACCCGTCAGGATCTCCCAGCGGACTATCCCTTATTCTTCAACAATACAAAAATCAACCCTTCATCTTCTCAATATTCTTGGTGTCTCTTTTTCTTCTGCTCTCATTTGGAAGGACCATATTACCAGTCTTGCTAAGGCAGCCTCCCAGAAGCTGGGTGTGCTCAACCGCCTTAGGGGGTTCTTTTCCCCTGCACAGCTTCTTGCTCTGTACAGGGGCATAGTGCGCCCTTGTATTGAGTATTGTTCACATGTGTGGGGAGGTTCCTCTCACACTGCTCTCCTAGACAAAGTTGAAAGGAAGGCCTTTCGTATCATTAACTCCCGTCCACTCACCAACTCTCTGCAATCTCTCTCTCTCCGCCGCAATGTTGCATCTCTCTCGCTATTCTATCGCTACTATAATAATCAGTGTTCCTCAGAGCTATCCCAGTGCATACCACCTCCTTTACGTAGGGCACGTGGTACCCGTCTTGCAACTCAATCCCACCCCTACTCTGTGCAACTCTCCAACCCAAGAGTGAAACATTACTCTCAAACTTTCTTCTACTCAACAGCTGAGCTCTGGAACTCTCTCCCAGAATCAGTCTTTCCCTCTTCCTATGACTTAAATTGCTTCAAACTCCGTGTGTCCAGGCATTTTGGCTCGAACGTCCCTTGATTTTGGCCCTGTCACTCTTTCAACTATGGGGGAGGCACTCGCTATAGGCAGTTATGCCTTTTGCCTCCCTCAATCACATAGAAAAAAAAAAAAAAAAAAAAAAAAAAAATCTCACGTACCACCTACCTCCAATTTCCCACACATTCTCCAACCCTCTTTGCCTTTACCCCAACCACGCCAACCTCCACATCAAATGTTTCCCCCACTTTCCAACATACCACTCCCACTGTCAACCTACTGCAACACTACCTCAACCTCAATCACTCCTCACAATCCCATCAACACCTCGCACAACAACAACCCCTATGCTACCGTGGTTTTTGTTCCACAACCCTAACCAATACCCTCATGCCACATTCCTCCCTCTAAAGCTCCACTGACCCACCATCCACTCGCACAAAACCAATCCAAGGCAACCATCAAGACAGCTCCCAACCAGACCATCGCCAAACTACCAACACCAAAATCTTTAAATGTCAAACCTAACTGTACACCCTTTTCGCCTTCCCAAAGTGAAAGTGACACTCCAAGGTCAAAACCACAGCCGCCGCCACCTCCTCCCACAGTACCGTATTTACCACCAACATCATCTCACCACCGACAGGACCTGCCCCGTCAGACAACCACCAAAACAAACATACTTACTCCACCCTTGAGGTACGAGGTCGTACCTAATATAAAGGCGACGGAAGTAAAATGCACCAGGAACGAAATTCCCGGGAGCGAGATCTCCATCCCCAACGAGATCCCCAGGAACGAGGGGACCAGGGAAGCGCGACCGCGCCCAGAACTCCGCAGGGGAGGGTAAATATCTTTATCCACAATTTTGTTTTTATTCCATTTCCTTCCACACATGTTTATACGTCTTGTTAACCCGGGAGCTGCGGGGAGACTCTTAAGAGTTCCCCCGGCGCACTGCGGGGAGACTCTTAAGAGTCAGAGAAAACAAAAATCAACTTTTGACATCGAAAAAAAAAAAAAAAATTATATTTTTTTTTTTTTTTTTTTATTTTTTTTTTGGCCCCTGGGCCATGCAAAATCTCAGTCCTCTACCTCCCCTCCTTCCCCACTTTCCTCCTCTCCTTCAGTTATCACCTATTTTCCCTGTTATTCCCTTATTCTGAGGTATATTTTCGTGCTAACATTAGAAATCCGATTGGAGTGTGGTCATCACTGATAGCAGCGAGTGCAAGAGAGAGAGAGAGAGTGATCGATCGACTGTGTCTCAGTGGCCTTGGGAAATTGGCGGGAAAGCAGATTGCATCATACATTATACAACTCGCGGGCTATATCTCCGATTTTGACCATCCAAACGCTGTTTTCACTCGTTTTATGTTTGTTTCAGTTAATCCTTTATAATCAACCATAATAGGCGCATATGGATAAGTATTAATGCTATTAATGGCACAATGAATATTTTAGTGACGGAAACACCTCAAATACGTCAGCACAGGGGGACGTTTCCAATTACCCCCATGCGCACTTCAGAGGTTAACAACAATCCTTCTAGTATACAAAACACACTATTTTACTTTGTGTCATTATGTAAGTCTTTGATGTTTCATTAGTAGCAACTCTGATGAGTTACAGAGTGTTGAATAAACGAAGATTGTGACATCCATCAGTTCTTCTCTTTACTTTGTTTATGTATGTACGTAATTATGTAACAACCATGTCCCACAATATTAACCAATCAGATCTTTAGGTTTTTGTATTTGAGGATGTATATAAGTATGTAAAAACCAGGTTTCACAATATTAATATTGCGAAGGCTATAATGCCTACCATTTGAATGTACCAGGTCCCACACTATTGATATTACGAAGGTTGTGATACTCTATCGCCATTGTTGATGTATTGATTAAGTATGTACATGATTATGTAACAACCATGCCCCACAATACGAATATTACGAAGGCTATAATACCTTCCATGTGGATGTGTTAATTGTGTATGTCTTTAATTCAGTAAGCTCCATGTCATCTACACTTTTCGTTTATGCATGTCTGTACTTAGGTAAGAATCATGTCCCACAGCATTCATATTACGAAGGTTATGATACCCGACATTTTTGATGTATTGATTAAGGTGTATTTAATTATGTCTGAACCATGACAAACCAACACACATATACACACCTTCGTTATTAATAGCTATTCTCCTTATTTAGAGGCAAACACAAAAACACACAAACTTTCTTCAGAGTGACGAGAGGCAGCCCCTGGATATTGGTGACCCTTCGTACTCCCTGGAGAGGAAAAATTGACCACCGGACATTCCACCCCAAAGCTGGAGATACGGAAGTCACGTAGGCCTCTGGTAGCCCCCAAAATAACCAAGGGCACCGTCAAGATTGCCACCATCGTAGGTTAAAGTGAAACCTGTATGATGTATAATTATTAAGTTAGAGAATAGTATGTCACTCTACCAAAGAAACTACTCTGGCACTATATTAACCCAAGCTGTTTTAAACTTTTGTCAGCTGTCTACAGTATAGCATGATAAATCCCCCGGGGCGGCAGCCCCCCCACCCCCCCATCGATGATCCTTAACCACATCAGTAGACCAAGGATATTATTCGATATCATTACCTATATATTATTGTTATGAGACAATATCCTAACAAATGCTGTAGAAGTAGAGGCAGAGTGACGTCTATGATTTGTATAACCATAACCATGCCCACTTAAGTATAGATAAATCCTACCTGCCTGAGTGCAGGCAACAAACAACTATAAACACTCCTTAACTCCTTGCGACATATTATGTTCCAATAAGTCCGAGGAGGCGGTTGACAAGTATTTTAGGTCTTTTTTTTTTTTTTTAAAAAGACCTCCGTCTACGTATTGTGAAAAACCTGTTATCCTCCGGCAAATTGTGGGGTTGAGTGAGTGAAGGGGGGGGACAGTGAATGAAGGAGGATGCATGTTTTTCATAATACGTGTTGCTAGCCCCAAACGCGCGAGCAACTGTGGCTTTCAACCATCCGACACATCCCCTTTTACGTATTTGGCTCATGAGTGTTGTCGAAGCCTTACATTTTTCGCGATTTCCATCCACCAGAATGCTGTTTATTGTGATGTATCATATATCAGTGGAAAGAGGAATATTTATAGTACATGATAAAACAAAACAAAATGTAAATAAATCGAAATATGAAAGTGTAAATGAGTCCGGAATACAATTATTTCCCATGCAATTGTCTTCACACCGTCCTAGCTCTAAATTGTGAGTGATGACCATATATTTGTTTTTGCTCAAATAATAGTATTTTTTCTCCTCTTTCCAAATCTGAAAACAGAAATTGTTTATCTTCAATAGTTCTCAAGTAGTGACCGAAAAAAAAATATATGATTTTGATTTATATGGTTTATAACATTTTCGATTTATTTCGTTGCTACGAAGTGTATGGTTTTAAATTTAGGCTGTATGAATTCGGCAAATAATGCTGATGAGTATAAAACAAACTAGAAGTTCCTAGGACAAATACTTTTTGCGCTATGAATATTTGAAATGAAGAGCCAAAATGCGAATATTTACGCTTCACCCATCTCTGTTCCGGCGATGGTAGCCGGGTTCCGAGCTGTTCCCCACCTCGTGGTTGCGTTATTTGCTCGGATATGTATATAACTGTATATATCACCGGAATCGGAAAATTGTGCTCTTTCCAATGGTGAAAACAAAAATAATATAGCGTAATTGGTTCGCGAGCTATGCACAATTGTTTCCATGCAGTGACCGAAAAAAAAAATATATTATTTTGATTGATATGGTTTATAACATTTTCGATTTATTTCGTTGCTACGAAGTGTATGGTTTTAAATTTAGGCTGAATGAATACGGCAAATAATGCTGATGAGTATAAAACAAACTAGAAGTTCCTAGGACAAATACTTTTTGCGCTATGAATATTTGAAATGAAGAGCCAAAATGCGAATATTTACGCTTCACCAGTCTCTGTTCGGGCGATGCTAGCCGGGTTCCGAGCTGTTCCCCACCTCGTGGTTGCTTTATTTGGTCGGATATGTATATAACTGTATATATCACCGGAATCGGAAAATTGTGCTCTTTCCAATGGTGAAAATAAAAATAATATAGCGTAAATGGTTCGTGAGCTATGCGCAATTGTTTCCATGCATTGTTATTGTTATGAAAATATATGAGAATGTTTATACAGTTGTATATCTTTGCCACAATATACAACACTTTTATATAATTTGTGTTGCCAATAATTGTATAATGTTCATAGAAGACATGTCAGTCATGAAGGTTGCCAATTTTACTTACCTGGTAGGGCTACAACCCTTTCCAACGAGAAGGGAAATGGCTCCTGGGTTGACACTGAAAAAACAAAATAAGAAAGCCAGGTTATCTTCAGGTAATAAATTCAGAAATAATTCTATTGTACACGAAAATAAATAAAGTAATATATATATATATATATATATATATATATATATATATATATATATATATATATATATATATATAAATAATATATATACAAGGGGTCAAACACAATATAAAGAAAGGTAAATGGTAATGTATGTGTGTGGATATATATATATATATATATTTATATATATATATATATATATATACAAGGTGTCAAAATAAATAATGGTAAAATCAATGTGTGATTGTGTGTATATATATATATGGTGTCAAACCAGAGAAATATGTGCAAATTTCCAAGCCACCCAAAGAGGTACTGCACTGGACTCGTTATTTTTTTAGAGTGGTTTCCCCAGGAGGCCTATATCCACTCTAGTGCAAATTTAATTGTGTCACAACCCTTTCCAACGAGAAGGGAAATGGCTCCTGGGTTGACACTGAAAAAACAAAATAAGAAAGCCAGGTTATCTTCAGGTAATACATTCAGAAATAATTCTATTGTACATGCAAATAAAAGAAAGTAATGTGTATATATATATCTATATATATATATATATATATATATATATATATATATATATATATATATATATATATATATGGTGTCAAACCATAGAAATATGTGCAAATTTCCAAGCCACCCAAAGAGGTACTGCACTGGACTCGTTATTTTTTAGAGTGATTTCCCCAGGAGGCCTATATCCACTGTAGTGCAAATTGTATTTTTTTTTATTTTTTTTTTTTTTTTTTTTTTTTTTTTTTTTTTGTTATGATGATGGTGATGATGATGAGTGAATGAAGGTGGGCCCCGAACCTTGGAAGTGATGATTGAATGAATGAATGAATTATTGAATGATTGAATGACTGAATGAAAGGGTGATGAAGGTGAATTATTGATGATGATGATGATGATGGGTGAATGAAGGTGGGTGAATGAAGGGGGGCCCCGAACCTCTGAAGTGATGATTGAATGAATGATTGAATTATTGAATGATTGAATGACTGAATGAAAGGGTGATGAAGGTGAATTATTGATGATGATGATGATGGGTGAATGAAGGTGGGTGAATGAAGGTGGGCCCCGAACCTCGGAAGTGATGATTGAATGAATGAATGAATTATTGAATGATTGAATGACTGAATGAAAGGGTGATGAAGGTGAATGGAAGAATGCATAAAGACTGAATGAATGAATGGGTGATAGTGATTGGAAAGGAATAATGAAGGTGAATAGGAGAATGCATAAATGAATGAATGAATCGTGCAAAGATCCTGGCTATAGGACATCTGCATCGAATTGATGGTACTTGTTAAAGCAACCATTGACATCGATGCAGAGGCTAACGCGGCAAGACCTGCAGCGAAAGCTCGTGTCCTTGCGAATTTGGCTCCTGTAACACACACGGCACCGCTTTCGCTTTCCGCCTGGGATAGTCTCGAAAACGTGTTCCAAGTTCCTGTTGTACCGGTCATGGTCCAGTACAACAGGACGTGGCCTGGAACCCCGTCCTCTAAGAGGACCTATCCGACGGCCTCTTGGTGCCTGAGCCCTAGCTTGAACGTCCATTACTAGTGGAACCCAGGCGGCATCCATGGGGGGTGCTGCCCGAGCGCCACCAGCAGCAGCAGCTGCACCCGGTACTACTGGTGCGGGGGGGTCAAGTGGTAGGTCATCCACTTCCTCCTCATCATCAGTAGCATCGTCCGAGTCCGATACTGGTGCCGCCTGGGGTGCATTCTCAGCGAGTGCTCCCCCGACGGCAACAGCAGCAGCAGCAGCATCTGGACCTGGTGAGGGGGGGGGTCATGAAAGAGTGCTCCCCCAACGCCTCCACCAGCAGCAGGAGCACCAGGAGGAGTGCCAGGATCATCAGCAGGAGCGGCTGGGGAGTCTGGATTGTCGTCCGGTGGGGGCGACCCAGCTGAGCTTCCGGAGGATTGCCGCCGACGCCGCCTGTCTCGCCTGAGACGGGTGCATGGCTCGTACTGACCTTCTGGCAAATCCTGTGCACGCCGGATGCGTCTCCCCGACAAAGGCCACTCTGCAGGGTTGAAGTGCAACAAGGAACGGACTACGCTTTCCTGGAACGCCAGCATATCATCTTCCTGCGGGGGTTGCACTTCTTGAAGAGTACGAAGGCATTGAAGAGGGCCATTTGGATGAAGTAGAATACGATCTTCTTCGTCCATTTGACCGTTCTTCGCTGGATGGGGTAGTACTGGATCATCTGATCAAAATGATCCACCCCACCCATGTGGCGGTTGTAGTCGTCAACACAAACGGGCTTCATGATGTTCTTACGAGTCCGCTGCCACCTGCCTTGTACCTTCTTCTTGACAAATGACTGCTTTGGAATGGTGCTCTGGTCGTGGAAGGTGGACACCATGTTGACAATCCGTTTGTCTTTCCAAAGCATCACTAGGGTTGTGCCGTTGTTCATCGCCTCAATTGCATCGTCTTCCAGTGTCGATGCATGGGCAAAGTCGCGCAACCGCTTCGGAGCCCCTCGTGCAAGCCTCAGGGTGCCACACACATAGATCTGGTGGTGTGTGAGCATGTGGTGGCACAGGTCAACTGAGTTGTAAAAGTTGTCCATGAACAACTTGTAACCCATGCCTTGCAGGGACTCCGTTAAACCCTCAACCGTTTTCTGGAGAGTTTGACCAATACCAGTGTAGACTGGAAGTCATTCACGAAACCAGTCGTGGACTCTGCCAGGATGTACAGCTTGATAGCGTACTTCTTCGGATCATCGGGTTGTAGCACTTGAATGAAAGGCGACCCTTCCACCCAAGGCAGCCTTCGTCGATGGACACCTTCCTCTCCGGGACGTAGGCAAGCTTGAAGCCAGCAAGCAGGTAGCGCATCACCGTGCGGATCTTCACTAGCCTGTCTTTGGTCTGCTTGATGACTGCCTTGCTGTTGAACGTGTGAAAATTGCTCAGCAAGGCTTGGAACTTGGTGACCTGCATGGTCGTGCGAAACGTTGGATAATTATGGACTCCATCATTTAGCCAGTAGTGACGCACAGTGGGGAGTTTGTTGACACCCATGAGGAAGTACAGACCAAGGAATTTGGCCATGTCCTCCTCACTGAACGATGTCCACAGAGAACCAACGAATAAGGCATACGCGTTGGTCTCATTCACCAGGAACCTGAGCAGTTCTCTTGTAAAAAAGAGATGGAAGAACTGCAGTGGTGTCACTGGTGCTGGAACCCGCAAGCCAGGGGTTCCAGTGAAAGGATCAACGTTGGGTGTGAACGGGTCTGACGTCTACTCGTGATCCTCAGCATACACGGTGGGGGGGCGTGGAGGTGCACGTGCTGGGAGAGCACCACGTCGTCCGCCTGGACGACGTATGTAACCTCTGCGGCCCCTGGGCCTACCACCTCGGCCCTTCACGGGCCCAGATTTTCGGCGGGGAGGGGGAGGGGGGTCGTCTTCTGCGGAAGACGAAGGGGGTGGGGGTGATGGTGGATGTGATGAGGGTGATGGAGAAGGTGGTGTGGTGGAGTCAGGGCGTGTGGGTGATGGTGGATGTGATGAGGGTGATGGAGAAGGTGCTGTGGGTGGATGAAGTGGGGCAGGAGGAAGCCTCTGTGGAAGCTCCTCATCGATTGCCGCAGCAATCTCATCGTGCACGATTTGGCGATGTTCAGGCGGAACAAACGCCATGTAGCGCGCCTCGCTGCCCCCGCTGTTCCCCAAGGAGATCAGCGAGGGGGAGGCTACGCTGGGAGACAGGACATGTGATGGTGGGGTGTTCAGACTACCCACCGGCAGGAGTGGAGCCAGGATGCGGGGGCTGTCTGAAATGTTGCTGGCCGGTGATTCTACGTGAGGTAACAAGGGACCGCCATGCAGGTTGTGTCGTGAAACAGGAGAAGAAAAAGAATAGAATGTGTGGAAGTTCGGGAATGGTGTGACGACATGAGAGGATGTTGATGGTTGTGGTGAGAGTACATGAGTGGATGTTGATGGTAGGATGGGTGCTGGTAGGACGGGTGGGGATGGATGAGGTGGGGTGATGTGGAGTGATGTACGGGCTAGGTGGACGGCTGGTGATGAAGAGGTGGCGAGGTAGGACGACGGGTGATGATGAGCAGTGGCGAGATGGGGTGGTGTGGAGTGATGTACGGGCTAGGGGGACGGGTGGTGATGAGAAGTGGCGAGGTAGTGCGCGGGTGATGATGAGCAGTGGCGATGAAGGGGGACGGGTGATGAGGAGACGTGGTGAGGTTGGGCGACGACTGGAGGTGGAGGTTGTGGAGTTGGTGGAGTTTGTAGAGGTGGAGTTGGTGGAGGAGGTGGAGGTGCTGATGTGATGATCCCCCCCTTCCCCCTGGGCGGTGGAGAATTGGTCAAACCATCTTCATCTCCATCCGTTCACCCGCCTCATCTGTCCACTCCTCTTCCTCGCATCCCATGTCGTCCTCGCCTCTCGCTCTCGCTACTGCTCATATCAAGGATGGTGTTGAGGACGGAGGCCAGCTGGTCCTCCGGGATGGGGCGTTTTTTATCCATGGCAAGCTAGATGTGTAACGGATCTGTAATGGGAGGGGGGGGGGGGGGGTATAAAAACAAATGCACAACAGAACCAAGAAAAAACAAAAAAAACAAAAATATATATATATAAGTATATCAATCTACAATTAGAAAACAATATGGGGCGTTTTCTATCCATGGCTGGCTAGATGTGTAACGGATCTGTAATGGGAGGGGCGGGCTGGGCGGGGTATAAGAACAAATGCACAACAGAACCAAAAAAACAAAAAAATATATACATATATATATATATAAGTATATCAATCTACAATTAGAAACAAATATATAAATACAAAAATAACCCTCCACCGTAGTTTTGTTTATATATCTAACCATATATATATATATATATATATATATATATATATGGGTGGAGGGGGGTATAATGGGGGAAGAGGGGAGGGTGTATAATGGGGAGGGGAGGGGGCATAAGATAGATAAATACATAAAACGAATTATATATATATATATATATAGATGATATGGGGGAAGAGGGGGAGGGTGTATAATGGGGGAGGGAGGGGGCATAACTTAGATAAATACATAAATACGAATGATACATATATATATATATATATATATATATATATATATATATATATATATATATATTATATCAATCTACAATTAGAAAAATAAAAAATAAAATAAAAAAAAATAACCCCTCCCCACCCAAAAAAAAAAAAAAAAAAAAAAAAAATATATATATATATATATATATATGGGGGGAGGGGGAGGGGGAGGGGGAGGGAGGTTGAGGGGGGAGGGGAGGGAGTTATAGATGGGGGAAGAGGGGGAGGGTGTATAATGGGGGAGGGAGGGTGCAGACATAACTCGAAATGATAATATATATGATATATGAATAGTACATAAATACGAATGATATATATATATATATATATATATATATATATATATATATATATATATATATATATATATATTCAATGCTCCCCCACCCAAAAAAAAAAAAAAAAAAAAATTATATATATATATATATGGGGGGAGGGGGAGGGGGAGGGAGGAAGGGGAGGGGGGGGAGGGGAGGAGGGAGGTATAATGGGGGGGAGGGGGAGGGGGGTATAACTGGGGAGGGGGGAGGGGGCATAAGGATAGATAAATACATAAACACGAATAATTATATATATATATATATATCTATATATATATATTATATCAATGTCCCCCACCCAAAAAAAAAAAAAAAATAAAAAAAAAAATTATATATATTATATATATATATGGGGGGAGGGGGAGGGAGGGGAGGGGGGGTAGAGGAGGGAGGGGGGTCTAATGGGGGGGAGGTGGAGGGGGGTATAATGGGGAGGGGGTGGGGGAGGGGCATAAGATAGATAAATACATAAACACGAATTATATATATATATATATAGATATGGGGATGGGGGGGGGGGAGGGTGTATAATGGGGAGGGAGGGGGCATAACTTAGATAAATACATAATACGAATGATATATATATATATATATATATATATATATATATATATATATATACAGTATATATATACATATATATATATATTATATATATATATATATACATATATATTATATCAATCTACAATTAGAAAAAATAATAAAATAAAAAAATAAAAAATAACCCTCCCCCACCCAAATAAATAAAAAATAAATAAATATATATATATATATATATATGGGGGGAGGGGAAGGGGGAGGTGAGGGGGGGAGGGGAGGGAGGTATAATGGGGGAGGGAGGGGGGTATAATGGGGGGGAGGGGGATGGGGGTATAATGGGGAGGGGGGGAGGGGGAGGGAGGTATAATGGGGGGGGGGGGAGGGGGCATAACAGATAAATACATAAACACGAATTATATATATATATAGATTATATGGGGGAAGTGGGGGAGGGTGTATAATGGGGGAGGCAGGGGGCATAACTTAGATAAATACATAAATACGAATGATATATATATATATATATATATATATATATTATCAATCTACAAATAAAAAAAAATAAATAAAAAAAACATATATATATATATACATATATATATGGGGGGAGGGGGAGGGGGAGGGGGAGGGAGGTGAGGGGAGGGGAGGGGGTATAATGGGGGGGGAGGGAGGTATAATGGGGGGGAGGAGGGGGGGGGGGAGGGAAGGGGGGTATAATGGGGAGGGGGGGAGGGAGCATAACAGATAAATACATAAAGATTATATGGGGTATATGGGGGAGGGGGCATAACAGATAAAAACATCAATACGAATGATATTATATATATATATGGGGGGAGGGGGGTATATTTGGGGAAGAGGGGGAGGGTGTATAATTGGGAAGAGGGGGAGGGGGCATAACTTAGATAAATACATAAATACGAATGATGTTATATATATATATATATATATATATATATATATATATATATATATATATATATTTATCAATCTACAATTAGAAAAATAAAATAAAATAAAAATAAAAAATAACCCTCACCCACCCAAAAAAAAAAAAAAAAAAATATTATATATATATATGGGGGGAGGGGGAGGGGGAGGGGGAGGGAGGTGAGGGGGGGAGGGGAGGGAGGTATAATGGGGGAGGGAGGGGGTATAATGGGGGGGAGGGAGGGAGGGGGAGGGGGCATAACTGATAAATACATAAACACGAATTATATTATATATATATAGATTATATGGGGGAAGGGGGGAGGGGAGGAGGGGATGGAGGAAGGGGGAGGGAGGTAGGGGGTATAATGGGGGGGGAGGGGGGAATAATGGGGGGGAGGGAGGGGGAGGGGGGTATAATGGGGGGGGGAGGGAGGGGGAGGGGGCATAACATAGATAAATATATAAAGATTATATGGGGGGAATGGGGTATATGGGGGAGGGGGCATAACATAGATAAATACATAAAGATTATATGGGGGGAGCGGGGTATGTGGGGTGAGGGGGAGGGGGCATAACAGATAAATACATAAATACATTATAAATATAAATATATATATATATATATATATATATATATATATATATATATATATTAATCTACAATTAGAAAAATAAAATAAAATACAAATAAAAAATAAACCTCCCCCACCCAAAAAAAAAAAAAAAATATATATATATATATATATATATATATGTGGGGGGAGGGGGAGGGGGAGGGAGGGGAGGAGTATAATAATAATCTATAATAAATTAGATACTAGCCTAGTAATATTTATATGGGGGCAGGGGGAACGGGGGGGAGGGGGGTGAGTGAGGGGAGGAGTATAATAATAATATATAATAATAATATATAATAAAATATAATATATAATATAATGGGGGAGGGAGGTATAATGGGGAGGGAGGGGGAGGGGGTTATAATGGGGGAGGGAGGGGGGAGGGGGGTGTAATGGGGGAGGGAGTGGGAGGGGGATATAATGGGGGAGGGAGTGGGAGGGGGATATAATGGGGGAGGGAGGGGGAGGGGTATATAATGGGGGGGGGGGAGGGGGAGGGGGATATAATGGGGGAGGGAGGGGGAGGGGGATATAATGGGGGTAGGGGGTATAAAAATAAAAAACATAGTATATACAAGAGATCAAGTGACTGTCTAGGGAAGGGTCACTCAGGTCAACTCAGGTCAGGTACCCTATTAGGAGGTGTGAAGCCAAGGGAGTGGTATTCGAAGGTGTGAAAACCACCACAACTACCATCATCACCACCACCACCACAACTACCATCACCACCACCACAACTACCATCACCACCACCACAACTACCATCACCACCACCACAACTACCACACCTAACACCACCACCACAACTAACACCACTGTGTTGACAGAAATGTGGAGGCATATATATACAGTAGGCTATATATATATATAAGAATAGGGGGAAGGCGGGTGGGTGGGGTATAGGGAAAAAACAAAAAAAACAAAAAAAAATATATATATATATATAGGCTCCCCCACAAAAAACAAAAAAAACAAAAATATATATATATATATATGCTGGGCCTACCCCTAATAAAAAAGAAAAAAAGAAAAAAAAAAAATATATATATAATTATATATATATATATATATATATATATATATATATATATATATATATATATATATATTATATAGAATAAGAGTTTGTGGTGGGGGACATTTATGTTGGGTATAATAATAAATAATAAATAATAATAAATAATAAATAATAATAAATAATAAATAATAATAAATAATAATAATAATAATAATAATTATAATATAATAAAGCAAAAATATAAATTAAATACCAATATAAATACTTTTATGGGTGATCCATACACAGGAATAACAGGTATAATAATAAATAATAATAATACAAATAATAAAATAATAAAATAATAAAATGGTGGTGGTGGTGGAGATGGTGGTGGTGGTGGGGGGGGTGGGGGTAGTGTTGGCACAAATAGGGGTGGGGTCATTTTCTTACCTGGCCCACGGTCAGAAAAGGGACCCTACCCTATTGGTGTCAACACCACCACCATCTCCACCACCACCACCATCATCACCACCACCACCATCATGACCATCACCACCACCACCACCCCGACCATCATCACCACCACCACCACCACCATCTCCACCAACACCACCACCACGACCATCACCACCACGACCACCCCCACCACCACCATCATGACCATCACCACCACCACCACCCCCACCATCACGTCCACCGCCACCACCACCAAAAATGTTGACTGTACTTACTCACACTGCTGAGATTCCTTCGTGGCCACCAAGCCGTATATGTAGAGTGCTTTTGCCAATAAAAAACTTACCTCCCAAGCACTTTCCACCCATAAATTATCGAGCAAAAATGCAAGCACTTTCCACCACTAAATTTTCGAGCAAAAATGCACAGGGCTGAGGGAGCATGGCGACATATGCTCGACCAGTAATGAAAGTTTTTTCCACTAAGAAACACTAATACAAGGTAAGATACACTACTTGAACGGATAAATAGCAATATAAATGACTGATATTTATATGAAAGTGTTCCACAAACAAGCAAAACGTTTGGCAAAAAGCATGGCCCCTCGTGGGCCACCTTGGTCACGTAGCCTACACCAGAGAATGCTCAACCAGTAATAAAAGTGTTTTCACTACGAAATACTTATACAAGTAAGATACACTACTTCATGTGATAAATAGCAATATAATTGACTCGATATGGTATGAAAGTGATCCACAAACAAGCGAAACCATGGCCCCCTCGTGGAGCCCACCTTGGTCACGTACACCAGACTAGCAAAACACATCACTAACATGGTTATTTTACCCTAAATAAGAATAACACAATAATCCATCGATAACCCAATGATATAGCACTTCGTTTGGGTTATATTAGGGCGGTACTACCAGCCAGGCTGGGCAAAATGGAGGCCCCTTGGTTTAAAGGGCCGCGCACACCCACCTACTAGGCTGGCTGAAGGGAAGAGACTGGCTCTCTCTACCACCGCGGGGCCCTCACAGGGACGCTAGGGGGTTGCTAGATGTGTCCACATGTACATCTAACTTATCGGACTTACCAGCCAAAAGACCGGCTCAATTGCGTCATAAACTTATTTTCTAGCAATATAATAAGTCCATATGACGCGATCGCGTCATATGAGTTATTGGTTCACTCTGCCATATGACGCGATCGCGTCATATATGTCTGAGAGAGTTAATACCCCCTAGGGAAAATGGTGGCGACATCACCGACCCCTAGTGACACAGAATTCCCAACTTAACCCTCTTACCATCGAGTTAAACATTTATATAGAATTCTCTGATTACTAATACCGTTCTCTAAATTATTCATGAATAAGTGTTACATAACTAGAAAACCACTTCCTCCACTAACAGTCGTGCACAATACCCCTGCACCCTTCCTATTAAAATAAATAACAATTCTTTCAGTACCGACAACATCACTTCTCTCCTCCTTCCCCCCCTTTGTGCCCGAATATAATTATAAACTCCGAGTAGGGAGAAGAAAGGCAAGTACAAAGAATTTTTCTTCGGATCGGCATCCCGCTCTGAAGGAACATTGATTTTTACAGCAATAGTTATTGATCACGGCACCCCGAAAGTCTTTAATCTATCTGTAGATACACTTTCTTGATTCTAGGAATCTTTGTTATTTGTGGCCACCCATTACTTAACATAGAATCCTAAAAACAGTTTTTGTATAATAGTGTATCAAGTAGACTAGATAAATATACGTTCTTATTTCTGGCATCACTCAGATATTAAGATTGTTATATTTATTGGTTATATTTCTATCTAGTAAAACATTGAAAGAGTAAGGCAATACCTCCCTTTCAATATTTCGCCATTTTATAAATTATACCCGCACTTCTCAGAGATCTAGGATAGAAAGATTTTTTTTAAAAGGGTTTAGCGAGATATCCTCACGGACACTCTGCATATATAAATCCTAGGCTCAAATTGTCTGTGGCACCCCACCAGAATTTGAGACTGAAAGGTTAACACCGCCCCGAGTTAATTGAACCTCTTTTAAAGGTTAAGACAGTCAAGAAGAGCAATTGTCTAAGCTCATCTTTCGTTTAGTCCGATAATAAGCTAATCCGGCAAGACCTGAGGCTTATACATTTAAAACCCCAGTCAAGAGAACCTTAACCTCTGAAGTGCGCATGGGGGTAATTAGACACCTCTCCCTGTGCGCATGTATTTGAGGTGTTTCCGTCACTAAAATATTCATTGTACAATTAATAGCATTAATACTTATCCATATGCACCTATTATGGGTTGATTATAAAGGTATTAACCTGAAACAACAATAAAACGAGTGAAAACAGCGTTTGGATGGTCAAAATCGGAGATATAGCCCGCGAGTTGTATAATGTATGGGTGAGGCAAGCTGCTTTCCCTCCAATTTCCCCCAAGGCCACTGAGACACAGTCGATCGATACTCTCTCTCTCTCTCTCTTGCATTCGCTTGCTATCAGTGATGACCACACCCTCCAACCGGATTTCTAATGTTAGCACGAAAATATACCTCAGAATAAGGGAATAACAGGGAAAATAGGTGATAACTGAAGGAGAGGAGGAAAGTGGGGAAGGAGGGGAGGTAGAGGACTGAGATTTTGCATGGCCCAGGGGCCAAAAAAAAAACTAAAATAATTTTTTTTTTTTTCGATGTCAAAAGTTGATTTTTTTTTTCACTCACTCTTAAGAGTCTCCCCGCAGTCCGCCGGGGGAACTCTTAAGAGTCTCCCAGCAGTTCCCGGGTTAACAGAACTTCATCACCGATTAATTAAAGGTCAGGATAGTCAAGATTCGTTGGAAGCTAAATGCTGCGAATACTTGCGTGCGTCCGATGTGGTGACCAACTGTTATCTCTGAATAATAAGTTACGGAACCATATTTAAGACCCCAAACCCATTAATCCAACTGCAACTGTAACTGCAACTGTAACAATAAAAACAGGTAGCACTCGCAAATACATCAACAGGGAAGCAGCATCAACGGACAATGAAAACAACAACAACAACAACAGCAAACAACCACAGCCCGACCGCGAGTATCCCCTACTCTCTCCCTCACAAACAGCTGATCGACGCGGACCAAACCGCATAATATTGGTTTCAACAATAGGAGTTCACTTTTACAATGCAACAGTTGTAATGAAATTGTTCATAACCGATGTACTTATGTTAACAGTAGAAACAAAGTTGAATGTGTTAAATGTAGGAACTCAGCTGTACAACATCGCGAAACCATTTGTTTTATTTGTGAATCACTCATAACACGACGTCAGAAGATCCAAAACTGTGTAAAGTGTAAACAGGTAGCTCACATGAAGTGCATCTCTAAGAAGACCAACAGTGAAGAACGGGAATTCCTTTGCAATAAGTGTGCCTTGCATTCATTACCGAATATTAATGTTAATGATCCAAGTATTAACAACTCAGAATCCAGCCAGGACACATTCAAAATCAAAGATGAATACAGAGTGTTCACCAACAAAGGGCTCCATCTTATCCACATTAACGCCAGATCAATGTACCATAAATTGTCAGAAATAAACTTGTTAGCTAATAAGGCCAAAGCTTCAATAATTGCAATCACAGAAACCTGGCTGGATTCAAGTATAAACGATGGTGAAATAAACATTCAAGGTTTCAACATGGTTAGGAATGATCGCAATAGGCATGGGGGAGGAGTATGTCTGTATGTAAAAAACAACCTCACACACACAACTAGGACCGACCTCCATGTAGAAAATCACGAAGCGCTGTGGATCGACCTACACCTGCCGAGGACAAGACCCATCACAATTGGGGTATGCTGTAGGCCACCAGCCGACACACAATTCTTGACCAAATTTGAACGAACTTTGTCATCGCTAGACCCTCGGAATGAATCCATCATACTAGGGGATTTTAACCTGTGTTACAAACAACGAAATGATAGGCTTGTACGAGAATATAGGCATATACTGACAATGCACAATCACAAACAACTCATCACAACCCCCACACGTATCTCTGAGAACACTGCCACAATATTAGACCACATAAACTGTAACAGAGAGGACAAAATATCCCAATCAGGGGTTATACAGACTGGGATAAGTGATCACTTCGTCACATATTGCACACGGAAAACCACAAAAATTACCCTAGAGAATCACAAGATTATCAAAACAGGGTCACTCAGAAACTACAATAAGGAAACATTTCTGGACATTTTATGGAATACAGACTGGTCTCCAGTGTTTGGAAGTACAAACGTTAATGACGCATGGGTTGGCTTCAGAACCATCATCACACACATCCTAGACGCAATAGCTCCTCTGAAAGACATACGAATTAAAGCAAGGTCAGACCCATGGATCAACAATGACATACTACACCATCTGGAACACAGAGACAATCTGTTAAAAAGGCTAGAGAAACATAGACAGGATCAAGGTCTGAAACATGAGTTCAACAGGGCCAGGAATAAACTAAGTAGGAAAATGAAATCAGCGAAAAATAATTATTTTCACAATAAGGCAGAGGAATATCAGAATAACCCAAAGAAACTATGGAGGCACCTAAAAACAACAGGCTACAGCAACAAGACAAGGGATTCGTCTAACACTAATATTGCTCTCACCATTAATGATCAGGTTTGCCACGATAAACGACAAATTTCAACCTACTTCAACTCCTTCTTCACTTCCACAGCAAACATACTTGCACAGAACCTACCTCAACCTCTCAATAAATACACGACAACAACGGCCACCTTTCGTAATTTCTACAGAGATAAAGACATACACCCGAACACATTTAGATTGCAAAATGTTACACCAAAATACACTTTTGACGAGCTGTCTAACCTAAATGTACATAAAAGCACAGGACCAGACAAAATTCCTGCCAAATTTCTACGAGATGGAGCCATTGATATAGCAGGCCCCCTAACCCACATCATCAACTTGTCAATTAACACCAACACAGTACCTGCTGAACTGAAGGAAGCTATTGTAACCCCTCTATTCAAGAAAGGAAATAAACTAGAAGTTGGCAACTACAGACCAGTTAGCATATTATGTATTGTATCTAAAATCCTTGAAAGAGCGGTATACACCCAAATTGAACACTACCTCAAACAAAATGATCTATTCTATAAGTTTCAATCAGGTTTCAGATGCATGTACTCGACAGACTCCTGTCTCATCCACTTAACGGATCACATTTGTAAAGAAATGTCTAAAGGTAACTACACCGGTATGGTTCTTCTTGATCTACAAAAAGCGTTTGACACAGTAGACCATGATATCCTATGTAATAAACTACAAGCAATGGGCATAGGGTCTGTGAACTGGTTTAAATCTTATCTTAGTGGTAGAACCCAAAGAGTCAAAATTGATGATAATATATCTGATCCTATGCCAATTAACTGTGGGGTCCCACAGGGAAGCATCCTTGGTCCCTTACTCTTTCTCTGTTATGTGAACGACATGGAACTGAGCGTCTCATGTAAATTATTACTGTATGCAGACGACAGCGTGCTTCTGGTTTCAGGAAAAGACCCAATAAGTATTGCCGCTTCACTTTCCAAAGAACTAGCATCATGTAGTGAATGGCTAGTGGACAATAGACTATCTCTTCACCTGGGCAAGACGGAAGCCATCTTATGTGGAACAAAACGCAAACTGAAAGACATTGTGGGCTTCTCGGTCAACTGTAATGATATTCCTATAACAACAGTGTCACAAGTTAAATATCTCGGACTGAAACTGGATGCGAGTTTGTCAGGTGAAACAATTTTGGAATCTATCCTGAGTAAGGGGAGGTGTGGTGGAGTGGTCATGCCACTGGATTGGTAATCCAATGGACCCGGGTTCAAATCCCGATATGTCAATGGGAAGATATTATTGGGATTGAATTTGTGCTGTACCTAGTATCAGTGCATTACCACAAAGCCCACCGAAATGCCAAAAAAAATACCCTCATTGTTCCCTGATTAAATAACACTGTATGAATATTCCCATATTCAAAATATGTTACAGGGGGACAATGCCTAGTGAGTTCACTGCTCAATAGGTGGCGTTGTGAGAGTGAGGGTCTGAGTCTGGAGGGTGAGACGGTGAAGCACTTGGGCGAAGCAACCAGCCGCTTCAGAGATGGATGCTTTACATGTCTCACTCCCCAGACTGGAACAAGACCTCACGGGCTTCACCGTGTTGAGCGGTGGAATGTACAGGCTCTCAGCCTATGCCCGAGAGGGAGTAGTTGGAATATAGAAAAAAAAAAAAAAAAAAAAAAAGTGTAGAGCACGTATAAAATACCTGTATAGACAGGTGGGATGCTTGCCCGCGGCGACCAAAAAGACCCTCTGCCAAGCGCTTGTTCAATGTCATTATAACTATTCTGTGTCATCCTGGTACTCTGCATCATCTAAATCAGCTCAGCACAAACTTCAGGTCACTCAAAATAAAATGGTTAGGTTCATGCTGAACCTAGGACCCAGATCACATGTTGGCCAGGAACAACTTCAGTCACTAGGTATGCTCAATGTCTCTGACAGGGCCAAACAAATCAGGCTAACTAATGCCTTCAAAATTTTCTATGACAGAGCTCCAGAGTATCTAAAGAATGATTTTGTTAAAGCAAATGAGAGGAGTGGACATAATACAAGAAACATGATGTTTAATTTTAAGGTCCCGAGAATCCAAGGACAGGGTAAGCAAACATTCTTCTTCACTGCCATCAAAGACTGGAACGACCTACCCCAGTCAGTCCGTGAAAAGAGAACACTGTATTCCTTCAGACGTAGCCTGAAGGAACACCTGAACCGGACAGCTGCGAGAAGGGAGCACCAAGCTTATATCTACTACTAAATACGACATAAGAGATAGACAAACCAAACTGAAATGATTACTGATTACGGATGACTGATATTTACTATAGGATGTAAGGTATCTTAAAATAACCCCCTAGAAATACTTTTTCTAAAGTATCTATTTCTTTATCCTCCCCATTTCCCCGGCTAACCTAATCCCACAAGGACCCCAATGGAAATACGCCTAACGGCCTTATTGGGCTATCCTTAGTTGGAATTATGCAAGGCTGGTACATGTCATATTTATAACAAACTATGTGGTACCAACTCTGTAAATTGCTAACTGAATAAATATTATTATTATTATTATTATTATTAACTTCTCCATACACCGGACAACCTGGACGGCCCACGGAACATCGGAAGACGACTCAACAAAGTACACCTCTACAGGCAAGAAGAAATTATATGAAAATCCGGGAAAATAGTATCAGTGTCGAGATACCCTCAAGGTAAATATAAAGGATCGAGATAATCAGAGTTCGTACCACCTGAAAAGACGTGGAAAAAGTGCAAACAAGTGTCTATGTAATTCAGAGGTAACTAATAAGGAAGATCAAGGCCCCCCTAACCAAATTGAACTTAAAGGCATCATTTTCACCTTCAGAATCATCAGTGGCGGATCCAGGGGGGGGGTGGGGGCCCTCCCCTTAGTGACCAAAATTGCGCCCTTACATCTGATATATATATATATATATTTTTTTTTCTTCTATATTCCAACTTACTCACTCTCGGGCATAGGCTGAGGGCCTGGACATTCACAGCTGTACAATGAGCCCGTGAGGTCTTGTTCCAGTCTAGGGAGTGAGGCATGTGAAGCACGTAGAGTACAACGAGCACCTGCCATCTTGCCTTAACATGAGGCACGGTGCTCACTCATGGTCCGAAGCGACCCCATCTCTGAAGCCACCTCGTTCCCGTGCTTCACTGTCTCACTCCCTACACTCGGACACTCACTCTTATACACACAACGCCACCTGTTGAGCAGCTAACTCACCAGGCATTGCACCCCTATAGCATATTTTGAATATGGGAATATTCATACAGTGCTATTTAATCAGGGAGCAATGAGGGTATTTTATTAGCGTTTTCGGTGGGCTTTGTGGTAATGCACTGATACTAGGTACAGCACAAATTCCATCCCAATAATATTGTTATGCCCTGTTTTTCTACAGGATTAACTTGGGTAATGTGAGTTCTAACTGACTGGGTATATAAGGCTGCATGCACAATACAAGGTATGAGGAATAGAGAACACAAAATAAACACACGGTAACAAGTCACACGATCACGTTTATTGAAGATGATTAATAGGAAGCATAAGAAGGTATGAATACTCGTACAAGACAAATGATAGAAATGAACAACTAGCATTAGTGGATCTGGATGGAGCCTAGTCTCCCACTTCCAACGTTCAGGTATACTCTTCTGATCACTGGCTTGGTTCGCAAGTTTATATACTGGAAGACATCAATGTTACTTATAGATTCAATTTCACTAATTAGATTTATTACTGGCAGTTCTGGTGCACAAGTAGTAGTTCACAGACTAGAATTAGACACGCATATTTTTAGAGCACGGGAATTCTAGTAACCTCAAGGGGGTACTGATCTAAGTTTTATATTCTTATAGCAGAAATACGTACAACACAAATCAGTGGGCGAACGTTAGATATCACTAGGGTTTCACTTCTATGTAATAATATCTGAATAGGGGTAATTACGAGAGTTAATGTCGCCTGTTAAATAATGAACACTGATACGCTTAGCACTTCCCAATAGAATGGTTGTATATGAATTATACTGGGGCAAAGATATAGCCACTTCATAGAAAGATTAATAAGTGAGTCTCTAATTAGTACTGTAACACGGTAGTACTTATAAAGTGAATCTTGGGTAGTATTTGGTTGGTCTGGTCCTGGTTATCTTACGTCCGTGATGTTGGGGGCTAACGACTGGTTCCGCGGCCGTCCAGGGGGTCCATATGTAGGAAGTTCTCAAGACGGATCTCTTGGCGATCGTTGCTGGCTACACGCTTATATACCCACTGGTGTGTGAAGGTTATAAGGTGCACGTAGATTTCTTGTACGTGGACAGATGCTTCTATCTCAAATCTGCCACAGAGTCTGCCGGCTCTGGAACTCAAATCTCAGGAACAACACAAGGGCAGAGCTAGAGGTCAACTTAAGGGGGCCAGCCACTGGTTGGTGTCTATCTTTCAACTGATTTTACTGGGGGCTGGAGCTGGGTTTATAGGCTCGGTTTTGGACCCTGTAGGCCATAGGGATCTCGAGTCTTATGGAATTGTTTGAGCTCTCAATAGATATGGGGACTAGGTAAGGTGGTGATTACTGTTGTGGCACATGGCTATAGGGAGCCTTCATAATGTGATATAACTGAGCCTTAGTAAGAAGAACTATTTTGGCTATACTGGAAGTATTGAGGGGAGGGAGACTGGATCTACTTTGCGAGGAGGACTGGGACAGCTGTGATAGGAGCGTCTCTCTTATATTGCTCAGTCTTCATTCTATGGTATAGCTGAGGTGCTAATTTGATTATCCGAGTATGCAAGAAAGGTGAATGGGTTATTGTGGGTTAATAGAGGTTAGTAAAGGGGTTAGTCATGCATGGTTAGTTCATTGATAGGAAGAATTCCTGTGCTACCTGGCAAAGACCCGGAAGTCAAAACAGGGGTCAGGTATACCTCCGCAGGGGTGGGGGTCTCCCTCCTCGGGTGGGTAAAAAAGGGGAGGTGCGCGCCCTCTCTCTGTGATGGTCGTCCGGCGGCTGTGGCTAGGGGCTTGCCATATCACAAGTGTTTGTAATAACCCTCTGTTTATGAGACAGATGTGGGTGTTCGTAATACCAAAACCGAAGGTGCCTTGACTAGCTGGTTTAATCGGTTGGGTTGTTAATTGCATGGTTTGCTGGATGTGGTGGAGACTGGGTTGCTAACTCTGCCACATTTATCTGGAAGTATGGCAATAGAAGTTAGTCACTGGCGAGGCGGCTAGCCTCGCACTGACGATCATTTGGTACAGGGTTGTGAATGGGTTGTGAGGGAATAGATGGCATGCAAAGGGTTAGTAAAGTTCTAATGTTATTCCGTCCTCCTAAGGGAAGGTAGGCTGGATAGGAGTATATATAAAAAAGGTTGGAGAATGTTAGCAACGGAAAAATCAAGGATATTCAGGAGGTATGGTGGAGAGGCTAGGTCGGAAAGGAGTCGAGGTGCGTGGGGGGTTAATGAGAGGGAGAGGGTTCAGGGTGCTATGTGCGGCTCGCTTGGTGTAGTGACTAGCGTCACGGACTTCCACCCAGAAGGCCCGGGTTCGCGCCCACGCTCGGCGCATTAAAGATTTTTCACAAGCACTGAGTCGTTACCATCCCTCATGAGCAAAGGGATGGGATAGTAGTACAGGACCCCAATGGAATTACGCCTAATCGGCCTTATTGAGCTATCCTTAGCTAGCTTAGCATGCGCTAGCTTTAAGAACTATTATTATTATTATTATTATTATTATTATTATGTGGAAGTTTGACCCTAAGGTCTCCGGGCGTAGGGGTGGCATTAGACTACAGTTGATATTGGAGTTTGGGGGTTAATGACAGGGAAAGTATGTTAGCCAAATGCTACTGGGGGATGAACAATACAGGGTGGTATATGAGTCTGGAAAAGATAGAATCATGTGGACTGTGGGTTTGTGGGGAAGAGGAGGTTAACTGTAGGTGTGTGCTTGACTGTGGATCAAAGTAGGGAAAAACATGGTGTATTATTACTCGTCAATACGATGGTTATGGATACTGTTAATCTGACACTATTTTTTGCTGATCTAGTTGTTCCTGGGAACTGCGTTTTCTATGATATATACACCAAAGAAAACGACAGTTCGTAGGGTTAACTTCGGTATTGTTTCGTGGTGAAAATGCGTCGAGACAATGATAACAGAGGGTTGTATATACAATCTCTGGTTGGGGTAAGAATTAAAGTTACTGCATGGTGGCTAACATCTTCAGTCATTGCTGGCTAGGTCTTACAGGAACAATGGTTCTATATACACTGGTGTACCCGTGGGTATCATAGTTTCTTATCAATTAGGACATGCGGTTTTAACATACTACTTCTCGGATGGAAGAACATACATAGATTTATGGCTGTCTGAACTGGTTGGCATTGGCTCAACCTAGGGACAGGGCATGGGTGTATTAAATGAATGTGTATTCATGTTCATTCATCATGTAGGTAGAGTCTGGCGGGTAAGAGGTGTAGGACACGAAGCAAAATAGAGTAGTGTGGACTGTGGATACGAAGGAGGTGATTGGAAGACGTATAACAATTGTGGAAATGTAAATGGAAGAGATGAACACAATGGCGGATAAAGATAACTAACCTAAGGATTGAATACATGCATGAATGACGACATTATAGCCGTCGTCCTAATAAGATGATGAAACCTGGTTGGTCTGCACGTGGCACAATACGACACAAGGACAGTGCCGCTATGTCGTATCAATACTGGTGGCATACTCCGGTTAATATTATATATATACACTTAGTTACTAGAAGAACAAGGCAAGGGGGGGCGACTGAGCACGGGGGTACATATATCTATACTCGTCATGGAAAGGGAGATACGAGGGCTAGGGACAGGCATGGGTGTATTAACTTAAGGTGTATTTATGTTCATCATCATGTAGGTAGAGGTGTAGGACACGAGGGGTAGTGTATACGCGAGGTGTGGGAAAGGTCAGTGTTTAGAAGGGGTAGGCAGGTGTGGTTTGGAGCTGCTTAACCCTGCGGGCTTCGGCCTGTCTGAACTGGTTGGCTCGGTCACCTGGTCCTTTCGTTCTGTGGGCCTTTCTTTCGGATGTTTCTGTGTGGTGTTCGCTCGTGGCTTCTGTGGTGGGCTTATCGTTCTGGGGCATTTTAAATATCTTCCCATTGATACATCGGAATTTGAACCCTTGACCTTTGGATTACCAGGCCAGTGGCAAGACCACTCCGCCACACCTCCCCTCTGCATATACTGCATTTTATCTGAAATACAATACATATAAAGAATATTGTGTGAATTATGGCGCCCCTCATGTATATCAGCCCCCCCCCCCTTAAGCCTGAGCTGGATCCGCCACTGCTTCAGATAACATATAGCCTATATTGATTTTTGACGGATTCTACCAGGCCAGTAACTCAGTCATAAGCCGCATTTTCATTTACCATCACTATCTCCGATAGACTGGAAATGGTGTCGTATTTCACACTCTAATGCCATAAAAGGGTGTCCAATATCAAGCCAACTTAACCCTGCTCCTACACAGGGTCGAAACTCAACCCGATTCAGACTTTCGGAGCTTGATAACAGTTTTAAGACTTTGTATATGTATCCATATGCAAAAAATTGATTTGGATGTGATAATTATAAATGTACCTAGCTATATCCTCAGAATATCCGAAAGAAGCGTCATAATCGTATGAAAGGGTGATAACCTATATTAGACTTTGTATACATATACTCAAAATTAAGCAATTATATTATATGCATACCCATCACAATGTTGTACAAATTCAAGTAGATCAAAATAATCCCGAAATAAGGACTCAAATAATAATCTTAACATGTAATTTTTTTTTTTAGAAATGTCGGAACATAGCCGCAGCCATGGTGCCGCTACATTCGTGTTTACAATCAGTAATCATGATTATATTGTGATGTATTTTACTTGATTTTATTGGATTAGGTTAGTTATTGTTGGTCAGTTTAGTCAATACAATAAAGCCAAGTTAAATACATTGACATAAAATCGTGATTAGGCAAGAATGTAGATCGGGCATGGCGGCTGCTTTACCATAGGGTTAAATATATGCCAAGCACGCCGGTATTCGCGTGCTATAGCTGGGAGGTGGACTGAGTTTCGGGATAGCCCTTGTACCGGCTGCATGGTAGTGTTCGTCACCTACAATATTCCGCCACTCATACTCAGAATTATTTAAATGTTAACCTAAGCAATTATTTATTACTCTAATGTTACAAAGAGAAATGTTTTGTATAATTCCACCTCATATATGATGTCACAAACTGAGATGCGGTCTCAGGATGAAAAGACCGCATCTCTAGCTGCCACTAAACCTGCAGCCAACCCTACTCCTGCCAGCCACCCTGCTCCTGCCCGCATCGCCCGCATATCAACGAGACAGGTGGGACACATAAGACCTGAGTGGACTACACCAGTATACCCTGCCCAGCCAGCTTCTATGGCCCCTACCACCAGAGAGAAAAGTCAGAGGGGTAACTACGCTAAACACCCAGCTAACCATCCTAGACTTCCCCAGCCTGATCAACCAGCTACAGGTGGTACTCCTTTATTTTCCAACTTACCTTTCATCTCCCCCATCAAGGACTGCCAAACTGCTCCAGACTTTCACTCTCTATTCCCTAGTCTGCCATTTATATCACCCATCAAAACCCCTCAGGATCTTGCAGCCATCCAAGTCATGTCCTTTTCCCGGGCTAGGATGGCGCATAAACCAGCAGTTCAACCCATGCAGCAGTTCTAAAACCATTTTCTTATATGAATCATCCTGCACATGCCATTTCTCATCCACTTCCTCCCCCACCAGGAAGTGATCCCCCCATCTTATAACAGAATCTGCCCGGGGGCATCTAGCTACAAGGTATACAGCCAGAGTCCAGGTGCGCCACCCCCAGAGCTACAAGGACATAACCACCACACGCCAACACCACCCCAGCGCCTTTGATCCTCTCAAGCCGGGCTCCTTAAGTAGGGGCAAGAAGATTGCCTTATACTCACCCTGCCTGGACATCAGGAACATTTCTGAGTTGAGCAGCCACACCGAGCAGAGCTACATATCCTCCTCTCTTCACCACCACCACAATGCCTCCCGCAACTTCCACACTCGTTGCCGGCACTGTAAAGTGGTTTAATGTGAAGAAGGGCTTTGGATTTATCACCAGGGACGACAACAGCACTGATATTTTTGTACACCACAAAAATATTAAGAAAAACAACCCCAGGAAGTCTGTACCCTCTCTAGGTGACGGAGAGAGGGTAAAATTCCACACCAAAACAGGGGCAAGAGGTCCTGAGGCCACTTTGGTCACAGGACCCAGGGGCAAAACAGTCAAGGGCTCACATCATGCCTGAGACTTGAAGGAGAGGCAGGGTATTATGAAAAAGGTTGACAGACTAAAGAGCATGGACCTGCCTAATGATATATCAATTAAGATCGATATTATCATCAGGACGGCCGTGGCTCTTGCTGGAGGAAACAACTCCCTCCTCCAGCAATACCTACCTGCCCTCCTTCAGGCCAACAATCTCCCAGGTATTCTTGTACCAGGAGCGTTGTTGGACAATGCCCAGAGGGGTCCTGTCAGACATAGACCTACTCCACAGAGGCGCTTGACCATCAAAGCGCCTCTAAACAGAAAAAACTGTCCCCCTGGACCTGAAGCAGAAACTCCAGAAGCTGATCCTGTAGAAGCTGCTGAAGAAACCAACTCAACTCCGACACCTGCAGCAGAAGAAGAAGAGGCAATGGAGGAGACCCCTGCAGTCAACACCAACCCACCTGCAGAGCCTCCTTCAAAACCAAAAAAAGGTGCCTCCATGCCCCTCATTGAAATCGAACCAGTGAGACAGGTAGAGAAGAAACCAGACACCCCCAAGACCCCTCACCAATTGTTCTTGGATATCTGCCTACCACACCTGAATAAGGACCACAACATGACTATGAGTTATGCTTACGAGGACTGCGTCCCACCTGAATACAACGGATTCCTGAGCTACTGCATGTTGGACTGGAAGAAGGAAGGCTGCAATTGCTATTTTCACACAAAAGGCAAATACAACTAAATCGAATGCAGCCTAACAGTGAAGCAAGCTCTGAAGCAAGGCTTCCCGGACCTCCCGAGGAAGTAATATCACCACCACCACCCATCACCCTCACCAACACCTCATCACCAGCGGGCTATTAGTACGGGACTCCCAGTCGGGCCGGGAGGATAAATATATGGCCTTAAATTCCCTACCCGTATAATAGCCCACAGTTCCAGCCTCTCAGCTCTCGACCCACTGCCTCCCTGGTCGGGTCCAGCCGTCTTCGCAGTAATGCCGATCTCCCACTCAAGAAAACCATCAGGCAGCTCCAGTTAAGCCTGGACACCTTTTTCTCCTCCTAAAACTCACTTCATCCAACTAATTCTTGTCCTATCCCCACTTCCCCCTAACCCCCTGTCACTACTCAATTTGACTGACTGACATCAGGAACTAAGCTTGCCATTTGGTATTATTTAGTTCAGGGTAAGAACAGCCAGAGATAGCTGGTGTTCAACTTGTCAGTTGTGTGCTGTGATTGAAGATCTACCAGGTCGGGTTCCCCCCATCAGGAAGAGGACTAGCTTGGGCAACCCACTTTGGGCTCCCCCTTTCTGGCCTTCGATGCGGTGCACAAACCAAGTACCAAAGGATTCCTACCTTGTTTTGTTCAAGGGATTATGAGGATAGTGTAGTAACTTGAGATCTACCAGATCGGGTTCCCCCCCATCAGGAAGAGGACTAATTTTGGGCAACCCACTTTGGGCTCCCCTTTCTGGATTCTCTTTTTGCTACATGGTTCTGATAGTTCCACGAACTAGCAAGGAAGGAAGACACTTACCTTGACCCCCCTTAGACTACCTATAATGTCACTAT
Organism: Paralithodes platypus; assembly: GCA_032716605.1. Lineage (NCBI taxonomy): Eukaryota > Metazoa > Arthropoda > Malacostraca > Decapoda > Lithodidae > Paralithodes > Paralithodes platypus. Next base: position 32,722,248 of record CM064581.1, on the reverse strand, counting down.
CTAGACTGCTTGCCACTCTAGGTAGATCATTATGCTAGTCACCCTAACCCCCCAAACCTTGTAGCAGAACTCCAGCATATCCTTTGGGGATCACTGCATTGTGGGAGTGCAAGAGGAACCCGGTTGTCCCGTGGTAGGCGCCAAGGTCTAAGGAATCATCTTGTGACTCACCCTGGACCAGTAGCTGTAATCATCACGCCCAGCCGCCCCCCCCCCCCCCCCCCCCCCCTGGACCAACTTCCGGAGTAATCACGCCCAGCCGCCCTCCGTACTGGATCCTCCCTCGATCTACGGGCCCTCCTCTTCACTACAGCTCTCCTTTAAGTGCTTTTGTACCGTTTATGTGTATAGAGTTGACTCAGGGTTGTGGTAGAAGTTATCTTCAGGGGTTCTCATTAACATTACGTCTTGCGAGAGGTCTTTCTTCTCCCTACTTAAATTGACTTTAATTAAACCCACTTGCCGGGACCCATTATACATACCTATCAGGGGATCCTTATATATGCACCTTCCCGGGTTATTGGTCTCCCATAGCCCGACAGAGGGGGCGTGCCTATATAAGACCCATAGCATCAAACACAAACACATATTTACACGTAATCTAGTCCCTTTGTATAACTTCTAGCCTAATTCATTTAACATTCTGTCAGGTTCATAACTCTAATAGATTTCACTCTATCTCAGCTCCCGACGATTGTTGCCTCAGCCTTCAACACCTTGCTAGTACACAATTAGAGTTAAGGATTAATCTTTGCCAGGTGAGATCTAGCACACCTATAGTATTAATATCATTTGTGAGCCTTTCCGAGCCCACTTCATTGTTGATGACCACTTGGCCATTATTGCTTTAGAGTCAGTTAACGTCACTATATGCCGGGGACATCATTGTATGATCCAGACGGCATTTGCCATTACTGCACTCTTGTCATTTGTTGAGATCCTCTCTGAGATCTATTTGGGTAGGAGGTGTACCTCCACCATTTTGGATACCTTATAATTGTATCCTAGGAGTATTATTATTACCTTGAGTCCGGACCCATTGTCCGACTCCTATTGCTTACTTGATAACCTGATTATTGTATGTCTTAATTATTCTCATTGTTGTTGATGATCTCCAGGTTACAGGTATAAAATATATGTCTTGCTCCTCCATGAACCAGATGTTAAACTGAATAAAACCCATGTTAACTTGTTACCTGTGTGCTTACTATCCTGCCGTGTTGTCTCTTTATTTAAAGTTTAAGGTATACCTATCCAGTTAGAGAGCTGCTCATTGTACAAAGAATATCTCGCGTTCCAATTTGGACCGGGCATAACACTGGTGGCAGCGGTGTCTCTTTCTCGAAGGTAGCCTTTCAGGTTTTTCCTGCTTTAAATATTTTGAGAGTATCACGACAGGGATAAGTAGTCAGGATGGCAGGGAAAGCACTGGATATTATTCCTTTCAGACCAGAGGAAACTGACATTGCCACCTATTTAGAGGTTGTCAAGCCAGTGCTTGACATCATATTTAAAGATGAAGTTGCCCCTAAAATACATACTTTAGTCATGAAGCTAGGGCGGTCTATGGCCCTAGTTTCCAGTTATGTAAAAGAGAACCCCGGAATGACCTGGGAACAGTTTGTAACATACACTAAAACTGCCATTAACCCCGTCTTAGGTACTGTAATAGCCGACCAGCAATTTCACGCCATCACCTACGACGGGGACCTCGACGCCACCATCAGCAAGCTTACCAGGCTGGCTTCCACCGCATTCACAACGGCTACAGCTGCAGAGAGGAAGGAGAACGTCCGCCGGACCCTGATGAGGATCCTTCCGCGTGCAGTCCGGGACCACTTTGCCATCACAGAACCGGCCGGATATGATACAGACCTCCCTATCATACGCCGTATTCTGGCCCTGCAAAAATCCCAGGAGCAAGGAAAGATCGCGGGTATCCAACGAGCTCCCACTAAGCCACAAGGAGCTCATTCCGGACCAACCTACCACCCTAGCCGCAACCAGGACAAGCCGGAAGAATGGGCCAGAGTCAAGCCTGGAGACTGGAAGCCCTGCGGGTCCCAGTGCCCTATTAATGGGTTGAAGAGGTCTTTTGCCGAGTTGCTGGCCAAACGCTCGAGGGTTCCACTGTTCTGTGGACAGATTCCCTGGCTGAAGCCCTCCAGGAGAGTTGCCACCATCCTAGAAGACGGCACCGCAGGAGCTGAGGACTACGACGAGGTTGGTGACCCGGATGACCACAGTACAGTCGAGCCGGAAGTCATCAAACCGGGTTTTTAGACCGCCCCCGCCCACCAACTTGCAAACTGGCGGGGGCTCGAGATAGGGGCAGCTATGATATGATAAAGCCTCCCATTTACACCCACCTGACCATCCAGGGAGTCAACTCTCGACTCCTTGTCGACACCGGAGCTTCAAGATCCTGAGACATCACAACACTTTTGGACCGATTCAACACTCGTCCACCACCCTCATTGATGCCAACGACAACCTTATTTCTAGTACTGGCATCACGGCCCCACTGTATGTGGCCACCCCTCAACCTAACCACGGCCATCACCACGCTTTCATGGTATTTCCCTCCCAAGAAACCACCTACGACGGATACCTGGGATTCGACCTTCTCACGGCCCTCCGCACTACTATCCAGTGTGTTGAAAGAAGATTGTTATTTTCCACCAAACCCCCAGGACTCACCACTCCGAAGATTGCCACACCGCTCCATGACCCTCCTCAAACCTTGAAAGCCATCCGTGTTGCATCGGCCATCACCATTCAACCCATCACCTTACTGCCACATCATGAACATTGGGTACCCATCCATCCAGCCCTCAACGGAGAACTCATTCACACTCCCTCTCTTCAGAACCCTTTTGACAGGGATTGTCTCACTGCTCCTGCCATTTTAAAACAAAATGCAGTAAGAATAGCCAACATCTCCGACCACCCTATCACCCTACCCAGGGGTCTCACCATCGGAGAACTAGAGACTTATGATGACCAGCCTTAAACCGACACCACCACCTCCATTCCTGCATCAACCCCATCACTCCCAGACGTTCCTACTCACCTCACCCCTCAACAAAAGGACGATCTGTGCCAGTTAATGGCCGAATACCAGGACATCTTTGCCACCAACTCCCAAGATGTAGGCCACACCCATGTCCTAGAACACCACATTCACACTGTTGGACGCCCAGTCAGACAGGCTATATGAAGAAAGAACCCCCTTCAGCGCCAAGAAGAACAGAAGCAAGTTGCAGAGATGTTAGAAGCTGGCATCGTCAACCCCTCAACTAGCCCTTGGTCCTCTCCAGTGGTACTGGTCAAGAAGAAGGATGGGTCATCTCGATTCTGCATCGACTACCGACAACTCAACGATGTCACCATCAAAGATGCCACCCCACTACCACGCATCGACGACTCCCTAGACTCCCTCTTAGGGGCCAGATGGTTCTTCACACTGGACCTGCAATCCGGATACTGGCAGGTCCCCGTCGCCCCCACCGACCAAGAAAAAACAGCTTTCTCCACCAGCCAAGGGAAACTTTACGAGTTCTCAGTGCTGCCATTCGGATTATGTAACGGTCCCGCCACCTTCTCCCGACTGATGGAATCCGTACTTCAGGGATTAACTTGGGAAACATGTCTGGCGTACTTGGACGACATCATAGTATTTGGTCGTACCTGGGCAGAACACCTCCAACGCCTCCAACAAGTTTTCCAGAGGATCCGACAAGCCGGATTAATGCTGAAGCCTACTAAATGCACCATGGCTCGACATCAGGTCCAATTCTTAGGACATCTGGTGTCAGAAGAAGGACTTGCACCTGACCCCAAGAAACTCCAAGCCATCCAGGAGATCCAACCCCCGAAGTCAGTAAAAGGAGTAAGAGCTTTCCTAGGCCTTGCCTCCTACTATCGGAGGTTTGTGAAGAATTTCGCCACCATTGCCAGACCTCTACACGACTTAACTAGGAAGAAAGAACCTTTTGTGTGGACCCCCGACCGTCTCCAAGCCTTCACCTCCCTCAAGGACCTACTCGTGTCTTCCCCTGTCGTCTCTTTTCCGGACTACCAACTACCCTTTAGACTCTACACCGACATGTCCCTTCTCGGCGTCGGTGCAGTCCTCTCCCAAAATCGAGAAGGACGAGAGCACATCATTGCTTGTGCCAGCCGGACCTTAACCCCGGCAGAAACCAACTACCCGGTAACTAAAAGAGAATGCTTAGGCATCGTTTGGGCCCTCCAACACTTCCGGGCCTACCTAGCTGGCGTCAAGATCACCATCATCACTGACCACCAAGCCTTACAATGGCTCAGGAAATCTGACTCTAAGAATGCCCTAACAGTCCGTTGGCAAGAATCACTTGAGGAGTTTGATTTTGAGATTTCCTACAGGCCGGGAAAACTCCATACCAATGCAGACGCCTTATCCCGGCTCCCACTGGCACCAGAACAACTCAACGCCATCCAAGAACCTCGACCACCACCTACTACCACTCCCCCTCTCATCCAGGCCTACCTCCGGAACGACAAACCAACTTGGATCTCCACCCGACTTTTTGTGGTCTTACAAAGAAGGGGTGACGCCCTCTTTACCCCAGAAGGTCAGATCGTACTAGGGCCTGAGGATGCTGAACAAATGATATCTTCCTTGCACACCAACAACGGGATCCATCTAGGCCAAAAGAAGTTGGTGAACACGTTCAAAGACATCTACTGGACTCCTCGCCCCTACACCACGGCCAAGAAAATCACTGAAGCTTGCCGTGCCTGCACCCTGGGAAAAGACCAAACACGCACCCCAGGACCTTCCGGCAAACTCATCGCTTCTAAACCCTGGCAACTTTTGGCAGTGGACGTCATGGGACCTCTACAAAACGACAGGGGATATCGCTACATCATCACCTTCGTGGACACGTACTCAAAATACGTGATCGCCTGCCCTGCCAGAGAACACACTGCTATGGCCGTCACCGAGGCATTATTACAACATGTCTTTCCCTATTTTGGATTGCCACAGGCAATCCACTCCGACAATGCCCCTGAATTCACCGGACAAATTTGGACGCAGATCTCCGAAATGTTTGGATTTCACATCAGCCACTCTTCACCCTACTGGCCAAAAGGAAACTCCATCTGCGAGCGATCTCATAGAACCATCGCCAATCAAATCCGGACCCGCCTCCAACAGATGAACTCATCGGACTGGACCAGCCAAATTCGCATCATACAATGGGGAATAAACACCTGCCCCAAAGACAACGGGATCACCCCTCATGAGATGGTTTTTGGGAGCCCACCTCTCCTCATACCACTACGTCACCTAGCTGCCCCTACTGAGGCCTCACCAGGTCTAAATACCAACCTCGTCCACCTCAGGAACCGCCTATGTCAGCTCCAGTTTACCCAAGATCTCCAGCCTGAGGAAGCCCCCAAGAACAACCATCACCAAGTAGGCGACCTAGTCATGGTCGCCATCTTACCTGTACCCTCCAAACTGAAGCCACGGTACAAGGGTCCATTTGAGGTCCTTAGGATCCCAAACTGTTTCCAGGTCATAATTAACTATCATGGGGAATCTCGCACTTATAGGAATAGGTTTGTCAGAAGGTTTCAACCTATTAATAAGAATATTATTGTTGTAGCTGAGCCTGATCAGGATGTTGACTGTACCCCTGTTTCAAATCTTCACCCTCAAACTTCCTGTCTTTCCGGACCTGTCCCTCTCAACCATGCTGTCCCTCTCCCTCCACCTCTTTCCACTCCCCCTCTCAATTCTCCTTTGCCTGCCCTTCACTCTCCTGTACTGCAACCTCCTGTCACCCTTCCCACTCGCCTCACCCAGTTCACCCCTTCTCACCTTCCTAAACATCGACCTCCTCCTGTTCTCTCTACTCAAACCCAAACTTCCCCCTCTTCTCTTTCACCTCCTGTCACCTTCACCCCTTCCCACATTCCTAAGCCCAAATCTTCTCACATCTCCTCTCCTTCTCCCTCTCCTCTCGTTTCACCTCCGCAACCTCCTTCTCAACCATCGCCTTTAATTAACCTTTCCAAGTCTAGTCTTCCCCCCTCGCCACCACAACTCACCAACATACCCCCCACTTTGCCTATCACCCCCAGCTTCCGTCCTAAAAAACCCTCACCTACTCCTCCTATCTCTAAATCCCTACCTTCTTCTCCTCAATCTATTTCCCCTCCTTCTCAACTTCCCAGGCGAAAAACAATATCCAAATTTCGCTCAATGTCACCTCTAACTCCATCTCCCCCATTTCCCAGACTGCCTTCTCATACCCGCTGTGGAAGATCTGTGAAGCCACCCACCAGATGGGAACCAGCCCTGTCCCAGCCTAAAGCGAGAAAGGTTAAGGATCAAGCATCTTCAAGCTCCTCCCCCCAGCCTGGTACTTCGGCGTCCGCACCAAGCTCCTCCCCCCAGCCTGGTACTTCGGCGTCCGCACAACCTCATTACCTGGGCCAAGCCAGGCTCTCTGTCATCACTCTCCAACCACCTCCAGCCACGACAACGCCCTCGCTGACGACCACCACCAAGATGCGGATTGACATGATAACCCTGGCGCGGAAGGACTCCACCAAAGTAATCAAGTCACCTCACCAACTCCTCGATCATTTGAGGTACTATGACTCCTCTTCTCTCCTCACCCTCACCGGAGACAAGATGGCCACCCCTAACAACCAGGGAGTCATTTATTACCACTTCCTCCAGCACCTGACCCCTGTCTATGAAGATAATACTTCAAGACATTACCAGCTCCAGTCCCGGGGTCGGGACTTTTCTCTACCAGACGGTAGTGAGATGCGGTCTCAGGATGATAAGACCGCATCTCTAGCTGCCACTAAACCTGCAGCCAACCCTACTCCTGCCAGCCACCCTGCTCCTGCCCGCATATCAACGAGACAGGTGGGACACATAAGACCTGAGTGGACTACACCAGTATACCCTGCCCAGCCAGCTTCTATGGCCCCTACCACCAGAGAGAAAAGTCAGAGGGGTAACTACGCTAAACACCCAGCTAACCATCCTAGACTTCCCCAGCCTGATCAACCAGCTACAGGTGGTACTCCTTTATTTTCCAACTTACCTTTCATCTCCCCCATCAAGGACTGCCAAACTGCTCCAGACTTTCACTCTCTATTTCCTAGTCTGCCATTTATATCACCCATCAAAACCCCTCAGGATCTTGCAGCCATCCAAGTCATGTCCTTTTCCCGGGCTAGGATGGCGCATAAACCAGCAGTTCAACCCATGCAGCAGTTCTAAAACCTTTTCTTATATGAATCATCCTGCACATGCCATTTCTCATCCACTTCTTCCCCCACCAGGAAGTGATCCCCCCATCTTATAACAGAATCTGTCCGGGGGCATCTAGCTACAAGGTACAGCCAGAGTCCAGGTGCGCCACCCCCAGAGCTACAAGGACATAACCACCACGTGCCAACACCACCCCAGCGCCTTTGATCCTCTCAAGCCGGGCGCCTTAAGTAGGGACAAGAAGATTGCCTTATACTCACCCAGCCTGGACATCAGGAACATTTCTGAGTTGAGCAGCCACACCGAGCAGAGCTACATATCCTCCTCTCTTCACCACCACCACAATGCCTCCCTCAACTTCCACACTCATTGCCGGCACTGTAAAGTGGTTTAATGTGAAGAAGGGCTTTGGATTTATCACCAGGGACGACAACAGCACTGATATTTTTGTACACCACAAAAATATTAAGAAAAACAACCCCAGGAAGTCTGTACCCTCTCTAGGTGACGGAGAGAGGGTAGAATTCCACATCAAAACAGGGGCAAGAGGTCCTGAGGCCACTCTGGTCACAGGACCCAGGGGCAAAACAGTCAAGGTCTCACATGCCCGAGACTTGAAGGAGAGGCAGGGTATTATGAAAAAGGTTGACAGACTAAAGAGCATGGACCTGCCTAATGATATATCAATTAAGATCGATATTATCATCAGGACGGCCGTGGCTCTTGCTGGAGGAAACAACTCCCTCCTCCAGCAATACCTACCTGCCCTCCTTCAGGCCAACAATCTCCCAGGTATTCTTGTACCAGGAGCGTTGTTGGACAATGCCCAGAGGGGTCCTGTCAGACAGAGACCTACTCCACAGAGGCGCTTGACCATCAAAGCGCCTCTAAACAGAAAAAACTGTCCCCCTGGACCTGAAGCAGAAACTCCAGAAGCTGATCCTGTAGAAGCTACTGGAGGAGCTGCTGAAGAAACCAACTCAACTCCGACACCTGCAGCAGAAGAAGAGACGATGGAGGAGACCCCTGCAGTCAACACCAACCCACCTGCAGAGCCTCCTTCACCTCCTTCAAAACCAAAAAAAGGTGCCTCCATGCCCCTCATTGAAATCGAACCAGTGAGACAGGTAAAGAAGAAACCAGACACCCCCAAGACCCCTCACCAATTGTTCTTGGATATCTGCCTGCCACACCTGAATAAGGACCACAACATGACTACGAGTTATGCTTACGAGGACTGCGTCCCACCTGAATACAACGGATTCCTGAGCTACTGCATGTTGGACTGGAAGAAGGAAGGCTGCAATTGCTATTTTCACACAAAAGGCAAATACAACTACATCGAATGCAGCCTAACAGTGAAGCAAGCTCTGAAGCAAGGCTTCCCGGACCTCTCGAGGAAGTAATATCACCACCACCACCCATCACCCTCACCAACACCTCATCACCAGCGGGCTATTAGTACGGGACTCCCAGTCGGGCCGGGAGGATAAATATATGGCCTTAAATTCCCTACCCGTACAATAGCCCACAGTTCCAGCCTCTCAGCTCTCGACCCACTGCCTCCCTGGTCGGGTCCAGCCGTCTTCGCAGTAATGCCGATCTCCCACTCAAGAAAACCATCAGGCAGCTCCAGTTAAGCCTGGACACCTTTTTCTCCTCCTAAAACTCACTTCATCCAACTAATTCTTGTCCTATCCCCACTTCCCCCTAACCCCCTGTTATTACTCAATTTGACTGACTGACATCAGGAACTAAGCTTGCCATTTGGTATTATTTAGTTCAGGGTAAGAACAGCCAGAGATAGCTGGTGTTCAACTTGTCAGTTGTGTGCTGTGATCGAAGATCTACCAGGTCGGGTTCCCCCCATCAGGAAGAGGACTAGCTTGGGCAACCCACTTTGGGCTCCCCCTTTCTGGCCTTCGATGTGGTGCAAACCAAGTACCAAAGGATTCCTACCTTGTTTTGTTCAAGGGATTATGAGGATAGTGTAGTAACTTGAGATCTACCAGATCGGGTTCCCCCCATCAGGAAGAGGACTAATTTTGGGCAACCCACTTTGGGCTCCCCTTTCTGGATTATCTTTTTGCTACATGGTTCTGATAGTTCCACGAACTAGCAAGGAAGGAAGACACTTACCTTGACCCCCCTTAGACTACCTATAATGTCACTATCTAGACTGCTTGCCACTCTAGGTAGATCATTATGCTAGTCACCCTAACCCCCCAAACCTTGTAGCAGAACTCCAGCATATCCTTTGGGGATCACTGCACTGTGGGAGTGCAAGAGGAACCCGGTTGTCCCGTGGTAGGCGCCAAGGTCTAAGGAATCATCTTGTGACTCACCCTGGACCAGTAGCTGGAGTCATCACACCCAGCCGCCCCCCCCCCCCCCCCCCCCCCTGGACCAACTTCCGGAGTCATCACGCCCAGCCGCCCTCCGGACTAATGGATCCTCCCTCGATCTACGGGCCCTCCTCTTCACTACAGCTCTCCTTTAAGTGCTTTTGTACCGTTTATGGGTATAGAGTTGACTCAGGGTTGTGGTAGAAGTTATCTTCAGGGGTTCTCATTAACATTACGTCTTGCGAGAGGTCTTTCTTCTCCCTACTTAAATTGACGTTAATTAACCCACTTGCCGGGACCCATTATACATACCTATCAGAGGATCCTTATATATGCACCTTCCCGGGTTATTGGTCTCCCATAGCCCGACAGAGGGGGCGTGCCTATATAAGACCCATAGCATCAAACACAAACACATATTTATTAGTGGCCCCTCCATCATTGACGAACATGCCTATTACATAAGGCATCCTCTTCAAACACTAATCCGCCGTAGTTTGAATCTACCGCGCAGAGCATTTAAAATCTGAGGAGCCTTCATCATGAGCGCACGCGACCTCACTCATGGCTTCAGTCATTATGAATTGGGTTCTCACTACGAAAAAAACTTCGTAAAAAATAAAAACAAAAAGAAAATAAGAATAACTATCCAATAAGCTTTCCATCATATCGTGGATGTACTTGTATGGATCTTTGACCAGACCCTGATTCAGGCGTCATTCTTCCTTCTCTGCTCTGCGGTCAGCCGGCCCGGACGTGTCTCTCCACGCTCCGCTGGTTCCGCATTTGCTGCATACCTAGTGAGTTTTTTCTCATTTGTTTACTCCGGGATGTATCGAGTAAGGTTAGGATATGCGTAGCAGGAGTGTCCTGGGCTGGTTGCCCGCAGTGCAGTGTATTTTGGGTCGTGTGTTTGGGGCATCTATTTCGGATGTACCCTCATGGTCCGGTTGTGGACAGGTGAACTTTTTCATAGTTAGCTAGCTTTGTGATGCAGGTGGCTTTCATTACGCGTTATTGCTTCCTTTTATCTTTCTGATGAGGTAGCGTATTTTTCTGACGTTCCCAGCGTATTTTTCTTCACTTAGTGAAGTTTTTTCTGGGTCCCGAATCAGTTCTTCCCTTTGCCGGAAGTATTTGCTACAGTGGTGTGTTGGCGGTGGTTCCTGTTGTGATATAATTCATTGCTTTTTGTTTATATTCCGACATGTTAATGTTATCCGTCTGCCTAGGCCTAGCCAGCCTCTCGTAGCTTTACCGCATATACAAGTCTTATTGATTTATTTTCTAAATATGTACTACTGTGTGATGTGTGTCCTGGTTTAGTTGTGTATTGGCTAATTCCACGGACTATTTATGTGTCCTGGGTTAGTTGTGTATTGGCTAATTCCACGGACTATGTTGGGCCCGGCGTTAGTTGTGTTTTGGCTACGCCTCGATCCTGTGTTGCGTTCAGATGGTATCTGGACGGGGTGGGTTATTTCCGGCGGGTTTTTCTCGGTTACACCATGAAAAAACCCGGCTGGTTGCCGAGTTTTGGCCACGCGTGGTTTAAAAACAGGCTTGTTTCCCCGGCGAGTGGGTGTCTGTGGCTCCCCAGGACTGCGTCTCTGGGGTGCCTGTTTCAGGCTCCTGATTCCCGGCGGGTTGGCTGTACCCTTCTAACAGTGTTCATACGGACACGTGCTGTTTGTAGTTTTTTCGGTTTTGCAAAGCCAATATAAAACTATGCTGTTGTTGTTTTTCCTCCCCGGCGATCTTTTACAAAGATGTGGGGTTAGGAACAATTGGGGTTAACTTTTAAACTTTAAATCACCCGGCGGGTGCAACCTGGTAGGGTGGGATGACCGAATTTGCAAAATTCAGTTTAGTTGACCAGACAATTGAGGGATGCATTGTGTATCGCCTCCTTCAACATACGGCAATTTAAGGCACAATTGGGGTTAACGTTTTTTAAACTAATATTCACACCCGGCGGGTGCTCCCTGGAAGGGTGGGAATAACAAATTTACAATTCAGTTAGTTAACCAGACAATTGAGGGATACGTTTTATATCGCCGCCTTCAACGTACGGCGATCTACAAAGATACTTCGGGAGAAGTTAGATCTCGTATATTTGTCAGGCTTCCCAGTTTTTGATCTACGAGATAATTTGGGGGCCGGCGTCTTTTTTAGTTTTTTTTTTTCTCCAAAATTGAATCTTGAAACAAACACCACCGGAAAGACTTAATCAGTTATAAACGCCATGCTGGTCTTTATATATTATGTCAGAGGGTATTCATAAATCTTTTGGACAAATTAAGATATTCTGAAATCTTTTACTTAGGAAACCCCACCGCGTAGCGAGCTGTAGTCGTTGAGTATTACGTCTCGTTACCCGGCAGGTTATTTAACACTTGTGTGCGAACATGTTTGGGTTAACCTTATGAGCATTAATTCCTGGAAATTTTATTTTTTCCAGAGCTGGGTCCCGGCGGGTCTATGCAGAACCTGGAGTAAGTATCCCACCAGTCTCTGTCATGGCTACCTTTGCCCCGGTTTTTGCTTTATGCATTACGCCCTCCTGTTCAGGTATCCCTATTTTTGCGCACACCCTTTGTATAAAATGTGTTAAAATGTCTCGTTTGGTGTGGGTTACCTTTCCGGCGTTTTTTCTCGTTGCTCCGAGAACACCGTTTTTGTTTACCGAGTTTTAGTCAGGATGGCTCAAATTAGGTAAGTTACCCCGACGAGTTTGGTCGCTTGAGGGCTCATAAGAAACTGCATTTTCTGTGGTCGAGCCTGGGATCAGGCTTCCTGTGTTATTCATTGCTTTATGCATTACGCCCTCCTGTAATGTATAGTTTAGTGTGGGTTACCTTTCCGGCGTTTTTCTCGTTGCTCCGAGAACACCGTTTTTGTTTACCGAATTTTAGTCAGGATGGCTAAAATAGGTAAGTTACCCCGACGAGTTTGGTCGCTTGAGGGCTCATCAGAAACTGCGTTTTCTATGGTCGAGCCTGGGATCAGGCTTCCTGGTTTATTCCCGTCGAGGGGGGCTCCACACAGTTTTCTAGGTAATCAGGCTGACACCTGTTGGACTTGGTTTTCTCTGCTTTTCAAAGCCATTGAAACAATGCTGTCTGTTTGTTTGGTCTTTACCTTCCGGCGACCTTTTTACAAAGAGGTCTGGGGCAGGTATAATTGGTTTGACATTGCATATAAAACCCGGCGGTTGTACCTTCGGGTGGTTATATTAACGGATTTGCGATTCGAAATAATTTGCCAAACAATTGATTGATACAATAGGGTATCATGGCCTTCAAGACGGCGATCTATGAGGGCTTCTGGGAGAAGCCGGATTAGAGATTAAGATAGGCTTAGACTTTTTATGGGATAAAAAGATGTCTGAATCTTACTAGTGTCTCAAGTGTAAAGGGATACTTGAAAGACTTCATCTTTAATAAAGATATGCTTCATCTTTATGAGGATTAAGAAGTTATTCTTAATTCTTTTGGACAGGTGAAAGATATGCTGAAATCTTTAGCCTCTGAAGTGCGCATGGGGGTAATTGGAATCGTCCCCCTGTGCTGACGTATTTGAGGTGTTTCCGTCACTAAAATATTCATTGTGCCATTAATAGCATTAATACTTATCCATATGCGCCTATTATGGGTTGATTATAAAGGTATTAACCTGAAACAACAATAAAACGAGTGAAAACAGCGTTTGGATGGTCAAAATCGGAGATATAGCCCGCGAGTTGTATAATGTATGGGTGAGGCAACCTGCTTTCCCGCCAATTTCCCCCAAGGCCACTGAGACACAGTCGATCGATACTCTCTCTCTCTCTCTTGCACTCGCTTGCCATCAGTGATGACAACACCCTGCTTGCAACTCGCTAATGTTAGCACGAAAATATATCTCAGAATAAGGGAATAACAGGGAAAATAGGTGATAACTGAAGGAGAGGAGGAAAGTTGGGAAGGAGGGGAGGTAGAGGACTGAGATTTTGCATGGCCCAGGGGCCAAAAAAAAATAAAAAAATAATATTTTTTGTTTTTTTCGATGTCAAAAGATGATTTTTGTTTTCACTCACTCATAAGAGTCTCCCCGCAGTCCGCCGGGGGAACTCTTAAGAGTCTCCCCGCAGTTCCCGGGTTAATAAGCCATTGAAACAATGCCGTTTGTTTGTTTAGTCTTTCCCTCCCGGCGACATTTTTACAAAGAGGTCTGGGGCAGGTACAATTGGTTTGACATTGCATATAAAACCCGGCGGTTGTACCTTTGGGTGGTTATATTGACTGATTTGCAATTCGGGATCTTTGTATTTCCTCCCCGGCGATCTTTTACAAAGAAGTGGGGTTAGGAACATTTGGGGTTAACTTTTAAACTTTAAATCACCCGGCGGGTGCAACCTGGAAGGGAGGGATGCCCGAATTTGCAAAATTCAGTTTAGTTGACCAGACAATTGAGGGATGCATTGTGTATCGCCTCCTTCAACATACGGCGCTTTAGGGCACAATTGGGGTTAACGTTTTTTAAAACTAATATTCACACCCGGCGGGTGCTCCTTGGAGGATGGGAATAACGAATTTACGATTCAGTTAGTTAACCAGACAATTGAGGGATACGTTTTGTATCGCCGCCTTCAACATACGGCGATCTAAAAAGATACTTCGGGAGAAGTTAGATCTCGTATATTTGTCAGGCTTTCCAGTTTTTGATCTACGAGATAATTCGGGGGCCGGCGTCTGTTTTAGTTTTTTTTTTTTTTCCAAAATTGAATCTTGAAACAAACACCACCGGGAAGACTTCATCAGTTATAAACGCCATGCTGGTCTTTATATATTATGTCAGAGGGTATTCATAAATCTTTTGGACAAATTAAGATATTCTGAAATCTTTTACTTAGGAAACCCCACCGCGTAGCGAGCTGTCGTCGATGAGTATTACGTCTCGTTACCCGGCGGGTTATTTAACACTTGTGTGCGAACATGTTGGGTTAACCTTATGAGCATTAACCCTTAATTAGCGGCTCACCACATAAGTCGAGTTAAATAAAGCTGGACTATGTGGCGGCGCTCGACATAACTCGAGTGGCAATTTCAGCACGTAATGTTGCTGAGAGAGAGAGACAATTGGTGGCAGGAGAGTAGCGAGCGTATGACTGCTGCAGACCACCGCGGCGAACCTACTGACACGAATCTCACCTCCCTCCTACCTCTCTCACTCGCTATATAAGGAATTGTATGGGGAAAGTGCCTAATTACATGCTTTTTGCACTCGCGTTGCACGGTTATTGCAAGAAAACTAGCCATCATAAAAGGATCGTTATGGTGTCATTCGAAAGCTCTGTTTATGCCCTTTCAGGGATAGATACTTGTTTTACGTTCTGGGTCTTATTTAGGCATGAAAATGATCACGTAAACAGCCCTATTTTGGCTAAAACCACCCCGCTGGGCGGTACATATAAATAAACCGCATAGGCCGCTCTTAAGGTGTTAATTCCTGGAAATTTTATTTTTTTCCAGAGCTGGGTCCCGGCGGGTCTATGCAGAACCTGGAGTAATTATCCCACCAGTCTCTGTCATGGCTACCTTTGCCCCAGTTTTTGCTTTATGCATTACGCCCTCCTGTTCAGGTATCCCTATTTTTGCGCACACCCTTCGTATGAAATGTGTTAAAATGTCTCGTTTGGTGTAGGTTACCTTTCCTGCGTTTTTTCTCGTTGCTCCGAGAACACCGTTTTTGTTTACCGAGTTTTAGTCAGGATGGCTAAAATAGGTAAGTTACCCCAACGAGTTTGGTCGCTTGAGGGCTCATCAGAAACTGCGTTTTCTATGGTCGAGCCTGGGATCAGGCTTCCTGAGTTATTCCCGTCGAGGGGGGCTCCACTCAGTTTTCTAGGTGATCAGGCTGACACCTGTTGGCCTTGGTTTTCTCTGCTTTTCAAAGCCATTGAAACAATACTGTCTGTTTGTTTGGTCCTTACCTCCCGTCGACCTTTTTACAAAGAGGTCTGGGGCAGGTATAATTGGTTTGACATTAATAATAATAATAATAATAATAATAATAATAATATTTATTCAGTTAGCAATTTACAGAGTTGGTACCACATAGTATGTTATAAATATGACAAGTACCAGCCTTGCATAATTCCAACTAAGGATAGCCCAATAAGGCCGTTAGGCGTATTTCCATTGGGGTCCTTGTATATAAAACCCGGCGGTTGTACCTTCGGGTGGTTATATTAACGGATTTGCGATTTGAGATAATTTGCCAAACAATTGATTGATACAATAGGGTATCACGGCCTTCAAGACGGCGATCTATGAGGGCTTCTGGGAGAAGCCGGATTAGAGATTAAGATAGGCTTAGACTTTTTATGGGATAAAAAGATGCCTGAATCTTACTAGTGTTTCAAGTGTAAAGGGTTACTTGAAAGACATCTTTAATAAAGATATGCTTCATCTTTATGAGGATGAAGAAGTTATGCTTAATTCTTTTGGACAGATAAAAGATATGCTGAAATCTTTAATAAGCCATTGAAACAATGCCGTTTGTTTGTTTAGTCCTTCCCTCCCGGCGACCTTTTTACAAAGAGGTCTTGGGCAGGTACAATTGGTTTGACATTGCATATATAACCCGGCGGTTGTACCTTTGGGTGGTTATATTAACTGATTTGCAATTCGCGATAATTTGCCAAACAATTGATTGATACAATAGGGTATCACGGCCTTCAAGACGGCGATTTATGAGGGCTTCTGGGTGACGCCAGATTAGAGATTAAGATAGGCTTAGACTTTTTATGGGATGAAAAGATGCCGGAATCTTACTAGTGTTTCAAGTGTAAAGGGATACTTGAAAGACTTCATCTTTAATAAAGATATGCTTCATCTTTATGAGGATTCAGAAGATATGCTTAAATCTTCTGGACAGGTAAAGATATGCTGAAATCTTTCATATGATACTAAAGGACAACGAAAAGTAGTGGTGGAGTGCTACGGTTCGTTGACCGGCGGTTTTGAGGCACATATTTTGTACCGTTTTTTGGGTGTAACCCTATGAGCATTAATCCCCGGAAAATTCTCTTTCCAGGGCGGATTACCGGTGTTGCACCAGGTGACCAGGTAGTTCCCGGGGGCGGGGTAGTTTTCCCCCAGTCTCTGTCGTGTCGGCACTTGAACCTCTCATTGCTGTATGTTCAATGCCGTTAAGCTCAGGTAGCCCTATCTTATTTTTATTTGTTAATGAAATAATTTAATAGCTGAATCATAATAAACATATATATTTTCTATGATTATATTATGATAATATTGTGTTTATTTATAGTAATTTATTTTAATACAATTAAATATAAATTAAATTAATTAGTATACTTTATGATTTTGCTCACCAGCTCTGCTTTCAATGCGTTAATGAGCTATGGGAGCTTTTAATTATCATAAACCTTTACGGGACTCGGACGAGGGCTCCCGTTCAGGGAGTATACCGAGCTCACAAGCGAGGGACAGCCACAGCCAAGGTGTATGGCGATACTCACAGTCGTACCTCACCCGCCGGACGATAACGCCGGCGGGCGGACCTGACGCTCTGATGACGGACGAGAACAGGTTGAGTTCCATTTATCTCTTTTCCGCCGCCAGAGGCGTCTCTAATGTGCCACGTAGTCAACAAACTACAGGATTAGCGAGGCGTAGTCTCGCTAATCGCGCCCCTGTGGCCGGCGCAGTGTGGTACCAGCATTTGAACACGTGGTGCCCGCACCCAGTGTCCCTCCTGGTCGGGTTGTTCCACTTAGAACACAATTGGCAACCTAGAAACCTCGCGGACTTGTTCATTTTGGACATTCAGGAGGCCAAGTGGCTAGCACCTTATGGTAGCGACGTGACCAAGATATTCACGAATCAATATACCCAGTCTACAAAGCGACAGTTTCAATCGCATTGGAAAGCTTTTACGTCTCGGATTCTTAGAACAAAACAAACTGTGCCCTCGGTGGCGTTGGTTGTTTATTATTTAATTTATATGTTCATGCAGAAACATTTATCTGAAAGTGATTTATGTGGGCAGGTTTTAAACTCCGCCCACCTCCCCGTCAGCTCAGGCCTACATGGTCTCTGGACAAAGCATCGTCGTTATTCTCGTTCCCGTATGTACCAAAGACTGCAGATTTTTACAAAAGGGCAGTATTCCTTATGGCTTTGGCTACCGGGAACAGAGTATCTGAGCTGGCGGCGATGAGCAACGCACCTAATTGCCTCAGGTTTGATAGGCTTCATGAGTGTATTCACATTGCACCTTCCCCAGGATTCATAGCCGAGATTGAGCACAGTGAACACGTGTTTTCAGAGTTCACGGTGCCGGCGTTAAACAGGGGAAAGGTGCACCATCTTTTTTGCCCAGTGCAAGCTCTAACCAAATATTTAAGAGTGGCACCTCTAAATCACCAGGGTGCTTTATGGGTCGCAAGTCCGGGTGAACGATTGATGGAGCGTACACTGGCTTCTCTCTTGGTCGAGGACTTTAAAGAGAAGCATCCCGGCGTTGTGGGTAAGACCCACGATTTACGCAAGGGGACAGCCTCTTTACGTTTCCTTAATAATCTTTCGGTGGAAGTTATTACGTCCACACAGTTGTGGGCCTCTAATCAGGAGTTTTTGCCTCGATACCTTTCAGTAGCTCTGGACAAACCTTCCTTGCCATGTATAGCTTTACGGCAGAGGGTCTAGGTGGCCCATTTAGTCACGTTTTGTTTAATTTAAAGAAAAAGGGGGGGAGGGTGCAGTCAGTGTGACATAGGACACCCTAGACCCCTCCGGAGTATGTGTTCGGAACATACAAGCTGTGATACTGGTTGTAGGCATTGTATTATAAAATTTCTCTGTAGTATTCATTGCAGGAAATTGTGCTAAAGGCCAATAGTAGTGTTACGACAATTCTTGTTGTAAGTAGCTTTGGCTGTGAAGCAATAGATTTTTGAGAAATCTAGGTAGTGGCAACTACGACTTTTACTTCTGCATAAGTACACGAGTTCAGTACTTCTACGAATGTACAAGAATTCATTTATGTTTGGTTATATTTTTAGGAATATATCCACTAGTTAATGGGGTTTATATGTGCACATGTAAACTTATAAGTTTTTAGTTTTCACCACTTACTTTAAGTGGGGTGCCTTCTTAACTAGCAGATCTGTGCACAGAGTCTAAGAGCTAACCCTTTTTCAAGCAGGCTTCTTTGAAGCACGCTCCTGCTTGTACCCCTTTTTGAAGATTTAGGCTGTATAAAGTTCATGCACCCGAAAATCTCTTTTTTACAAAAGTAAGAATACTATGTGGTTGTTTGATTATCTGCTTTTCTAGAGTTATGATATGATTACGAATGTCCCCCTCCAGTCTTAGAAATCAGGCATGTTCGTCAATGATGGAGGGGCCACTAATAAATTATAGGTTTGACTCCTGTAAGGAGATAAAGAAAACCTAATATTTAGTAGTGGCCCCGTAATCATTGACGACTGGGGCCCTCCCGACCATCCCCTTCCCATTCGTTGATGTATTAAGGATTTTTGTTTACTAGATATGTCAGAGAAGGAAGAATGACGCCTGAATCAGCGTCTGGTCAAAGATCCACACAAGTACATCCACGATATAATATGATATGGATAGCTTATTGGATAGTTATTCTTATTTTCTTTTTGTTTTTTATTTTTTACGAAGTTTTTTTCGTAGTGAGAACCCAATTCATAATGACTGAAGCCATGAGTGAGGTCGCGTGCGCTCATGATGAAGGCTCCTCAGATTTTAAATGCTCTGCGCGGTAGATTCAAACTACGGCGGATTAGTGTTTGAAGAGGATGCCTTTTGTAATAGGCATGTTCGTCAATGATTACGGGGCCACTACTAAATATTAGATTTTCTTTATCTCCTTACAGGAGTCAAACCTATAATTTACACGTAATCTAGTCCCTTTGTATAACTTCTAGCCTAATTCATTTAACATTCTGTCAGGTTCATAACTCGAATAGATTTCACTCTATCTCAGCTCCCGACGATTGTTGCCTCAGCCTTCAGCACCTTGCTAGTACACAATTAGAGTTAAGGATTAATCTTTGCCAGGTGAGATCTAGCACACCTTTAGTATTAATATCATTTGTGAGCCTTTCCGAGCCCACTTCATTGTTGATGACCACTTGGCCATTATTGCTTTAGAGTCAGTTAACGTCACTATATGCCGGGAACATCATTGTATGATCCAGACGGCATTTGCCATTACTGCACTCTTGTCTTTTGTTGAGATCCTCTCTGAGATCTATTTGGGTAGGAGGTGTACCTCCACCATTTTGGATACCTTATAATTGTATCCTAGGAGTATTATTATTACCTTGAGTCCGGACCCATTGTCCGACTCCTATTGCTTACTTGATAACCTGATTATTGTATGTCTTAATTATTCTCATTGTTGTTGATGATCTCCAGGTTACAGGTATAAAATATATGTCTTGCTCCTCCATGAACCAGATGTTAAACTGAATAAAACCCATGTTAACTTGTTACCTGTGTGCTTACTATCCTGCCGTGTTGTCTCTTTATTTAAAGTTTAAGGTATACCTATCCAGTTAGAGAGCTGCTCATTGTACAAAGAATATCTCGCGTTCCAATTTGGACCGGGCATAACACAAACAATCTTCAATTGTATATATTCTAAGTTATTGCTGATATGTCTAGTTGTCGATCATTGCAGTTCTTGAAATACCTCATAATATTTATTATATTACGATGTTTCGTCTTTATTATATTCTTTGTTTTACTTTGTAGTGGTCATTTTGTAATATATATTTACATTCATGTTCAACAATAGTAAGCAAATGTTGTATATATTATATAGGCATATACATTTTGAAGGCTGGCTCGTAAAAATTGTACATTTTGTGCCACCCCACTGATAAGTGGGTGGGTTATCAGACTTTGGGGTGACACAAAATGCAGCTAGTTTTTCCGCCAAGTGAAAAGTAAACAGAGTCCGTTCCTCCCAAAATTTGAGTTATCTAAACGAAGTGTAAAGTTATTCAGTGAGCATTACCATCCTTAAAATACCACAGGAACGAAAATCCTGAGAGCGAAACCCCCACCCCCAACGAGATCCCCGGTCCCTTTTCCATCCCCGATTTGGTCTCTCTCTCTCTCCCAATTCATTCCACATACTATACGTCTCTCAATCAGTCTTCTAATATACAAACCACAATACTTTACTCACTGACATTCTTGATGTACCACCTAAGTATGTATTTAATTATGTAACCACCATACAGGCTATAATACTTGCATTGTGTAGGTTCGAGGCGATCTAAAAAGACACCTTAGCTTCCATTTCACACCAAATCAGATCGTGATTACGTCAGCCATGTATTTAGTTATATAACAATCATAGTCCCCCCCCCCCAATTCTAGCAATTCTGTCTCTAACCTCCCGTTGTTTTATCCACTAACTATATATATTCCCAACCTTTTTAACATTCACAACACTCACATACCAAACCCATGCTCAGCTGTCCTTTTTCTGTTGTAGTAACTAAGTATAGATAAGTGCCCCCGTGCTCAGTTGCCCCCCTTGCCTTGTTCTTTAAGTAACTAAGTGTATATATAATATTAACCGGAGTATGCCACCTGTATTGATGCGACATAGCGGCACTGTCCTTGTGTCGTATTGTGCCACGTGCATACCAACCCGGGTTCATCATCTTATTAGGACGCCGTCTATAATGCCGTCGTTTATGCATGTATTCACTCCTTAGGGTAACTATCTGTTATCCACGATGTTTCTCTTTTCCACTTAACTCCGCATGTTACACGCCTATTAAAAACCCAGTCTTCTAAAATACAAACCACATGATTTTCCTCCTAGACATTCCTGATGTACCAACTAAGTATGTATTTCATGAGATAACCACCTTGTGGGTTATAGTACTTTCATTTGTGTAGGTGCGAAGGTGAGCTCAAAACACTTTCGATTTCCAGTCCACAACGAGCCCGATCATGATTATGTCACCCCTATAATTAATTATGTAACCCACATACCCCCCCTTGCTCAGCTGTTCCTTTCTTCTGTAGTAACTAGATATATATAGATATGTGCCCCGTGCTCAGTTGCCCCCTTGTCTTGTTTTTTTAGTAACTAAGTGTATATATAATATTAACCAGAGTATGCCACCTGTATTGAGGCGACATAGCGGCACTGTCCTTGTGTCGAATCGTATTCCGTGCATTCCAACCAAGTCCCATTCACCTTAAGTTGACAACAACTAATACCGTCCTTCATGCATGTATTTCAGTCCTTATGGTAATTATCTTCTATCCGCCATGTTATTCCTCTCTTCCATTTACTTTTCCACAATTGTTACACGTCTCCCAATCACCACCTCCTAATCCACAATCCACATTACTCTGTTTTGCTTCGTGACCCCATGCTCAGTGGTCCCCTGTTTTGTGGGTCACCCTGGCTTTTGCTCCTTCACGCCTACACGCCACCCTACCTGTTCGATCGTAGGGGAATGCCACCCCTATGTCCAGCGCATTAAGGGTCACGACCCTAGGTCACGAGCGGCGCGGCGCCTAGCCTCAAACCACCCCCTTTCCAATATCCAAACCCCCACCTGTAAAGATGCCCAGACGAACGTTCTAACATGCCGATCCCGTTCATTTCCTCACCCCAATAAATAGCAGATAAAGACTCATTCTTGTAACCCCATTTACTACCCTCTAACTTACTAGCCCAACTCACAACCTGAACCAGGAGGGCGGACGGCGCGAGGCTACAACAGCCAACCTCTCACCCCTAAGAAGTCGACGGTTCCGCCTGACTTGCATTTTCACGAAAACTACTATTATGAGTCCCATGAGTAATCCTGGTAAGTAAAAACTAGAACCCAGGATCAACCCTCCCTAGGAGTATCACTCTTGACACCACCACATCATAAGAAAACCCCATTAGCGTAGAGAATCCCATATATACATATTTAAGGAGTGGCATGCCCCCCACCCCAAAGGGACCCCCCCAACCCCCGCGGACGTTCACCATGACCCACACGTAGCCAACAACTTCTTGCCAGGCACCAGGTGAATTTCCAACAAGTGATGAACTAACCCTCTAAATACCTATCCAAATACCATCCTATCCGATCCTTAACCAAAACCAAAATCTTCCTTATCCCATCCTAGATTATGAATAGCATGTCAGCTAGACCAGAGAAGGATATTTAGGTGAATTGATGAATAATACCTCCCAGCCTATTCACGTAGGGCGCCAGTAAAGTAGTCCCTATAAATCTTCACCAAATCTGCCTAAATAACTGTACTAGTACCTCATACTAGAGTTAAGATATCCACGATCATAAATCAGATAACAAGTTACTTACCGCCACATTAACCCGGGAACTGCCGGAAGACTCTTAAGAGTTCCCCCGGCAGACTGCGGGAAGACTCTTAAGAGTCAGAGAAAAAAAAATCAACTTTAAACATCGAAAAAAAAAAAAAAAAAAAAAAATTTGGGCCCCTGGGCCATGCAAAATATCACTCCTCTACCTCCCCTCCTTCCCCACTTTCCTCCCCTCCTTCAGTTATCACCTATTTTCCCTGTTATTCCCTTATTCTGAGGTATATTTTCGTGCTAACATTAGCGAGTTGCAAGCAGGGCATTGTCATCAGTGTTAGCAAGCGAGTGCAAGAGAGAGAGAGAGAATATCGATCGACTGTGTCTCAGTGGCCTTGGGGGAAATTGGCGGGAAAGCAGGTTGCCTCACCCATACATTATATAACTCGCGGCCTATATCTCCGATTTTGACCATCCAAACGCTGTTTTCACTCGTTTTATTGTTGTTTCAGGTTAATACCTATAGGCCGTGGTGGTCAAGTGGTGAGCACGCTCGCGTGTGAATCTGAAAGACCCGGGATCGAATCCCTGCCACGGCGGACATTTAGTAGGTGCGGTAGTACGTCCTAGCATGTTTCACATGCTTGCACCCAGTCAGGGGACATCCTGACGACGTATACAGACAAAACACACATAACAAAGCCACTCCAACACCTTCCTCTCTCTCCAACACCCCTTCTCCCCTCTCAACACTCTTCTCTGAGCTATTGCCGATAAAAATGGCATGTTCAGTCCTGTAAAGAATCGTAAGATTCAGAATCGTAAAGATTCCAGGACGAGCTCATCAGCGGCGGATCCCCAGATCGACCGTGGTGATTGTCACCTAAACATCTACAAAAAAAAAAAAAAAAAAAAATCAACCCATAATAGGCGCGTATGGATAAGTATTAATGCTATTTATGGTAAAATTAATATTTTAGTGATGGAAACAGGTCAAATACGTCAGCACAGGGGGACGTTTCTAATTACCCCCATGCGCACTTCTTAGGTTAAAGACCTCCCTCCCTAACCCCCTAAGTTCACCAGAATAAATTAACTACTTCATAGCATTGACATCCAATACTTCTAGAACATTCCTGAAGCTTCCTTGACCTGCCTATAAATAAGACTGTAATGCTGTCAACTATATATAGCAATGTGACCAAATATGGTACTGTACCTAGCTTTTTCACCTCACAGTCATTTTATTTCCAAGAGACTGAACCAGGATTGAAATTTGTATATCCCACCGCTGCCACCAGTGTAAGATTCGCCAAACAGACGGTTACTGGTACTTTACATAAACATTTGCTGCCACCACCCATTTTTTTTTTTTTTTTCACCACCCACCCTCATAATTGGCCTAAATATCTTAAAGAAACCCAGAGAGTGCTAAATTGTGCTATTCATGCCACTCTTGGGGAACAAACTCATTACGTGTTTTTTTCAAGGCACGCTCACAGACAATTTGGTGGTAATATGCCCGAAATAGTGGATGAAAACAGTGCTGATGCCAATATAGTAGCTCATGAAACTGTCCAGAAAACGCATGAACAAATGGCTAAGAGGTATAGACACATTGCTAATAGGAATAGAAACTCTATTGTGGTTGTTGAACCTAAGTCACTAGTGTGGGTAAGGAAGGAATGCCCCATTCCTGGGACTAGTCGGAAGCTGAACCATAAATGGACTGGCCCCTACCGAGTTCTGGAGAAAATTAGGGAAGGTGCAGCTTATCATTTAGAAAATGTGTTTGATGGTATAGTGATTTCTAAGGCTGCAGAAAAAGTAAAGCCGTATTATGGAGAAGAAGAATGGTTATGTCAGAGTCAGAGTATTGAGACAGATGATAATCCTGTTCAAAGTTTGCCCACTCGTGTTCGCAAAGCTCCAGTAAGGTATGATGACGAATACTAGATTACATGTACCATATGTTTTAGTGATGCAGAAAACAGAAGATTATAGTTTATTCCTGTAACTACATAAGGTAACTACTGCGACATGGTGTATTTTGTGATCGCCAAGTGTAGGCCTATGTTGAGCCTTGGTGTCATTTTGGGACCTCTAGATTTGGTGGGTGTAACGATTTTACGTCAGGAGCCTATTCAAGTGTAGCTTATTGTGGTCATGTATCGGGATGTTAAGTATGGTTGTTTCTGGTGAAAGTCTGTGTGCATTGTTCCTATATTTTATTATATTTTGAATGTATCGGTTAACTTCCCTTTAACAATCTAACTTGAATAGTGAAGCGTTGGAATATCTTGTCTTGATTATTCATTATCTATGACCTCCCTAAGTCCCAGGCAACTAAGCAGTAGTATCATACAGGAAGCACCTCATAGGGGTTTCAATTAATTAGAACATGTCGTTCTATATCTGTTTTTGTGAATTATTGTTATCTGTACTGTATTATGAATTCCTATGGTATCTTATCACAAAATTAGTAGTGGGTCAACTTTGATCAGATGATTACTGTACATTATCTAAGGACATAAATTGACTGTGATTATGAAAAAAGTTTCTGTGAAGGGGAAAGCTATGTAATGCTGTCAACTATACATAGCAATGTGACCAAATTATAGGTTTGACTCCTGTGAGGAGATAAAGAAAACCTAATATTTAGTAGTGGCCCCGTAATCATTGACGAACATGCCTATTACATAAGGCATCCTCTTCAAACACTAATTCGCCGTAGTTTGAATCTACCGCACAGAGCATTTAAAATCTGAGGAGCCTTCATCATGAGCGCACGCGACCTCACTCATGGCTTCAGTCATTATGAATTGGGTTCTCACTACGAAAAAACTTCGTAAACAATAAAAACAAAAACAAAATAAGAATAACTATCCAATAAGCTTTCCATCATATCGTGGATGTACTTGTGTGGATCTTTGACCAGACGCTGATTCAGGCGTCATTCTTCCTTCACTGACATATCAAGTAAACCAAAATCCTTAATACATCAACGAATGGGAAGGGGATGGTCGGGAGGGCCCCAGTCGTCAATGATTACGGGGCCACTACTAAATATTAGGTTTTCTTTATCTCCTTACAGGAGTCAAACCTATAATTTATTAGTGGCCCCTCCATCATTGACGAACATGCCTGATTTCTAAGACTGGAGGGGGACATTCGTAATCATATCATAACTCTAGAAAAGCAGATAATCAAACAACCACATAGTATTCTTACTTCGAAAATATATTTAAACATGGCGCAGCCCATATATATACAAAAAAGGGGTTCAAGCAGGTGCGTGCTTCAAAGAAGCCTGCTTGACAAAAAAGGGTAACTCTGGAGATTTTGTGAACAGATCCGTAGTTACAAAGGCACCCCACTCAACGAGTGGTGACAAAAATAATAAGTTATAAGTTTACATGTGCACATAATAAACCCCATAATATTCGTGGAAATATTTTACAAACGATCTCCACTGTTTAAACTAAATTGCTTTCACAGCTAAAACTACTATAACAACACTGTTGTTTGTACTAACAATGTACTAGCACAATATCTCGCCCTGAATAGAACAGAGAAATTTTCATATCACATTATCCATAATTTGTCTCACAGCTCTTACATTCCGGCGGGGTCTAGGGTGTCCTATGTTACACTGACTGCACCCCCCCCCCCTCCTTTTCCCTTTGCAAGTAAACAAAAGTGACTGAAGGGCCACCTAGACCCTCTGCCTTAAAGTTATACATGGTAAGGAAGGTTTGTCTAGAGCAACTGACAAGTATCTAGTCAAAAACGTATGATTAGACGCCCACAACTGTGTGGACGAAATATCTTCAACTGAAAAGTTCTTCAAGAAACGTAAAGAGGCTGCCCATTTGCGTAAATCGTGGGCCCTACCCACAACGCCGGGATTACTCTCTTTAATGACTTCGACCAGAAGAGAAGCTAACCTCCGTTTCAGTAAGCGTTTGCCCGTACTCGCTACCCATAAAGCACCTTGGGGGTTTAAAGGAGCTACTCTCAAATATTTGGTTAGAGCTTGCACTGGACATAGATTATGGTGCACCTTTCCCCTTTTTAACGCCGGCACAGTGAACTCAGAAAACACGTGTGCACTGTGCTCATTCTTGGCTACAAATCCCAGGGAAGGTGCAATGTGAATACATTCATTAAGTCTACCAAACCTAAGGTAATTAGGTGTGTTGCTCATCGCCGCCAGCTCAGACACTCTGTTCCCGGTGGCCAAAGCCAAAAGGAAGACAGCCTTTTTTAAAAGTAATGCAAAATCTGCAGTATTATGGTACAGACGAGAGTGAAGTAAAGACAATGCCTTGTCCAGAGACCAAGTAGGCATGAGCTGACGGGGAGGTGGGCGGAGTTTAACACCTTACGAGCGGCCTATGCGGTTTATTTATATGTACCGCCCAGCGGGGTGTTTTTAGCCAAAATAGGGCTGTTTACGTGATCATTTTCATGCCTAAATAAGACCCAGAACGTAAAACAAGTACCTATCCCTGAAAGGGCATAAACAGAGCTTTCGAATGACACCATAACGATCCTTTTATGATGGCTAGTTTTCTTGCAATAACCGTGCAACGCGAGTGCAAAAAGCATGTAATTCGGTACTTTCCCCATATAATTCAGTATGTAGCGAGTGAGAGAGGGAGGAGGGAGCTGAGATTCGTGTCAGTAGGTTCGCCGCGGTGGTCTGGAGCAGTCATACGCTCGCTAGTCTCCTGCCACCACTTGTCTCTCTCTCTCAGCAACATTATGTGCTGAAATTGCCACTCGACCTATGTCGAGCGCCGCCACATAGTCCAGCTTTATTTAACTCGACTTATGTGGTGAGCCGCTAATTAAGGGTTAAAACATGCTCTTATAAAACCTGTTTCCTCCGCCACCGGTATGGAGAGACCTGTAAGGTCTAAAAAGTGCACTCTAATCGCAGTTAAGTGATTTTTTAACGTTGCCACAGATAAACGTTTCTGCTCAAACAGATAATTCAAATAATTAAATACTAACGCCACTGAGGGCACAGTCTGTTCTGTTCTAATGATCCAAGAAGTAAAGGCTTGCCAATGCGATTGATACTGTCGTTTCGTAGACTGAGTATATTGATTGATTAATTTATTGGTCACATCTCTACCATATGGTGCTAACCTGTTTCCTCCGCCACCGGTATGGAGAGACCTGTAAGGTCTAAAAAGTGCACTCTAATCGCAGTTAAGTGATTTTTTAACGTTGCCACAGATAAACGTTTCTGCTCAAACAGATAATTCAAATAATTAAATACTAACGCCACTGAGGGCACAGTCTGTTCTGTTCTAATGATCCAAGAAGTAAAGGCTTGCCAATGCGATTGATACTGTCGTTTCGTAGACTGAGTATATTGATTGATTAATTTATTGGTCACATCTCTACCATATGGTGCTAGCCACTTGGCCTCCTGAATGTCCATAATGCAAAAGTCAGCGAGGTCGCTAGGTTGCCAATCGTGTCTAAGTGGTAATACTCGACCGGGAGCGACACCGGGTGCGAGCACCACGTCTTCAATTGCTGGTACCATAACTGCGCCGGCCACAGGGGCGTGATTAGCGAGACTAAGCCTCGATAATCTCGTAGTTTGTTCACTACGTGGCACATGAGTGACGCGTCTGGCGGCGGAAACAGATAGATGGAGCTCCATCTGTTCCAGTCTGTCACTAGGGCATCTGGCCCCCCTGCCGGCATTTCCGTCCGGCGGGTGAGATATAGAGGGAGTTTGTGAGTCCCCTCGGACGCAAACAGATCCACTTGTGGATGGTAGAGCTCTGCAATCATTAGGTTGAAAATGGGTTGCTTGAGCTCCCATTCTACTGTCGTGCTCTGTCTCCGGGACAGAGCGTCTGCCCAGACATTTGCTACGCCTGGGAGATAAGATGCGTGAAGATAAATGTCTAGCCTGTTGGCTAGAGTAAAAATCCCTTCCGACACGTTTAGCAATCTCCTTGATCTCGTTGACCCCTGTTTCTGAATACAGTGAACTGCAGTCAGATTGTCCATTCTGAAGGCCACCGACTTGCCCCGTAAAGTAGAGCCGTGAGCCTGAAGGAAATACAAGGGGACTAGTAATTCTTTGACATTGATGTGGGAGATTTCTAAGTGGGACCAAAGCCCCTGACCCTGGTGCCCCTGGTTTGACTGAAATCCCCAACCTATCGTGCCTGATGCATCCGTGTCTACCCATACCGTTGGCGGAGGAGAGGTCCATGACATTACTGAGTGCAGCGTTTCCCTCTTCGCCCAGACTGCCAGTAAGGTGTGGATTAATTTTGGGATGGGCCATAATTTTCCCGCCGGTAATAGTGGGAAATATTTGTTGCCTTCCAATATTAACCGTTTTACTTTCAACCGGCCCAACACTACAGTTAGTTGAATCCAGTTGAGAGAGCCGACCAGACCCAGACCCAGACCCTCCGTGTCGTAGTCAGACTGTGAAGAAACATGAACAGTTTCCTGCGAAACCTGTTGCGATTGTCCACACTCTGACTCAGAGTGAGAGCAGCTGTGTCCCAAACCAGCCCTATCCACTGAATTACTCGTGAGGGGACAAGGTTTGATTTTACCAGATTTACCTTGAACCCTAGAGCTTTGACATGAGTTAAAAGTATGTTGACATGTTTGATGCATAATTGCTCTGTCTCTGCCACCACCAGCCAGTCGTCTAGGTACCACAGAACTCTGATTCCTTGCTTTAACAACGGCATCAGGGCTTGCCGGACTAATTTCGTGAATAGTCGAGGTGCCAGGTTCAAACCGAATGGCATCCTCTGAAAAACAAAATTTTGGTGCCTGATCCGTAAGGCCAGAAACCTTTGAAATCTTTTGTTGACCGATACGTGCCAATAAGCGTCTGTCAGGTCTAGGGAACACATCCAACCTCCCGGCGGAAGTGTTAGCCTGATTTGGTGTACTGTTAACATTCGGAATGACTCGTTGTGAATGTGAAGGTTCAGATAAGGCAGGTCGACGACCGGTCTCATCTGAACACTGTCCCTTTTGGGAACCAAAAAGAGCTTGGACGTGAATACAGGGTAATTTGGGGGGACCGGGATGATGACATTCTTGGCAATCATTTCCTGGACCAGTGACTCCACCTCTAAAGAAACAAAATTCGCCGTTGTCGGCTGACGTAAGCGAGGTCGCCGGAGCCACTGCCAAGTGATGCCCTTGCGTGCCACCATCCGTGCCCAAGTGTTTACCGGCCATGCTTTGTGACACGTTCGGAACGACCCAGTCAGCAGACCAGGGTTCGCCGGCTGTACTACCCTCGGATCCGCCGGCCTTACTACTGGCACCGGGAGTGAGAGAGACCTTAGTTTTTTTATGGTGGTGGAGTTGGCGGTGGTGGACGCTTCGCCGGCTGGCTGGCATTGGCAGAAGACGGGCCCTGACCTGGCTTATTATAGCCGCGTCCTTTCTGACCTGAAAACCTACCCTGTCTATGCCTGAACTGACCTTGAGTGGAGGAGGATTTAGGTGGAAGAAAGGGCTTAGATCCCCCCGGCTGAGCTTTAGCGACTGGCCTGGGTTTGGGGAAGTTAAAGGCAGGTTTCTTAGAAGGGGTGGGACTGTGTTTAACGGCCTGAGCCATATTAAAAACCGTTCGCCACACTTCAGGGGACATTAGAGAGGGAGTGAGCACTGGTGACATGACCACCTGATTCGCAATGCGATCAGGCAGTTTTCGGACTAAGGATATTCTAAGATCTTGTCTCGCTCGTACCGCCTCAAGCAAGGCAGTGCGTACGTCACCTAATGATTGGATTGACGACTGAAGAAGCAGTCGCCGGGACAATTCAACCGAACGTCTGGCATCCGCGTCTGCGATTGCCTGAGTGGACCGGAGCAAAGACTTAGCTACCTGTTGAGACACTATGTATTGAGAGAACAGGCGAAAAGCTTTCCCCCGTAGCCTAAATTCACGGTCTAGGTGAGTTGGGGTAGGGGTAGTGAAAGGATCTTTTAGCTCACAAAGATTAATTTTAGGGGCAGCTAAGAAAGCAAACAAAGCTGAAGGGACTCCGCCGGCCGAACACACTGGCATGGAGAACCAAGAATGAGTATCTTGAGGGATCTGGTGGGAAGTTTTGGAAGTAAATGTGGTCGCAAAGTTTTGAGCCTCTGTCTCCCATTCCAACCAAGGTCCTGGACCCAACTGCCCCACCTTCAAGACTGGATTAGCTGCCATGTCTGTGACGGTTTGCAAATCGAGTTCTGGAGTGAGAGCTGACAGTGTCTTAATGTCATTAAACCCATCATGCTTAGACCAGTCAGAAAACAATCTTGAAGCTGAGGCAGGGGGTAAAGCAGG
Source organism: Paralithodes platypus (assembly GCA_032716605.1). Classification (NCBI taxonomy): domain Eukaryota; kingdom Metazoa; phylum Arthropoda; class Malacostraca; order Decapoda; family Lithodidae; genus Paralithodes; species Paralithodes platypus. The sequence goes on along the minus strand of CM064581.1, from coordinate 32,690,921 downwards.
CTTAGCAGTATAAACAAAATAGTCCTGGTGATAATAACTAGGTATAGCCTTGATGTTGACATCTAGCACATTCCCCAAAGTATCCAAGGCCCTTAATTTCTTAGATGTATTGCCCTGGATGACCCACTCACGCGGCACTGGGCGCTCCCCTGACAAGGTAGGTTGGGCTAGCTCTGGTTTAGTGGGGGTCAAAAGGACCCATGACTCGTCTGGTCCGTAAAGCAAGGGCATATCTACCTTTTTAAGAGGCGCTCTGTCTAGAGGGGGCGGATTGACATCCGTTATAACCCTTACATTCGAAGTGGTCAATGCCGCCGTAGCAGGCTTAGTAACCACCGATGGTGACATAGAGGGGGGGTGAGGGATCTGAGGCAAAGCAATAGAAGTCATCAGAGGCCGTACCGTAGAGCTTGTCGTGGGATCTCCCAAGTCCACTGTGGGAGTTTCCTGCTGTTGGCCAAAAAATCTAGATAAAGCATTATCAAGTAGCCCATCAATTTCCTGTGCAGTGACAAATTGATTTAATGATGTACTCACTGGTGAATCATTAAGATCTTGTGCGGCATCGAAGCCCGAACCTGACTCTTGCCCTTTCATATCCGATATCATCGAAACCTCGTCTTTGTCATCCTGTTCCTCCTGAGAATATCCCGCCGAAGCTGGGGTACCATCTTGTTGCCAAGATAAGTTACGAATAGAGGAAGGGATCGCCGCGTCCCGGTGGACGTCAGCCACTGTGTCAATAGTTTGAGCCGGAAGTGGGTGGCAGGCCCCAGACGAGAATATCGCCAAACACCTAGGCCTTGGCCTATACTCCCGTGGGAGTCTGAAACACTCTCAACCACTGAGTACTCTGAACCCTCCAACTCCAGGGTTAAAATGTTAATGGGTAAATCATCTTTAGGTACAGGTACTACACTGGACCCTTGAGACCAAACACAAACTCTGTCTGGGGTAGAGGTATGACGAGAAGCACTAGAAACAGGTGAGTGTCGGTAGACCTTTCTATCATGGGAATCCTTTTTCGAAGATTTATGGGTGCGGTGTGACCGTGAACTACTCTTTGATTTGGAGGATTTATCGCCGTGACCCCTGGTGGAACTTTCTGTCTTACTCCTCTTACTCGATGGTGAAGAGGCAAGACTGGGTGGCTGGTGTCTAAGGGGTGACCTAGACCTAGATCTCGCCGGAGACGAGGAGACTGCCGCCGGGGGTGTAGGCTCACGGTGACGTTTCGAAGTAGCAGGGGCAGGAGATGACACAGAACCCTGTCCTGTCTCCGCCGGCTTATGACTAGTTACTCGAGAGGAACGTTTATTAGGGGGAGGGTGCTCAAGAAGAAGCCCATCCCAAAGAGGGACGTTGTCACATTGAAGTGACTTATGAGCTACAATCGTAGTATACGTTGACATTTGTTGCCGAACTTCTCGTAAGGCGACCGCTGCGGTCTTATCATTATCTTCGAGGACTTTGACACTTAGTTGGGAGCAAAAGGAACAGTTGCGCATCACCCACAGACCTCTTGAACGGTCTAGACATTTAACACACCTGATATAAAGAGTGTGCGCAAAAAGAGGGACACCGGCACAGGTTGGATTAATGCATAAAGCAAAAACCGGGGCAAAGGTAGCCATGACAGAGACTGGTGGGAACTTACTGCAGGGTCTATATTGGTCCGCCGGGGCCCAGCCTTGGAAAAAAAGGAAAATTTCCAGGAATTAATGCTCATAAGGTTAACCCAAAATGATCGCACACAAGTGTTCATAACCCGCCGGATAACGAGGCGTAATTTTACAATGATTACAGCTCGGTACGCGGCGGGGTTCTTATAAAGATATTCGAATATCTAGACATGTCTTTAACCCGGGAGCTGCGGGGAGACTCTTAAGAGTTCCCCCAGCGGACTGCGGGGAGACTCTTAAGAGTCAGAGAAAAAATTATCAACTTTTGATATCGGAAAAAAAAAAAAAAAAAAATGGCCCCTGGGCCATGCAAAATCTCAGTCCTCTACCTCCCCTCCTTCCCCACTTTCCTCCTCTCCTTCAGTTATCACCTATTTTCCCTGTTATTCCCTTATTTTGAGGTATATTTTTGTGCTAACATTAGAAAGCCGGTTGCAGGGTGTGGTCATCACTGATAGCAAGCGAATGCAAGAGAGAGAGAGAGAGAGTATCGATCGACTGTGTCTCAGTGGCCTTGGGGGAAATTGGCGGGAAAGCAGCTTGCCTCACCCATACATTATACAACTCGTGGGCTATATCTCCGATTTTGACCATTCAAACGCTGTTTTCACTCGTTTTATTGTTGTTTCAGGTTAATACCTTTATAATCAACCCATAATAGGCGCATATGGATAAGTATTAATGCTATTAATGGTACAATGAATATTTTAGTGACGGAAACACCTCAAATACATGCGCACAGGGAGAGGTGTCTAATTACCCCCATGCGTACTTGTTAGGTTAAGAAAGTTTTAAGAATACCCTCTGAAATAATATAAAAGACCAGTATGGCGTTTATAAAGTCTTTCTGGCGGTGACTGTTACAAGATTTCAATTTTGAAAACAACCCCCCACAAAGACGCCGGCCCCTGAAGTATCTAGCAGATTAACACAGGGCAGGCTGATACGAGACCTGACTTCTAATGAATTGTCACATTGATCGCCGTATGGTGAAGGCGGCGATACAGAGCCGTATCTCTCAATTAATTGGGTAACTAGCTTGAATTGTAAATTCCGTATTTCCCCCTCCCAGGAGCACCCGCCGGGTGTGGCCAACTTATGAAAAAATACGTTAACCCTAATTGAGCCTTCGATCGCCGTAAGAGTGAGGGCGGCGATACATATAGTATCACTAAAATGGACCGGTTAACTAAACTGAATTACCAATTCGTTCATCCCACCTTCACAAGGTACATCCGCCGGGTGAGATCTGATGTCTTAAACGTTAACCCCATAAGTTCCTATCCCCACTTCTTTGTAAAAGATCGCCGGGGAGGAAAGCCCACAACAACAGCTAGGGTTTTTCCTTTGGTTTGTAAAACCGGGTAGAAAAACTACATAACATATGTCCGCATGCACAATGTTAGATGGGTACCACCAATCCGCCGGGAATCATAGGGAGCCTGAAACAGGCACCAACACAGAGACGCAGTCTTGGAGAGCCACAGACACCAACTCGCCGAGGACACCAGCCTGTTTTGAAACCACGCGTGGCCAAACACGGCTCACGGCCGGAGTTTTCATGGTGAAACCGAGAAAACCCCGCCGGAAAGTAACCCACCCCGAACAGACACCATCTGAACGCACATAGGACCCGAGAGATAGCCAAGCACCACTAACCTAGGGACCACAAATATAATCCGTGGAATTAGCCAATACACAACTAAACCAGCAAACAAACATAGTCCGTGGAATTAGCCAATACACAACTAAACCCGGATACACATGACACAGTAGGACATATTTATAAAATAAATCAATAACACTTGTACATGTGGCAAAGCTACGAGCGGCTGGCTAGGCCTAAGCAAACGGCACAAGAACTGTTGAGATATAAACAAAAAACACTAGAAATATAACAACAGGAATCACCGCCAACACACCAATGTAGCAAAAACTTCCGAACAAGGGAAGACCGATTCGGGACCCAGAAAAAACTTCACTAAGTGAAGAAAAATACGCTGGGAACGTCAGCAAAGCAACGCTACCTCATCAGAAAGATAAAAGGCAGCAGAAATAATCGCGTAATGAAAGCCGCCTGCATCACAAGCTAACTCAACTATGAATTTTTTTTTTCACCTGTCCACAACAGGACCACGAGGGTACATCCGAAATAGATGCCCCAAACACACGACCCAAAATACACTGCACTGCGGGCAACCAGCTCAGGACACTCCTGCTACGCATATCCTAACCTTACTCGATACATCCCGGAGTAAACAAATGAGAAAAAACTCACTAGGGACGCAGCAAATGCGGAACCAGCGGAGCGTGGAGAGACACGTCCGGGCCGGCTGATCGCAGAGCAGAGAAGGAAGAATGACGCCTGAATCAGCGTCTGGTCAAAGATCCACACAAGTACATCCACGATATGATGGAAAGCTTATTGGATAGTTATTCTTATTTTGTTTTTGTTTTTATTGTTTACAAAGTTTTTTCGTAGTGAGAACCCAATTCATAATGACTGAAGCCATGAGTGAGGTCGCGTGCGCTCATGATGAAGGCTCCTCAGATTTTAAATGCTCTGCGCGGTAGATTCAAACTACGGCGAATTAGTGTTTGAAGAGGATGCCTTATGTAATAAGCATGTTCGTCAATGATGGAGGGGCCACTAATAAATATGGTACTGTACCTAGCTTTTTCACCTCACAGTCATTTTATTTCCAAGAGACTGAACCAGGATTTAAATTTGTATATCCCGCCAATGTATTTCTGACACAAGATGTAATTTGTAGATATATTAGTACCGGTATTGCTAAGGAAGTTTATTAATTATTTATACAACCTTGATCAACCCTATACTCTGCGTGAATGACAAAAAGAGTATATTTATTTGAAACTAATTTGAATATGTGCCACATTAGAGTCAATCACGAAACTATAATCCTGTAAACTGTATTTTGGGTTACCTGTTTCTATTCATCTCAATATTAGTGTACCCTAGTTATGGATGTTCTTGTTCTGGTATTTTTCTTGTGCTCTTGCGCAGTGATAAATATATAGTCTTTATTCTGTTTATTTAGTGTACGTATACAGTATGGACGCTCAATTAACCTTAGGAGTGTCTACCGGGCCCCGTTTTCCCATCAATTGATATCTCATGGTAGTGTGACTTAATATATTAATGTCAACAGAAGCATTTTGGGTCAGGATAGGCTGTGGAGTGCTAGGTCAATTTCTCCAAAATCTATCTGCACCGCTGCCACCAGTGTATCCCGACCCAAAATGCTTCTGTTGACATTAATATATTAAGTCACACTACCATGAGATATCAATTGATGGGATTTTGCAATCCAGTACTGTATAATCTGTTGTGTATAATATTTTGTTTCTACTGTGTATGGATGAGTACCTATACTGTATTGAAAGAATAAAGAAACTTACAAAGATTAGGTTAGCCTAGCCTTAACAAATTGTAGAAAAGAAAAATTGACTACCGGTATCCCGGGGATAGGCTAATCAAATGAACTGAGTGTACAGTATATCATATACAAACAAGACATGTAGGAAATATGGTGCTGGTATACAGCCTAAGCACAATTTGTAATACTAAACTTGGGCCGAAATCACTGGTACTTAGCCGCACTGTAGGCCTATGCTACTTACAAGTATTCTGATTATATATAGCATTAATATCGAATAAATCATATGTCAACTTAAGCTATGTTTCACACTTTATCTCTTACCTCTTCAAGGAGGTAATTAACACAAACGGAGGCTACATAATCCCAGATATTACATGGAATAACCACTTGTCAAAGTTGTCAAAACGGGACCTGGTAGAGACTCCTAAGGTCAATTGAGCGTCCATACTGTATACGTACACTAAATAAACAAAATAAAGACTATATATTTATCACTGCACAAGAGCACAAGAAAAATACCAGAACAAGAACATCCATAACTAGGGTACACTAATATTGAGATGAATAGAAACAGGTAACCCAAAATACAGTTTACAGGATTATAGTTTCGTGACTGACTCTAATGTGGCATATATTCAAATTAGTTTCAAATAAATTTACTCTTTTTGTCATTCACGCAAAGTATAGGGTTGATCAAGGTTGTATAAATAATTAACCTCTCGGCTGCGCATGGGGGTAATTAGACACCTCTCCCTGTGCGCATGTATTTGAGGTGTTTCCGTCACTAAAATATTCATTGTACCATTAATAGCATTAACACCTTACGAGCGGCCTATGCGGTTTATTTATGTGTACCGCACAGCGGGGTGTTTTTAGCCAAAATAGGGCTGTTTACGTGATCATTTTCATGCCTAAATAAGACCCAGAACGTAAAACAAGTACCTATCCCTGAAAATAAACAGAGCTTTCGAATGACACCATAACGATCCTTGTATGATGGATAGTTTTCTTGCAATAACCGTGCAACGCGAGTGCAAAAAGCAGGTAATTCGGTACTTTCAGTACATAATTGAGTATGTAGCGAGTGAGAGAGGGAGGAGGGAGCTGAGATTTGTGTCAGTAGGTTCGCCGCGGTGGTCTGGAGCAGTCATACGCTCGCTAGTCTCCTGCCACCACTTGTCTCTCTCTCTCAGCCACATTACGTGCTGAAATTGCCACTCGAGTTATGTCGAGCGCCGCCACATAGTCCAGCTTTATTTAACTCGACTTATGTTGCTCGCCGCTAAATAAGGGTTAATACTTATCCATACGCGCCTATTATGGGTTGATTATAAAGGTATTAACCTGAAACAACAATAAAACGAGTGAAAACAGCGTTTGGATGGTCAAAATCGGAGATATAGCCCGCGAGTTGTATAATGTATGGGTGAGGCAAGCTGCTTTCCCGCCAATTTCCCCCAAGGCCACTGAGACACAGTCGATCGATATTCTCTCTCTCTCTCTTGCACTCGTTTGCTAACACTGATGACAATGCCCTGCTTGCAACTCGCTAATGTTAGCACGAAAATATACCTCAGAATAAGGGAATAACAGGGAAAATAGGTGATAACTGAAGGAGAGGAGGAAAGTGGGGAAGGAGGGGAGATAGAGGACTGAGATTTTGCATAGCCCAGGGACCAAACAAAAATAAAAAAATAAAAAAATAAAAATAATAAAAATATATTTTTTTCGATGTCAAAAGTTGATTTTTTTTTTCTCTGACTCTTAAGAGTCTCCCCACAGTCCGCTGGGGGAACTCTTAAGAGTCTTCCCGCAGGTCTCGGGTTAATTAACTTCCTTAGCAATACCGGTACTAATATATCTACAAATTACATCTTGTGTCAGAAATACATTGGCGGGATATACAAATTTAAATCCTGGTTCAGTCTCTTGGAAATAAAATGACTGTGAGGTGAAAAAGCTAGGTACAGTACCATATTTGGTCACATTTCTATGTATAGTTGACAGCATTACAATACCCAGAGACAACAGTCGGGCAGTTGAATATTAGAGCCCAAAGCAACGGCTGGCCACACTGCGGTGGCTTCTAATACCCCCTCCCCCCCTCAAGATTCACGATAGTTCGGCGTTCTGTAATCTGTGCAACTCTGTGAGGAAGTGATTTAACCCTTTACGAATGTTTGATTGCGATCGGGACTACCGGCAGTAATATTATATTGGTAGACAACAAATTCACAAATTATTGATTGTTTCATTAACTTCTGATAGTGCACCATTCGCTACTTGAGCTACGAACGATCATAACTCATAACTGATCTAAGGCAGAAAGATATTTTTATGTTAGAAGGGATTATGCGAGAAACTCTTGAGTGAGGACTCGGCAAGAATAACTCCTTGGCAACAATCGACTGTCTTAACCCATCAGCAATTGTTGCCAAAAAGGTGCACAACCGGCCGCAAGAAGCCCATCTGCAAACCTCTACACTACCGTACAGCTTGGACGGCCCCAGAGCTACTGTTAACCCCCAACATCACTAATGCAAGATAACCAGGAAAACTCCATTACAGTGTTACTTCACAGAGTACCAGTGTTACGGTGCTATTAACTATCTACCATCCAGTGTATTCGATTGTGTCTCAACTTTCTCTGATGATTAGGAAACAAGTGATTATGCACATTAGCACATTATACACATTAATATATATCAGTGAAATTTAGCTTAGGCAAACTATCTATCTATCTATTGCCTGACGCCGTGATCCCCGAAGGTGTGGCCACGAACGAACCGCCCCCATGCACCTCTGTCCCCAGTCAGTCGACGCCCCTCCCCCCAACCAGCACCGCCTTCGTTCATGTAGTTCCTCACTCCATCCTTCCACCTCATATTCGGTCTACCTCTCCCCCTCCGTCCCTCCACCTCGCTCTCGTACACCCTCTTAGTCATTCTCTCGCTTTCCATACGTTCCATATGGCCGAACCATCTCAAGTTGTTCCTTTTCACACTTTCCAGCACATCTACCTCCACACCACACCTCCTTCTTACTTCCTCATTAGTCTGTCTATCCCTCCATGTAACTCTGCACGCACTCCTTAAGTAATTAATTTCCACTGCTCTCACTCTTGGTCTGAGTCTCTCAACCAACGTCCATGCTTCGCTTCCGTAAGTCAGTGTCGGGATTACCACACTGTCATGCAAGGACTTCTTCACTTCCATACTGACCACCCTATTTCTTGTTACTGCTTTTAGCATTCCTACAACCCTCTTCCCCTGTTGTACCCTCTCCCGCACCTCTTCATCCATAGTCCCATCTTTACTCAACACACTGCCCAGATACTTAAAAGAGTTGACGATCTCCATAGCCTGACCGTTCAGCTTCACCTCACACTCTGTGACTTCACCCCTTTCGAAGACCATAACCTTGCTCTTCCCCGTATTTACCTTCAAATTCCGTTTTTCGCACACTGTTCCAAACTCATTTACCAGACCCTGCAACTCCCATTCATTATCACTCATCAGAACTGTATCATCCGCAAACAGCAGTATAGGTAGCTTCCACTCAATTCCCTCCCTTTTCAGCGATACACCAACATCCACTGCTCTTGATAGTATTTCTTTCATAACTCCATCCATATATACAGTAAACAACCACGGGGACATCACACACCTCTGTTTCAAACCAACATTCAGGTCAAAGAACTCGCTCTGCTCACTCTCCACACGTACTGCCGCCTTTGCACCCTCATACATGCTCTTCACTGCTTTCAGCAACTTGCCCTCTACTCCGTATATTCTAAGTACTTTCCACAAACCTTCTCTATCCACTCTGTCATAGGCCTTCTCCAAGTCCATAAAGGCAACATACACCTTTTGTTTCTTCTCCAGATACTTCTCCACAACACAATTCAGGGTAAAAATCTGATCTACACATCCTCTTCCCTTCCTAAAACCTCCCTGCTCGTCGCCTATCCATTTCTCCGTTCTCACTCTCACTCTCTCAATCACTACCCTACTGTATACCTTCCCTATTACGCTTAGAAGACATATTCCTCGGTGGTTACCACACACTCCTCTTTCCCCTTTGCCCTTATATAGGGGGACTATTATGCCAGTCTTCCAGTCATCGGGTGCACTCCCCTTCTCCCATGCTAGTTTGCACATTTTCCATACCCATTCTATCACTATCTCACCACCATACCTCAACATTTCCCCACACACTCCATCTGTTCCTGGTGCTTTCCCCAACTTCACTCTTTTCATGGCTTCCCACACTTCTGACCTCCTGATCCCCACCTCCTCCTCCACTACTTCTCTTCTTCTCCCTCCCATACCATATCCAGCTATGTTTGCTGGCTCTTCATTCCTTTCATTTAGCAACTCACTGAAGTACTCCCTCCATCTTTCGACTCTCTCTTGCTTCTCGGCTAGCATTCTCCCATTCTTATCTTTCACACCCTTACTGTTTCCCTTGCTACCTTCCCTAACTTTCTTGACTTCTTTCCAGAACAGTTTCTTACTCTCCCTCCATTTTACACTCAGATTCCTTCCAAATTCCTCATCTACTCTTCTCTTACTTTCCTTCACTACTCTCTTCACCACCCTCTTACTCTCCACGTACCTCGCTCGTTTCTGTCTCTCGGAATCTTCATTCCCTCTACTACCGAACCACTCTCTATATGCTTTCTTCTTTTCTTCCACAGCTATTCTTACCTCTTATGTCCACCATGCTGTACCTTTCACTCCCCTCCCTCTTCTCCTCACTCCACACACCTCCTCACATGCTGCACAGATCTCATCCTTAAACACCTTGCTCATCTCCTCCACTTCCTCCATAACTTCCAGGTCGAACCCACCTAGTCGTCTTTCCACTGCTCTCCTGTACTCCTCCCTGACTTCCTCCTCCTGCAACCTCTCCACCCTCCTCACCATTCCACCCTCCTCTCGCCTCCCTCCCGCTCTCCTCACCCACTTCTTTTGTATCCTAACCTTAGCTACCACTACATAATGATCAGACAGACCCCCTCCAATACCCCTATACACCCTAGCATCCATCACAGATTTCTTCATTCGTTCATCCACACATACATAATCAATCAATGACTTTCGTTCCACCACTGTCTTATCCTTCATCGTCAACATCCGTTTCCACGTGTACCTGTGGATCATTCTGTGTCGGAAGAAGGTGTTGGCTATCCACAGCCTCCTCCCCACACATACGTCCACAAGTGCACTACCATTCCCATTCACCTCTGATGGTACCCCCCACCCTCCCACCACTCCCTCAACTTTCCTATCACCCACCTTACCATTCATATCCCCAATCAGAAATATTCTTTCGTTCTTGTCAAACTTCTCCAGGCACGCCTCCACATTCATCCAGAACTCCTCTTTCTTTCTTTCAAGTATATCCTCTGTCAGGGCATACACGCATACAATCACCCACGTTTGTATTCCTACTTTCATTCTCACCCACACAATCCTTGAACCCACAGACCCATACTCTCTTACACATTCCTTCCATTTGCTACTTACAAACAAACATGCACCTTCTCTCGCTGTTCCTTCACTCACTCCAGCACACACACCCATTCCACACTCCCATTCTCTCACATCTGAACCTTTCCATTTGGTCTCTGTCATTCCACATACATCCAGCCTGGCATTCACTAACACTTCCAGAACCTCTCTCTCTTTTGTGCCATCATTCATGCCACTAACATTCCACGTAGCCATTCTCAGAATGTCCGAAGGCATGTCATTAGTCGGTCGTGGTTCGTCAACGTTGGTTCCGTCCGCATCCGAGGCTGTTCGTTCGTTTTTCTTTGCTTAGATATTTTTTCCGGGTGGGGGTCGCAAGCCCATCGACCCAACCTCTTTAGTCGCCTCTTACGACACGCAGAAGGCGAACTGACTCCCATAATTATTCTTGCCATCAGGTTTAACCTGATTCGCCCTCACTGATATTTTCGGTCCGAAGTATCGCCTAGACAAGTGAACATCCTAGACCAGTGCAACTAGTTACAGTTATCCCTTTACGTAAATTCTTGAGCAATAACCACATTACTTATACTTTCATCCTTGATTAAGAGTCATATTACCAGAGAGAGTTAACAAAGCGAAATGCCTAACCTGTGTGATTCATGTACCCTACGTATCATAAAGCAATGTGATCAGAAGAATAATGCTTGAACGTTGGAAGTGGGAAGTATGTCTCTATCCAAATCTGCGATAAGTGCTGGGAGATGGTAATAAGTCCAATAACCTACCTGAGTGCTCCAACCTCTATTGTTCGTGGAATTCTATTACGTACCTTCTACCTGAGTGTTATTGAGAATAAAGCTGTATTACAAACCATTTATCCGAGATTATCTATGTCCTCTATTGATTCTCTTTATGTATTTTGCAAGAAATCCAATAACCCAGTCTTGCAGAACTCACCTATACCAAGTTAATCCTGTATAAAATCAGGGCATAACATTGGTGGCAGCGGTGGTTCTTGATTCGGATAGAAGATTTCATTGCATTGCATTTTTTTGAAGCAGTAGAGGCACGGTAACATCGAAAAATGGCAGCCTATTTTCACATTCCCATTCCGAAATACGATGGGAAGACCTACGACATAGAAACATACATGGACATTGTGAAACCAGTGCTAGATTTGCCGTATAACACGGACCGTGCAAAAATAGCCGTCCTCTTAACGCACTTGGGAAAAGCCGTTTCCCTCGTTGCCCCACAGGTAACCCCTGAACTCACCTGGGATCAATTTAGACCCATTGTAATCGATGCCATTAGGCCATCACTAGGTATTTTCGTCGCCTTTGCAAAAATTAAAGACATAAAGTTCGAAGGCGATTTAGATGCCACAATTGCCTCCATTCGCCAGCAAGTAAGAGCTGCATTCCCTGCTCTTCCCGTGGAGCAACAAAATCAAATTCTCTTTGTCTACCTTGTGCAAGTGTTACCCCTTTCCATCCTACAACACTTCACTGTGCATGACCCCGTTGATTTCCCTAAAGATCTAATCACCATACGAAAGTTTTTAGCGGCCCAACCCAAGACCAACACCCTAGCTGTCATCAAAAATTCCCCCCTCAGAAATCAACTGCACGTTTTTCATGCCCACCCAGAAAGAATCAGAATAAAGCTCCTCCTCCTCTTCCCCCCCTACCTTACCCCCCTCTTCACCGTTACCCCATCCGCCCCAAATTCCACCCCCAAAGATCCCGCTTGACAAAATACCACGCCCATCCAAATCCAACCACAACACTTTTTCCACCTTGACTAACCCCCAAAATACTACCCTCTCTCTCGCCCCAAACAACATAATCAACCTCTCAACCTCTCTTCGAAATCCCATCCACATCTCTCCCGACAATAAAATCAGTAAATTCAACCCCTCTCAAACCACAACCCTGCCTGCCCAGACCCCCCCCCACCATCTCCCTATCAAATCCCCACACTCCAACCCTCAAAACCACCCGATCATCGTAAACTCTCAACCTCCAGCCTTACTCACCCTTCCCACAACCCCACTCACGACCACAACTCTCTACACAATTCAACCCCTCCCCAGCACCAACCTCTTCCGCAACAACAACCCCGACTCGACCTGCCCGTTTCACCTTTAACCCCCCCTATCACTACCCCCGACCGCAAGCCTTCAAACCACCATCCAAAACTGCCCTCGGGCCAGCTCTCACCCAGACCCACATTCCTAACGGCAGACCTAACGGTATATCCACCGCTCCCTCCCAAAGTGAAAGCGAACCCCCAAGGTCAAAGCCACAACCACCACCACCACCCCTACCAATAAACCAGACCTTCACCAAGACTAACGGCGACCCTAACTAATCCAGCCCCCCCTGATGATGATGATGATGTTTATTGTACTGGATTTTCCATGGGATTTTGTTTTGTATTGTTCTCAATTCCTAAGCGATTGGGCATGATTCTATAAATTTACATGTTTTCCATATACTGTATATATTATTTTTTTCCTTAGTAGTACTCCCTTTCTTGTTAGCCTACACCTTTCTTACTATCTTTTAAATTGTTTTATACATTGTTAAACACTTTAGCTCTTCTTAATTTTCCTGTGTTCTTAATTATCTGTTCTTTCGTCAAGTTCTTTTATCCTCTTTTCTCTCCTTTTCCAACATCTATGTATTTTCTTCTCTCGTTCCCTTCTTTCTTGAATAGTAACCCTCCTATTAGTTTTCAGTGTCTTGGATATATGGCCTGAGTAATCTTGTTATTTTTTCTAATTTCATTATATTATTCACATTCCAGGATAAAATGTTTTAAGTTTTTGTCTCTCTTTTCCGCGCAGTCTGCTGCTAGTCGGGATGACAGTAATCTTCGTCCTCAGCGGCAGTCTGCCATTTCCCTCCAACCTAACCCCCTCACCGACCTGACCTGGCCCCCTAAACAAACCTACGTACTCCAACCTTGAAATACGAGGTCGTACCTCATATAAAGGCGACGGAAGTAAAATACCACAGGAACGAAAAATCTGAGAGCGAAACCCCCACCCCTAACGAGCCACAGGAACGAAAATCCTGAGAGCGAAACCCCCACCCCCAACGAGATCCCCGGTCCCTTTTCCATCCCCGATTTGGTCTCTCTCTCTCTCCCAATTCATTCCACATATTATACGTCTCTCAATCACAGTCTTCTAATATACAAACCACAATACTTTACTCACTGACATTCTTGATGTACCACCTAAGTATGTATTTAATTATGTAACCACCATACAGGCTATAATACTTTCATTGTGTAGGTTCGAGGCGATCTAAAAGACATCTTAGCTTCCATTTCACACCAAATCAGATAGTGATTACGTCAGCCATGTATTTAGTTATATAACAATCATAGTCCCCCCCCCCCAATTCTAGCAATTCTGTCTTAACCTCCCGTTGTTTTATCCACTAACTATATATATTACCAACCTTTTTAACATTCACAACACTCACATACCAAACCCATGCTCAGCTGTCCTTTTTCTGTTGTAGTAACTAAGTATAGATAAGTGCCCCCATGCTCAGTTGCCCCCCTTGCCTTGTTCTTTTAGTAACTAAGTGTATATATAATATTAACCGGAGTATGCCACCTGTATTGATGCGACATAGCGGCACTGTCCTTGTGTCGTATTGTGCCACGTGCATACCAACCCGGGTTCATCATCTTATTAGGACGCCGTCTATAATGCCGTCGTTTATGCATGTATTCACTCCTTAGGGTAACTATCTGTTATCCACGATGTTTCTCTTTTCCACTTAACTCCGCATGTTACACGCCTATTAAAAACCCAGTCTTTTAAAATACAAACCACATGATTTTCCTCCTAGACATTCCTGATGTACCAACTAAGTATGTATTTCATGAGATAACCACCTTGTGGGTTATAGTACTTTCATTTGTGTAGGTGCGAAGGCGAGCTCAAAACACCTTCGATTTCCAGTCCACAACGAGCCCGATCATGATTATGTCACCCCTATAATTAATTATGTAACCCACATACCCCCCCTTGCTCAGCTGTTCCTTTCTTCTGTAGTAACTAGATATATATAGATATGTGCCCCCTGCTCAGTTGCTCCCTTGTCTTGGTTTTTTAGTAACTAAGTGTATATATAATATTAACCAGAGTATGCCACCTGTATTGAGGCGACATAGCGGCACTGTCCTTGTGTCGAATCGTATTCCGTGCATTCCAACCAAGTCCCATTCACCTTAAGTTGACAACAACTAATACCGTCCTTCATGCATGTATTTCAGTCCTTATGGTAATTATCTTCTATCCGCCATGTTATTCCTCTCTTCCATTTACTTTTCCACAATTGTTACACGTCTCCCAATCACCACCTCCTAATCCACAATCCACATTACTCTGTTTTGCTTCGTGACCCCATGCTCAGTGGTCACCTGTTTTGTGGGTCACCCTGTCTTTTGCTCCTTCACGCCCCGCTGCACACGCCACCCTACCTGTTCGATCGTAGGGGAATGCCACCCCTATGTCCAGCGCATTAAGGGTCACGACCCTAGGTCACGAGCGGCGCGGCGCCTAGCCTCAAACCACCCCCTTTCCAATATCCAAACCCCCACCTGTAAAGACGCCCAGACGAACGTTCTAACATGCCGATCCCGTTCATTTCCTCACCCCAATAAATAGCAGATAAAGACTCATTCTTGTAACCCCATTTACTACCCTCTAACTTACTAGCCCAACTCACAACCTGAACCAGGAGGGCAGATGGCGCGAGGCTACAACAGCCAACCTCTCACCCCTAAGAAGTCGACGGTTCTGCCTGACTTGCATTTTCACGAAAACTACTATTATGAGCCCCATGAGTAATCCTAGTAAGTAAAAACTAGAACCCAGGATCAATCCTCCCTAGGAGTATCACTCTTGACACTACCACATCATAAGAAAACCCCATTAGCGTAGAGAATCCCATATATACATATTTAAGGAGTGGCATGCCCCCCACCCCAAAGGGACCCCCCTAACCCCCGCGGACGTTCACCATGACCCACACGTAGCCAACAACTTCTTGCCAGACACCAGGTGAATTTCCAACAGGTGATGAACTAACCCTCTAAATACCTATCCAAATACCATCCTTAACCAAAACCAAAATCTTCCTTATCCCATCCTAGATTACGAATAGCATGTCAGCTAGACCAGAGAAGGATATTTAGGTGAATTGATGAATAATACCTCCCAGCCTATTCACGTAGTGCGCCAGTAAAGTAGTCCCTATTAACCTTCACCAAATCCGCCTAAATAACTCTACTAGTACCTCATACTAGAGTTAAGATATCCACGATCATAAATCAGATAACAAGTTACTTACCGCCACATTAAAGACCCCCCTCCCTAACCCCCTAAGTTCACCAGAATAAATTAACTACTTCATAGCATTGACATCCAATACTTCTAGAACATTCCTGAAGCTTCCTTGACCTGCCTATAAATAAGACCCAGAGACAACAGTCGGGCAGTTGAATATTAGAGCCCAAAGCAACGGCTGGCCACACTGCGGTGGCTTCTAATACCCCCTCCCCCCCTCAAGATTCACGATAGTTCGGCATTCCGTAATCTGTGCAACTCTGTGAGGAAGTTATTTAACCCTTTACGAATGTTTGATTGCGATCGGGACTACCGGCAGTAATATTATATTGGTAGACAACAAATTCACAAATTATTGATTGTTTCATTAACTTCTGGTAGTGCACCATTCGCTACTTGAGCTACGAACGATCATAACTCATAACTGATCTAAGTCAGAAAGATCTTTTTATGTTAGAAGGGATTATGCGAGAAACTCTTGAGTGAGGACTCGGCAAGAATAACTCCTTGGCAACAATCGACTGTCTTAACCCATCAGCAATTGTTGCCAAAAAGGTGCACAACCGCCGCAAGAAGCCCATCTGCAAAACCTTCTCTACACTACCGGACAGCTTGGACGGCCCCAGAGCTACTGTTAACCCCCAACATCACTAACGCAAGATAACCAGGAAAACTCCATCACAGTGTTACTTCACAGAGTACCAGTGTTACGGTGCTATTAACCCTTATTTAGCGGGGTCGAACTTAAGTCCGATACGAGAAAATTGGACTAAATGGCGGGGTCGGAATTAAGTCCGTGGGCGTATTCCCGCCCTAATTTTGGTGGAAAGCGAAACTTGGTGGTCAGGCGGTGTACTACAAGGGCCCACCCACACATCCCCACTGCGTGACCGTGACTAAGTGACCCTCAAGCAGCCATAATGGAAGGTCAAGATTTGCCCGTGTTCGATTCGGTGGCCGCCAATCCCTAGTGCGTCGCGCCACCCTACTAACCACGCCCGGCTCACCACCCAGAAACTAGATATCATGCTGAACTCTTCAGAACTTTCTAATAAGCTGTTGGATGAAACCGTCGAAGGTCTGGGTGAGAGTTTTGGTAGTGTGGATGACTCGGAAGACGAAAATAACCCGATCATAGGCTTTCACCCCAAGCATAATTTGCGTGGGGTGGATGTTGTGGTTGATATTGAACAGACCCTTGAGCAAATTGGAGACGTTCCTGACGAAGAACATACTGGTGTGGGTGTTGGTAAGTACAATTTATATTTTATAATTGCTTGAAAATGTGATTGCAAGCATTTTATCACCTTACGAGCGGCTGGTGGAGTATATTTCACTGTGCCGCCCAGCGGGTTTTTTTTTTAACCCTAAATGGGGTTGTTCCGTGCTCTTTTTCATGCATAAACAAGACCCAGAGCGTAATACAAGTATGTATCCTGAAAGTGCGTAAATTGAGCTTTCCAATGACACCCGAACCATCCTTTTACGATCACTGGTTGTCTTTCAACGATCGTAAAACACGAGTGCAAAAACCCTAAAATACGGTAATTTCCTTATAGAATTCCCTGTGTGGCGAGCGGTCTTGAGGTAATTTATGCTCCTAATCATCGCTCCGCTCTCTCTCAGAGCACATTACGTCCTCAAAATTGCACTCTACAAGAAATTTCCTTTGCATTTTATAGCGTATTATTTGCAGGCGTTCGGTAAATTTCTTACGGTAATACAAACAACCAAAGATTGAATATTTGTGCTTGGCATTATATGATTGTGGAGAACAGATGTAGGCCTACCGTATATATTATGTTTTCATATATTATATGATACATGTGTAACATTTTTATATTATCACTACTCTCTCTCTCTCTGTCTCACTCTCTTTGTTTGTACTCCTTTGTACTCTCTTTGTCTGATGTAGGCCAGGGCACGCCCCTAACTAATCTCTTCCCTCCCAGGGGAAATCACACCTAGCAGATGTTTTTGACCTCCCCTCTCTCTCTGTCTGTCTTCCTCTCTGGGTCTACCTATACTGCATGTGACATTGAAATTGCTTGAGAGTTTGATTGCAAGCATTTTTTAGCGTATTATTTGCAGGCGTTCGGTAAATTTCTCACGATAACCAAGGTGTATGGTACATTTCTCACGATAATACAAGCAACAACGAAGCTTGGCGAAGATTGTGGTCTACAATATACCTTTTTATAATTGCATGTGACCTTGTAATTGCTTGAAAGTTTGATTGCAAGCATTTTATATCGTATTATTTTCAGGCGTTCAATAAATTTGATAAATATATCAAAATAAGTCCTGTGGGACTATGAAATAGCTATTATTGGACAAGGACAATATTTTGTTCATCCCTCCACTGGAACATCAACAACAATGTCAACAACGTATCGCCGTCGGCAATCGTAAGATTCAGAGTCGTAAAGATTCCAGGACGAGCTCAATAGAAAATGAATGAATGAAATGAATGAGTGTGCAGTACTGCCAATACGTATAGCGACTTCCGCTAGATCTAGAGACCTTTACTTCGATCTAGCAGCAATGACTTACACTAGCGGTTTTGTTTTGAAATTTCAGAACAATTTCGAAGTGATATTATATGGATTTTGCCAATTCATATTTCTAGTGGTATTTATCATGTCTTACATCTAACAATATATGCTAGCGGATTTAATTTCAATTGGTAACCCTCCCGCTCTAGTCGGCTCCAAGAAAATCGATAATGGTGGCACTTTAGTAAACAGGTGATAAACAAAACCGCATGCGGATCGGTTTGGTGTATCGGTATTATGGTAAGTTGGCTACCTACTATTGTTTATACGATATAGTAAGTAATGATAAGTAAATTATTATATATTATATATAAAACAAAAACAAAATTCCTGCAAAGCAAGCGAAACAGAGAGAGAGAGAGAATGCAGAAACTGAACTGAAGAAAGAGTGAAAAAGATATAATAATACAGAAATATTACAAGCAAATAAATGAAATAGAGGGATTAGTTAGAGAAAATAATAATGAGAAATACATAATACGGATGAGGAAGAGGGAAAGCGAGCGAGCCAGAGAGAGAGAGAGAGAGAGACAGGAAGAGTGAGAGAGATTAGAGAAAATAGAGAGATTGCAAGCATTTTATAGCGTATTATTTGCAGGCGTTCAGTAAATTTCTTACGGTAATACAAACAATGAAAGATTGAATATTTGTGCTTGGCATTATATGATTGTGGGGAACAGATGTAGGCCTACCGTATATATTATTTGTTCATATATATATGATACATATGTAACATTGTTATATTATCACGACACTCTCTCTCTCTCTTGTCTCTTCCTCTCTGGGTCGGTTACCTATAGCCTACATTTATAATTGCATGTGACCTTGACATTGCTTGAGAGTTTGATTGCAAGCATTTTATAGCGTATTATTTGCAGGCGTTCAGTAAATTTCTTACGGTAATACAAACAACCAAACAACGAAAGATTGAATATTTGTGCTGCACATCCCTCATACGAAATACCATTCCCACCGTATAGAGAGAATACAGAAACTGAACTGAAGACAGAGTGAAAAAGATATAATAATACAGAAATATTACAAGCAAATAAATGAAATAGAGGGATTAGTTAGAGAATATAATAATGAGAAATACATAATACGGATGAGGAAGAGGGAAAGGGGGCACAAGAGAGGGAAAGCGAGCGAGCCAGAGAGAGAGACAGACAGGAGGAGTGAGAGAGATTAGAGAAAATAATAATGAGAATTACATATACGGATGAGGAAGAGAGAGAGAGACAGCGCGCGAGAGAGGGAAAGCGAGCAAGCCAGAGAGAGAGAGAAAGAGAAACAGACAGACAGACAGGAGAGAGAGAGAGAGAGAGAATACAGAAATAAGGAGAAATAAGAGAAAAATAAGACCGATTACCGAAGGAATACTAGACACGCTAGAGGCCGAAGTCAGGCCAAAGCGAACGCAACCGAACGCGCCTGGGAAATAGACCAAAAAGTACCTCCTCTTCCTCACCTCTTCCCACCCTCCACACTCATTCATAACATCCATTCATAGACTTATATGGGGAGACGAAGAGTTGCTCTTTCCAAAAATGATCGTTTCGTTCGCATTGGAGCCATAGTAACGGCGCTAGGGCGAGTGAAATTGAGCGAATATTTCGGGATTATGCCCGCTGAGCGGTACAGTGTAAAATACCTGACCACCCGCTAAATAAGGGTTAACTATCAACCATCCAGTGTATTCGATTGTGTCTCAACTTTCTCTGATGATTAGGAAACAAGTGATTATGCTAGTACACATTAATATATATCAGTGAAATTTAGCTTAGGCGAACTGACTCCCGTAATTATTCTTGCCATCAGGTTTAACCTGATTCGCCCTCACTGATATTTTCGGTCCGAAGTATTCACCTAGACAAGTGAACATCCTAGACCAGTGGAACTAGTTACAGTTATCCCTTTACGTAAATTCTTGGGCAATAAACACATTACTTATACTTTCATCCTTGATTAAGAGTCATATTACCAGAGAGAGTTAACAAAGCGAAATACCTAACCTGTGTGATTCATGTACCCTACGTATCATAAAGCAATGTGATCAGAAGAATAATGCCTGAACGTTGGAAGTGGGAAGTATGTCTCTATCCAAATCCGCGATAAGTGCTGGGAGATGGTAATAAGTCCAATAACCTACCTGAGTGCTCCAACATCTATTGTTCGTGGAATTCTATTACGATACCTGAGTGTTATTGAGAATAAAGCTGTATTACAAACCATTTATCCGAGATTATCTATGTCCTCTGTTGATTCTCTTTATGTATTTTGCAAGAAATCCAATAACCCAGTCTTGCAGAACTCACCTATACCAAGTTAATCCTGTATAAAATCAGGGCATAACAATCCTATTAGTGAAGTATTCGTATAAGAATTACATCTATGATCCTTGCCTTCCGTAATTCTAAATTTTCAATAATTAGTGAGAATTACTATAATTTCACGAACTCTGAAAATATCACAATAGAGACTCATAATATTTTAGAGTCCACAATCTCGAGGAAATTGAAAGTCCCTAGAGGCTTAAGTTATCGTGTTTAGTACAAAGCCGTATTTTCCTTTACCATCATTATCTCCGATAGACTGGAAATGGTGTCGTATTTCACACCCAAATGCCATAAAAGGGTGTCTTAAGATGCATTTTGTGTTACCACCACTGATAAGCCATTGGGCTTTTGGCAGAAAATGCCAAAAATTGTCAGTGATATCCGAGACATGTTCTCATCGTCCAGCATATTACTGCTTCATATTCATCAGCCAACTTAAAATAGCCCTATATAATATTAAATTATCACTAGAACAATACACTATACCATGTAGGAAGTCTTCTGGAGAAATAGGGCAAATTTAGAAACAAAAATGCAAGATAAACTAAAGTACAAATGTATGCTAGAATAGCATTGACAAATGCAAGATAAACTAAAGCACAAATGTATGCTAGAATAGCATTGACAAATCGCTAGATAGTCCCAAGACACTAAAAACTTGTATGTCACTAGAAAACACATGTTGAAGTATCTAGAATAATCTTTAACAATCGAAACATCTCTCCAATTCCTTAAAATAGGGAAACTAACTTGAATATCGCTAGAATTCATCACATCTTGATGTCGCTAGATGGAAGTGATGGAAGTGATTCGCTGGATTTAGCGGTAGCAGCTACATTGGCAACATCGTACCAAGAACCTTCATTCCGTTATAATGAACAATGTCAGATTTCGAAACTATTACAATTATTTCAAAGTTCAGAGATCATCAGATTGGTTTGGAAGTCGAAGTACACAATTTCAGTTCCATTAGTTTAACAAACATTTACATAATAAATGATAATATGCTACTTAGAGGGTTTAATAAAGAAGCATTACTTTCCCGATATCGTATAAGCGTACGCAAGCTGTTTTTTTTTTTTTTTTTTTAAGAACGTCAACAAACGCTTCGTATATTTGGGTTTGGTGAATCTTTTGGGGTTCCTAGTTATACATTAGAACATATTTATATTTTGCACACTCTTATAAGTATAAACACTTACTTGTTAACCCCTTATTAGCTGGGCCCGACTTAACCCCTAACCATCGGGGCCCGACTTAAGTCCGTATCTAAAAATCTGGACTATGTGGCGGGGCCCGACTTTAGTCTGTGTGCAATTTTGGCGCAATATTGACTCTGAGAGAGAGACGAGCGACGGGAGGAGCATAGATTACCTCATGACCGCTCGCCACGGCCGCCGTGGGCCTACTGACATCTACTCCACACACATCCACCACCACTCCCTCGCTACACACGTAATTATGTAACAAAATGACTGTATTTTAGCGATTTTGCCCTTCGGTTGCACGATCGTTGCAAGACAACCAGTGATCGTAGAAGGATAGTACGGGTGTCATTGGGAAGCTCAATTTATGCCCTTTCAGGGATACATAATTGTATTACGCTCTGGCTCTTGTTTATGCATGAAAAAGAGCACGGAAACAAGGCCATTTATGGTAAAAAAAAAACGCTGGACGCGAAGTGGAAAAAACTGACCCGCCCGTTCGTAAGGCGTTAAGTCAGTATCTAAAAACCTGGACTATGTGGCGGGGACCGACTTAAGTCCATGTGCAATTTTTGAGCAAGAATGGCTGTGAGAGAGAGACGAGCGACGGGAGGAGTGTAGGTTACCTCATGACCACTCGGCACGGACCCCGCGCGCCTACTGACATCTACTCCACACTACTCCACCCTCCCTACCTCGCCACACAGGGAATTATGTCAGGAAATTACCTTATTTTAGGGATTTTGCACTCGTGTTGCACGATCGTTGCAAGAGAACGCGTGGTCGTAGAAGGATGGTTCTGGTGTCATTGGAAAGCTCAATTTACGCCCTTTCAGGAATACATAATTGTATTACGCTCTGGCTCTTGTTTATGCATGAAAAAGAGCACGGAAACAAGGCCATTTAGGGTAATAAAAAAAACGCTGGGCGCGTAGTGGAAAAAACTGACGGGCCCGCTCGTAAGGTGTTAAAGAGGAAATACACAAAAGCCCAATTTCGAATGATCGTGAATAACTTTACTTTGGCGTATGGTTGTGTTAATTTAAGACTACATTTAGATAGATATATTTTTTTAACACTCGCCAATGAAATATGATGACTTGCTTACAGATATATACGTAAAGCCCGAATCGGATTGACTTAAACCCAGTTGTTCACTTCCTCAAGCCTGTGTAGGAGCAGGGTTGAGTTGGCTTGATATTGGACACTCTTTTATGGCATTTGGGTGTGAAATACGACACCATTTCCAGTCTATCGGAGATAATGATGGTAAAGGAAAATGAGGCTTGTGTAGGAGCAGGGTTGAGTTGGCTTGATATTGAGCCGCATTTTCCTTTACCATCATTATCTCCGATAGACTGGAAATGGTGTTGTATTTCACACCCAAATTACAGTAATCTACAGGCTTTTAAAGCCTCTAAAACCCTGTAAAATCAAGTGCAAGGAAGTAGGACCGCGACAGGCCACCCGTCCTTCTCCCAGGCATCCGCCCGGTACACTGAAGGGTCCGAGTCAGAGTCTCGCTAGATATACCGTGCTACCAAATGCAAAAATAGCGCGACATTAGCGAGAATTACTAATTTTAGCAAATGTCTATGGTAGCGCTGCAGGTGAACCTCGTGAGCTACAAAGCTCGTTCTGGCGTCATTTTGAAGGTATTTTCTTCTAGTTTTTGCCTGAATACATTTAATTTCATGCAGACAATTGCCTAATCAATCAGGAGTGCCTGAATGAGCCCTAGTATGGCGGAAATAGGCGGAAACATGCCCGCACCGTGAGTGTTAATATGTTCATTAATTAAGTTATCAATAATTAAATTATCTTGAATTTCATAAACTGAATCCCAGAAAGAAATCTGTCTCGAGTTTGCCACCCCCAGCTATGAAGTGTGTGCCTGAGTACATACATACATACATAAAATATTAAGACGGAGTGCTCCACACATACATGCAGTTTGCCACCCCCAGCTATGAAGTGTGTGCCTGAGTACATACATACATACATACATAAAATATTAAGACGGAGTGCTCCACACATACATGCAGTTTCAGTCTCTTGTCCTAATGGCGGTGTTCCAGGCAACCCTGTTAAGGGCTGCTTCACTTGTCAAGTTTTTGGATTTGAGATCGGCACGTATAGTCCGATCCCAGGTCTTCTTCGGTCCACCCCTTGGTGCAGCTCCCTCCACAATCACAGACCTGCATTTTTTCACCCAATTTTGTTCATCCATTCTCTCCACATTTCCATACCATCCCAGTCTACTTGTACGCATCACCTCGCTAATACTCTTTATACCTAAATGTCTCCTCAGCTCAACATTTGTTATTCTATCCTGTAGCCTGGCCCCACACATCCATCTCACCATTCTCATCTCATTACGTTCCATTCTGTTGACATCCTCTACTTTAACGGTCTATGTTTCTGTGGCATACGTCATTGCACTTCTAACACATGAGACATACACCTATCCCTTCAGGGGGAGAGGCATTCTTTTCATGGTCAGGATTGGCAGCAGTTCTCTGAACTTCCCCCAGCCACATCTAATTCTAGCGACAGTGGCAGCCTCGGCCCCACCACCGGCAGAGATGCTATCTCCTAGGTAACAAAACTTGTTCACCAGCTCCAATGACTCATTTCCAAAATTCACAGCCACAGGATCATCACTTAACACAATCTCACCTTTGCACACTACGCACTCAAATTTCTCTATTTCTGACTTACCCTTCGGCAGGGGTCCCTTTATTCTACTACAGCGCTTATTCCCATAGTGCACCCAGCGTCGACAGATGCTACATTGAATCGCGTTAATGCCCACACCCTTTCCACACACTGCACATGGGTATGGACCGGTCTTTTCCACATTGCCTCGTCTCAATCTACAATGCATAACCTTGGTTTTGTTAATATTGACTCTTAAACCCTTGCTCGCCGTGCCCTCTCTCCATTCTCTGAATTTGGCCTCAGCATCTTGCATACTGTCAGCTATTAGGACTAAATCGTCTGCATAAAACAGTTTCAATGGGACTCCGCCTCTAAAAACTCTAGACAGTGCCTCCAGGACCATAATAAAGAGGAGGGGGCTTAACACTGAACCCTGATGGACTCCAACACGGACTGCGAACTCATCACTCAGTATACCCTTCACCCTCACCGCACTTCGCGAATCCTCATACATCTTCATTATCACACGCACCAGCCACTCTTCCACACCAAGTTTCCTCCTAGCCCACTGCACAACATCTCTAGGCACCCTGTCTAAGGCCTTCTCCAGGTCTACAAACACAAAGTAAAGATCCCTGCCTTTTAGTAAGTATCTTTCCTGTATCTGCCTGACTATGAAGATAGCATCGGTTGTACCCCGTCCTGGCATAAAACCAAACTGCATATCATCAATGGAGATGCTTTGCCTGATCAAACCCTTAAAGACTCTCTCACAGACCTTCATGATTTGGTCAAGCATTTTCAGGCCCCTATAATTTCCTCTATTTAGCGCATCCTCTTTTCCTTTGTATTTATTTACTGTTACACTTTTGAGCCAATCCTCTGGGATTTTCTCATCTTTAATAATGGTGTTTATCAACTTAGTGACTAAGGTGACACCATTCTCCCCTGAGGCTTTTATCATCTCAGCGACAATGTCAGAGCACCCTGGAGCTTTACCGTCCTTCATTTTATTGATTGCATCGCTCACTACAGTATATACATACATACATAGAAAGGGCACAAAATGCGTCCTTGTGCACGAAACCGTTAAATATCGAGAAATCAGCTGCTAAGAAGTTCAATTTACCAACAACTGAAAAATTCAACTGACTTTACAGTACAGTTGGTCCTTCGGTAACGCGGCTAATGTGTTCTGGTTACCTCCCGTGTTAGCAAAATCCGCGTTACCGAACCCATATGTTTACATGTTAAAGGTACCTTGGTGTTCTGGGGATTTCCACAAAGTCCACTTTTTCTCCATAGAAGCCTATGTTATAATAATAAATTCAATTATAAAGGTTATTTTACATGTACATTGGGTTGATTTGCCCATTGCAACTCTTACCTCTGAATAAATGAAGTGTTGCATCCCCCCCGTCCCCTCCCCCCCGGATCCATCGCCGTCACTGCGATGAAGTTGATGGTCTGTTTGCTCTCGCCCCCAGCCATTTGTTGATAAGGCGTGGTCCCTCCCCAGCTTCAGCATCAGAGTCCTCGAAGCCACTGTAGTCGGCATCTGATACAACCGACAGCAAATCGTCTGGTGGCTGAGGGTCGGAGTCGGAATCTGAGTCACTCGACGCCACTTGTTCCTGTTGCTGTGCTCGTTGGCGAAAGAAATCTGTTATTCGTGTCTGCTGGCGTGCATTTATCCTGTCGTGAAACATATCAAAGTACGGCTGGATGGCAGCAGTAAAGCTTGCTATTATCTGTGCTGAACGGTCATGTTTGGGATCAAAGTTGTTCATGTGATGGCTGAGGCGTTGTGACAATTCTCCCTACCAACAATTCCTTTGAGACCTCTGATGGACGCTTCTGAACTAGCGCCAGAGCTACGACTGTAGACATCACTATACCCAATACCAAGGATATGCACAGTTTATCTCAATTTCTGTGTGATTCTACACGTTTTTATTATACCGTATATGACTACACTAAGTGCTTATATAGTATAGTAATTAAAGGGAAAGTCCATATACAGCTGATAATGACTACAAACATAATTATAAGCTGATAGTGATAGAATGGGTATGGAAAATGTGCAAACTAGCATGGGAGAAGGGGAGTGCACCCGCTGACTGGAAGACTGCCATAATAGTCTCCCTATATATGGGCAAAGGGGAAAGAGGAGTGTGTGGTAACCACCAAGGAATATGTCTTCTAAGCGTAGTAGGGAAGGTATACAGTAGGGTAGTGATTGAGAGAGTGAGAGTGAGAACGGAGAAATGGATAGGCGACGAGCAGGGAGGTTTTAGGTAGGGAAGAGGATGTGTAGATCTGATTTTTACCCTGAATTGTGTTGTGGAGATGTATCTGGAGAAGAAACAAAAGGTGTATGTTGCCTTTATGGACTTGGAGAAGGCCTATGACAGAGTGGATAGAGAAGGTTTGTGGAAAGTACTTAGAATATACGGAGTAGAGGGCAAGTTGCTGAAAGCAGTGAAGAGCATGTATGAGGGTGCAAAGGTGGCAGTACGTGTGGAGAGAGAGCAGAGCGAGTTCTTTGACCTGAATGTTGGTTTGAAACAGAGGTGTGTGATGTCCCCATGGTTGTTTACTGTATATATGGATGGAGTCATGAAAGAAATACTATCAAGAGCAGTGGATGTTGGTGTATCGCTGAAAAGGGAGGGAATTGAGTGGAAGCTACCTATACTGCTGTTTGCAGATGATACAGTTCTGATGAGTGATAATGAATGGGAGTTGCAGGGTCTGGTAAATGAGTTTGGAACAGTGTGCGAAAAACGGAATTTGAAGGTAAATGCGGGGAAGAGCAAGGTTATGGTCTTCGAAAGGGGTGAAGTCACAGAGTGTAAGGTGAAGCTGAACGGTCAGGCTATGGAGATCGTCAACTCTTTTAAGTATCTGGGCAGTGTGTTGAGTAAATATGGGACTATGAATGAAGAAGTGTGGGAGAGGGTACAACAGGGGAAGAGGGTTGTAGGAATGCTAAAAGCAGTAACAAGAAATAGGGTGGTCAGTATGGAAGTGAAGAAGTCCTTGCATGACAGTGTGGTAATCCCGACACTGACTTACGGAAGCGAAGCATGGACGTTGGTTGAGAGACTCAGACCAAGAGTGAGAGCAGTGGAAATGAATTACTTAAGGAGTGCGTGCAGAGTTACATGGAGGGATAGACAGACTAATGAGGAATAAGAAGGAGGTGTGGTGTGGAGGTAGATGTGCTGGAAAGTGTGAAAAGGAACAACTTGAGATGGTTCGGCCATAGGAACGTATGGAAAGCGAGAGAATGACTAAGAGGGTGTACGAGAGCGAGGTGGAGGAACCGAGAGGGAGAGGTAGACCGAATGAGAGGTGGAAGGATTGAGTGAGGAAGTACATGAACGAAAGCGGTGATGGTTGGGGGGAGGGGCGTCGACTGACTGGGGACAGAGGTGCATGGGGGCGGTTCGTTCGTGGCCACCCCTTCGGGGATCACGGCGTCAGGCAATAGATAAGCTGATTAATTATCATAACAAAATTGGCGGGAAAATACCTGCTGACTTTGTATTGTAAATATACGTTATTTATAAATATGGGTGATTTTAAAATATATAAATCAAAAGTATGCATAGAGCAAAGTATGTGTCAGCTACAGAAATTTCGACTAACTGCATATATTAGAGAATTGTTGAAGGAGATGGAGGGTGGATAGCTCCGCGATGTCGCCCATTTCCCACAATGCACCGTGGTAAACCTTGCGTTCAGCGCCTCTATCGGCCACTGTAGGCATTTATTGGTAGGGAGAATTCTACAAAATCCCATAGACCAGGAGTGTTCGGCTCTTCCTGGGGTTCGTCTTCTTCTCTGTGTTCTTCCTCTGCCTGCTCATCCTCTTCCAAATCCTGCAGTAGGTCCTCGGCATCAAGCTCCTGTGGTGGCTGAATCAAACCTTGAATATCTTCTGGCCCCACTTCATCCATCCCGGACACACGTCTGGCAACCTCGACTGCTCTCTCCACCACTGCTTCAAGCCTGACTGGCTCATCAGGTAAATCCAGCTTGTGCCCAGGTAACCCCTCTAGAACATTCCTCCAGGCATGGTGGATTGTAGCAGTTGTGACATCAGCCCACGCTTCCACCATCGTATCCACTGCGTTCTTAATATGAAACCTTTTCCAAAAGGCATGAACTGTCATAGCTGCTCCTTCGGCGGGTTCCTGTTGCTGTTGTTGTTGTTGTTGTGGAGGCGAGTTTGGTGCAGGCTCATTGAGTGGTGGTGGAGAGTCAGGGGCAGACAGTTCTTCGAGTGGTGGGAGAGAGTCAGGGACTGATTCATCGTCTGATATCTGTAGCAGTTCTTCTTAGGTGTCAGTGGCAGTGTCGAGTATCAGGAAAGTTTTAGTGGCGTACGCACCCTTAAAGCACGCTATCACCTCCTGGTCAAGGGGTTGTAGCAGGGACGTATTGTTGGGGGGCATGAACATAACTTTTACGTTTGGGTGCCGATCAACCAACAATCCGGAATGTCCTGGTGCGTTGTCAAGCAATAACAATGCTTTAAAAGCAATGTTTTGGCGGGTACAAAATGTGTCTAAGTCCTTCACATAATAATTATCGAACCATTCGAGGCTCAACGCTGACGACATCCAGGCCTTCTTGTTGCTCATCCAATGAACATTCAACTTGGCCATGTCCATATTGCGATAAGGCCTTGGGCACTTTGCCTTATGGATGATTAGAGGCTTCATCTTGCAGGTGCCGGAAGCATTGCAAGTCAACAAGATAGTTACACGTTCTTTGGCCATTTTGTAGCCCCTTGCTGCCTTCTCCTTGTGAGAAATGTAAGACCTTTTAGGCATTTTCTTCCAGTTGACTCCCGACTCATCGCAGTTAAAAATCTGATCCAAGCTGTAGCCATCGGCCACAATAACCTCACATAAGAAAGCAGGGAATTCGTTGGCTGCAGCATGGTCGGCGCTTGCTGTCTCTCCTGTTATACGAACACTTTTCATTTTGTTTCGTTTATTGAAGAACATCAACCACCCAGCAGATGCCTTAAAGGGTTTGGGGTTCTGTACATTGTTCATTCGAGCCACTGCTGCATAATATTTCTTCGCCTTTTCTCTGATCCTCCGTCTGTCTGTCGGCACATGATTCTTCTGTTGCCTCCCCAAATAACGCACCATTAGCTTCTCTGTCTTCTTTAGGATGACATTTCCCACTTTAACCGACGCCTGAGTACCCTCTGCGGGGTTTCCCTTCATAATGTTGGCAATCTTCTCCCTGTCTTTCCAAATGGTGCAAATTGTACTCTCGTTAACATCGTGTCGTCTTGCCAACTCAGCTTGTCTCTTTCCCTTCTCTAACTCCTTCACGATGTCATATTTCTGTGCGTACGTAAAGATACGGCGCTTCTTGGGCGGCATGGCGGCGAGGTTAAGTCACAGAAAAAAAGGCACTTTGAGAACCACGGTCTGTGTTACAACACACGCGGTGGGGTGGGGGTCGGTACCTGAGGCAAACAATGGTGGAACTGGAGAAGGACGCTGGGGAGGGAATGACATACCCGGACGAGCCGCAAGAGATGTCACTGGACCAGGGAGGGAGACAGAACAGCCTCGCCCGGCCCAGGAGAGAGAAAACTGCCCAGCTGGACCCCGCGCCAGTGTAAGTATTGACCATGCTAGCAAAATTTTGGATATTTGGGGTGTACCACGTGCCACCAAAACCGCGTTTCCAAAACACGCGTTACCGGAGGACCAACTGTAGTGTGATACAGTACTACCACACGGCCATTATTTGGGCGTTTTATATATACAGTATCTATTTATCTATCTATCTGTCTATCTTTCTTTCTTTCTTTTTTTCTTTCTTTTTGCCAGACGCTGTAATTCCCGAGAAGGGGTGGCCATGAACATTAGGCGTTTGTCACGAATCGCTAGGTCAAGTTGCCCGGGATTGACATCTACCAATTAAGGAACATCCCGGGCATGACATTAATCATCCATTTCAAACCCCAATACACTTGAATGAATTAATGAAAGCATATGGCCCTCCTGGGCTTCGAACTCGAGACACCACACTCAGAACATAAGCATCTAAACCATTACACCACCAACAGAGTTAAAGGTTGAGTACGCGATCACGATTAATATCCATTTTCGATTTTTTTTTATATCAATCTAGTCATTTACTCAGACCCAACTTCAATATGGAAAGCCTAATGTTTTAGTGAGAGGAAAAAACAACTAATGGGGCCAAGATCACTAAGGACCGGCCTCGCTATACATTAGTTCCTGAACCTATAGAAATTCAGGAACACCCCGTTCTTAACATTAATAATCCATTACAAATCCCAATGTACAGTACTTGAATAAATTAATGAAAGCATATGGTCCTCCCGGGTTTCGAACTCTGGACACCCGATAAGCATCTAAACCATTACACCACTAACATTTTGAGAGTGTGGGCTGGATCCGCCGATCCTATGATCAGAAGCCGACGCTCTACTGATTATGCCACGGTTCGCGTTTTATATACCATCCATTATCGGCTTGGGATTCTTGGATAAAATTAAATTAGTCACACAGCTCCATTAATTATCTTGATATCTTCATATTAATCTTGATATAAATATACAGATTGATAATGAACATTGCACACTTAAAGTACATCACAAAGTTGATGAATTAAATTTTAACGTAATATACTTTCCTTTCCCTAGTAGTAATATTAATAATAAAATAACATAATTTTAACGTAATATACTTTCCTTTCCCTAGTAGTAATATTAATAATAAAATAACATAATTTTAACGTAATATACTTTCCTTTCCCTAGTAGTAATATTAATAATAAAATAACATAATTTTAACGTAATATACTTTCCTTTCCCTAGTAGTAATATTAATAATAAAATAACATAATTTTAACGTAATATACTTTCCTTTCCCTAGTAGTAATATTAATAATTAAATAACATAATTTTTTTTTATTCCCAACTAATAAGATTTTGTAAAATTTGCACTAAATTAGATGACTTTTGAGCTAGAACTAGGTTACTATACAGAATCTTAGTAGGCAGAGGTTTTGATGCAATTAGATTTATGCATAAATTTAATCTTTTTTAGATCAATTATTGTGACTGTATTTACCTGATTGTATTTACCTAATTGTAGTTTACAGGAGTTGAGCTAAGCTCGTGTTGTCTGTCCCGTCTCTCAGTCTACTTTCATCCAATTTTTTCTTGAAAATATGGATGTTCCTTGCCCCTACCACCTCCTCTTCCAACCTATTCCATTTGTCAATACATCTATAGGGGAAGCTAAACTTCCTGATATCGTTCTTGCAGGTAGGTCTTTTTACTTTGTAGCTGTGGCCTCTAGTTATTCCTGTATCCATAATTATTATATCCTCCCTATCCAGCCTCTCCAGCCCTAGGGTGCATTTGTACATCATTATCATGTCTCTCCTCTCTTTTAGACTCGGTAGATTTAATTTGTCTAGCCTCCCTTCATATGGCAGTTCTCTGAGACTTGGAACCAATCTAGTAACTGCTCTCTGGATTCTTTCTAACTTGTGAATATGCTTCTTAAGATGTGGGGACCACACCCCTGCTGCATACTCCAATCTTGGTCTAATCATACTTTTTATAATTTTCGCTAACATGACGTTCTCATCCAAGTAGTTCAGAGCAATTTTCATATTCCCGGCCATTGCATACATTCCGCTAAAGAGCTTGTTAATATGTTTCTCTGGCGACAAGTTATCTTGTATAATCAACCCTAAATCCTTTTCTTTTTCGGCCTTGCTAATTATATTATCTCCCATCCTGTACTCCCAATTTGGTCTATTCACACTTCTTACCATATTTAACACATGACCTTTACTTTTATTAAATTTCGTTTTCCACTTGGTGCTCCATTCGTATATTTTATCTAAATCCCCTTGCTGCTCCTCACAACTACTTATATTTGTTATTTGTCTCATAATTTTTACGTCATCTGCAAACATTGACATGTAGGAGTTTATGCCTATCGGCAGGTCATTCACGTACATAAGGAACATAAGAGGTGCCAACACAGATCCCTGTGGCACACCACTCTCAACTTTCCGCCACGATGAGTAAGTTCCTCTAATGTTGGTCCTCATTTCTCTATCTGTTAAATAGCTCTCCATCCATTTCAGCAAACTCCCCCTGACACATCCTATCGTCTGAAGCTTAGATAACAATCGCTTATGTGGTACATTATCGAATGCTTTGTATTCTTAAATTTAATATCAATAATTTTAATCAAGCATTTTTAACTTGAAGTTTCTCGTATAACCTCTGCTTACTGTTTGTCTGTATATATTAATTGTTAATCTACTTCTATTGTTGTTATTGATTTTGTTTATAAGAATTCATTGTTCTTGTTAAAAGAGTACTCTTTGTTTACATCTGTTGTTGCTTCATATTTTGCAATTATTATACTTTATTTTATTGTATCTATTCCCTTTTGATTTTATCAATTGCTTACCTTTGTGATATCCTTAATTGATGTGTACTATTAATGTAAGTTATTAGTAGGGTAGTAATTGGTTTGGTAGGGATCATGTGTTCATGCTATGCTCACAGGTACCTACCTGATTGCACTATCGTTTGTGAGTGCTGTATGAATTTTGTTGTTATTAGCTTTTCAAATTGCAAATTTGTTTGAATAGAAAAT
Source organism: Paralithodes platypus (assembly GCA_032716605.1). Taxonomy (NCBI): domain Eukaryota; kingdom Metazoa; phylum Arthropoda; class Malacostraca; order Decapoda; family Lithodidae; genus Paralithodes; species Paralithodes platypus. Next base: position 32,657,531 of record CM064581.1, on the reverse strand, counting down.
TTTGACATTATAATTATGTAGTTACTTTATTCATACAGAATTTAATAGAATTTACCAGAACGTCCTGAACGTCTCAAATTGACTAATTTCTTGAACATGACGAGAGTAAGTTAATATAATTATGTGCTACTAATGTTCTTGGGAAACCAATTCACTTACTCATATAGTGATGTACATTCTATGTGGTGGTTTTGTGTTCTTTCATTTCAAAAATGTATTTTGCTAAAGCATTATTTCCACATAGTAATGTTGATAAGTTCTTTTGTCTTTATATTGTGTCATCCCTGTTTTGCCTTGTTATTTTTCAAGTTATACATTATAATTAAGTCAGTACCTGGTGCTGATGCCGATCGTACATAAAAGTTAATTGAGGGCAATATCTACCAAATATGGCAAATGGTAATAGGCTAGAATCTGTAGCAAGCTAAACAAATAAAACACTGAAAGAAATGTTAGTGTGACACTGCCTTAAATGTTATGGAGAGTGTGTTACCTCTATGTAACCCAGCCAGACCTATGAGAGTTCCGTATGAAGCTCAGTGGTCTGGTTAATCTACTCTACATAGCTAACTATCTATGTAACCCAGGGGTAGTTATATCAGGATCCTCCTGTTTTGCCTAATTAGTTGTTGGATTTTAAGGGGTTTCGCCCCATTCACTATAGTGATTATAAGATTTAGCTCCTGTCAAGACGTGGAATGGGTTAGTGTTAAAGTATCACACTGGGCTTTACTATTACTCATCACAGATCTTTTAAAATATAGATGATGAAACTTTTCACTTAATTTTTGGGTCAAATTGTTCCTTGAAAACCTAAAACTGCTTTAGAATGTATCATTATTGTCTCAAATGACATACTGTTCAAATAATTGTGTGGTGTATTGATTCATAATTATAGCTTTAGATACAACAAATATTGAGAGCGGTGTTGTTTATTGGAGGATTTATACTCGAGTATATTTGGCCGGTTGGGCTAGAAACCTTCCCTGGTTAGCTAGAGAATCAACGGCTACCATCTCCAGGAATAAGCCATCTGGTAATAGATAGATTTGTATCAACTTTAGAAAAAAGGTTTTCAAGTGATAAAAGTAAGGCATATTTGTTGAAGAGGGCAAACCAGAGTAGCCTATTTTTAAGTTCCCAAATGAACTGGCTTGGGTGAAGAGTAAGTTCTGCATTCTGTAAGGACACAATTGCTAGGAGTTACTGTATTATGTTTGTGGCAGTGGAACAGAAATAATGCAAGCCTACGGCTCCTTAGACAAATGCACATAAATTACATTGAAGTAAACCTGCCAATTTACAGATTAAACCTTTATAAACTATGACTGTTATTTGTTTTCTGTTTTTGATCACAGCTAATAAGAGTTTTGTTTTATACAATGAACCAAATAGTGCATCTCTTCCACTGGACATGGCTAACAGAACTCAAAACTCAAACTAAAGGCTGAACTTGCGGATACTGTACAGTACTAAAAAAAAGTAGGAGATTGATACAAAACTAAGTTTCCAAGATCATTGTAGTTGTGAGTCATATTAATTTTCAATATTAAACAAGGGCACGCCCAAGCTCTGTCAAGGGAGTGTATGGCGTTAAAAACTGCATCAGCAGTCCCAGTCAGTTTGTTAAACCACACCTTTTGCATTGAGTTATAGTTGATTTAACATTTGGGTATAATTCAAGAAAGCAGGTTTGAATCTCTCTCTCTCTCTCTCTCTCTCTCTCTCTCTATATATATATATATATATATATATATATATATATATATATATATATATGTACATAATATTATACTGTATATGTATATATATTTATATATTTATTAGTCCATCATTGACGAACATGCCTATTACATAAGGCATCCTCTTCAAACACTAATCCGCCGTAGTTTGAATCTACCGCGCAGAGCATTTAAAATCTGAGGAGCCTTCATCATGAGCGCACGCGACCTCACTCATGGCTTCAGTCATTATGAATTGGGTTCTCACTACGAAAAAACTTCGTAAAAAATAAAAACAAAAAGAAAATAAGAATAACTATCCAATAAGCTTTCCATCATATCGTGGATATACTTGTGTGGATCTTTGACCAGACATTGATTCAGGCGTCATACTTCCTTCTCTGCTCTGCGGTCAACCGGCCCGGACGTGTCTCTCCACGTTCCGCTGGTTCCGCATTTGCTGCGTCCCTAGAGAGTTTTTTCTCATTTGTTTACTCCGGGATGTATCGAGTAAGGTTAGAATATGCGTAGCAGGGGTGTCCTGGGCTGGTTGCCCGCAGTGCAGTGTATTTTGGGTCGTGTGTTTGGGGCATCTATTTCGGATGTACCCTCGTGGTCCTGTTGTGGACAGGTGAACTTTTTCACAGTTAGCTAGCTTTGTGATGCAGGCGGCTTTCATTACGCGTTATTGCTTCCTTTTATCTTTCTGATGAGGTAGCGTATTTTTGCTGACGTTCCCAGCATATTTTTCTTCACTTAGTGAAGTTTTTTCTGGGTCCCGAGTCAGTTCTTCCCTTTGCCGGAAGTATTTGCTACAGTGGTGTGTTGGCGGTGGTTCCTGTTATGATATAATTCAGTGCTTTTTGTTTATATTCCGACATGTTACTGTTATCCGTCTGCCTAGGCCTAGCCAGCCTCTCGTAGCTTTTCCACATATACAAGTGTTATTGATTTATTTTCTAAATATGTACTACTGTGTGATGTGTGTCCTGGTTTAGTTGTGTATTGGCTAATTCCACTGACTATTTATGTGTCCTGGGTTAGTTGTGTATTGGCTAATTCCACGGACTATGTTGGGCCCGGCGTTAGTTGTGTTTTGGCTACGCCTCGGTCCGGTGGTGCGTTCAGATGGTATCGGGACGGGGTGGGTTCTTTCCGGCGGGTTTTTCTCGGTTTCACCTTGATAACCCCGGCTGGTTGCCGAGTTTTGGCCACGCGTGGTTTAAAAACAGGCTTGTTTCCCCGGCGAGTGGGTGTCTGTGGCTCCCCAGGACTGCGTCTCTGGGGTGCCTGTTTCAGGCTCCTTATGATTCCCGGCGGGTTGGCTGTACCCATCTAACAGTGTTCATACGGACACGTGTTGTTTGTAGTTTTTTCGGTTTTGCAAAGCCAATATAAAACTATGCTGTTGTTGTATTTCCTCCCCGGCGATCTTTTACAAAGAAGTGGGGTTAGGAACAATTGGGGTTAACTTTTAAACTTTAAATCACCCGGCGGGTGCAACCTGGAAGGGTGGGATGCCCGAATTTGGAAAATTCAGTTTAGTTGACCAGACAATTGAGGGATGCATTGTGTATCGCCTCCTTCAACATACGGCGCTTTAGGGCACTATTGGGGTTAACGTTTTTTAAACTAATATTCACACCCGGCGGGTGCTCCTTGGAGGGATGGGAATAACGAATTTACAATTCGGTCAGTTAACCAGACAATTGAGGGATACGTTTTGTATCGCCGCCTTCAACATACGGCGATCTAAAAAGATACTTCGGGAGAAGTTAGATCTCGTATATTTGTCGGGCTTCCCAGTTTTTGATCTACGAGATAATTCGGGGGCCGGCGTCTTTTTTAGTTTTTTTTTTCCAAAATTGAATCTTGAAACAAACACCACCGGAAAGACTTAATCAGTTATAAACGCCATGCTGGTCTTTATATATTATGTCAGAGGGTATTCATAAATCTTTTGGACAAATTAAGATATTCTGAAATCTTTTACTTAGGAAACCCCACCGCGTAGCGAGCTGTAGTCGTTGAGTATTACGTCTCGTTACCCGGCGGGTTATTTAACACTTGTGTGCGTACATGTTTGGGTTAACCTTATGAGCAATAATTCCTGGAAATTTTCTTTTTTTCCAGAGCTGGGTCCCGGCGGGTCTATGGAGAACCTGGAGTAAGTATCCCACCAGTCTCTGTCATGGCTACCTTTGCCCCGGTTTTTGCTTTATGCATTACGCCCTCCTGTTCAGGTATCCCTATTTTTGCGCACACCCTTTGTATAAAATGTGTTAAAATGTCTCGTTTGGTGTGGGTTACCTTTCCGGCGTTTTTTCTCGTTGCTCCGAGAACACCGTTTTTGTTTACCGAGTTTTAGTCAGGATGGCTCAAAATAGGTAAGTTACCCCGACGAGTTTGGTCGCTTGAGGGCTCATAAGAAACTGCGTTTTCTGTGGTCGAGCCTGGGATCAGGCTTCCTGTGTTATTCATTGCTTTATGCATTACGCCCTCCTGTAATGTATCGTTTAGTGTGGGTTACCTTTCCGGCGTTTTTCTCGTTGCTCCGAGAACACCGTTTTTGTTTACCGAGTTTTAGTCAGGATGGCTAAAATAGGTAAGTTACCCCGACGAGTTTGGTCGCTTGAGGGGTCATCAGAAACTGCGTTTTCTATGGTCGAGCCTGGGATCAGGCTTCCTGGGTTATTCCCGTCGAGGGGGGCTCCTCACAGTTTTCTAGGTGATCAGGCTGACACCTGTTGGACTTGGTTTTCTCTGCTTTTCAAAGCCATTGAAACCATACTGTCTGTTTGTTTGGTCTTTACCTCCCGGCGACCTTTTTACAAAGAGGTCTGGGGCAGGTATAATTGGTTTGACATTGCATATAAAACCCGGCGGTTGTACCTTCGGGTGGTTATACTAACGGATTTGCGATTCGAGATAATTTGCCAAACAATTGATTGATACAATAGGGTATCACGGCCATCAAGACGGCGATCTATGAGGGCTTTTGGAAGAAGCCGGATTAGAGATTAAGATAGGCTTAGACTTTTTATGGGATAAAAAGATGCCTGAATCTCACTAGTGTTTCAAGTGTAAAGGGATACTTGAAAGACTTCATCTTTAATAAAGATATGCTTCATCTTTATGAGGATTAAGAAGTTATTCTTAATTCTTTTGGACAGGTGAAAGATATGCTGAAATCTTTAATAAGCCATTGAAGCAATGCCGTTTGTTTGTTTAGTCTTTCCCTCCCGGCGACCTTTTTACAAAGAGGTCTGGGGCAGGTACAATTGGTTTGACATTGCATATAAAACCCGGCGGTTGTACCTTTGGGTGGTTATATTGACTGATTTGCAATTCGCGATCTTTGTATTTCCTCCCCGGCGATCTTTTACAAAGAAGTGGGGTTAGGAACAATTGGGGTTAACTTTTAAACTTTAAATCACCCGGTGGGTGCAACCTGGAAGGGTGGGATGCCCGAATTTTAAAAATTCAGTTTAGTTGACCAGACAATTGAGGGATGCATTGTGTATCGCCTCCTTCAACATACGGCGCTTTAGGGCACAATTGGGGTTAACGTTTTTTTAAACTAATATTCACACCCGGCGGGTGCTCCTTGGAGGGATGGGAATAACGAATTTACAATTCAGTTAGTTAACCAGACAATTGAGGGATACGTTTTGTATCGCCGCCTTCAACATACGGCGATCTAAAAAGATACTTCGGGAGAAGTTAGATCTCGTATATTTGTCAGGCTTCCCAGTTTTTGATCTACGAGATCATTCGGGGGCCGGCGTCTTTTTTAGTTTTTTTTTTCTCCAACATTGAATCTTGAAACAAACACCACCGGAAAGACTTCATCAGTTATAAACGCCATGCTGGTCTTTATATATTATGTCAGAGGGTATTCATAAATCTTTTGGACAAATTAAGATATTCTGAAATCTTTTACTTAGGAAACCCCACCGCGTAGCGAGCTGTCGTCGTTGAGTATTACGTCTCGTTACCCGGCGGGTTATTTAACACTTGTGTGCGAACATGTATGGGTTAACCTTATGATCATTAATTCCTGGAAATTTAATTTTTTTCCAGAGCTGGGTCCCGGCGGGTCAATGCAGACCCTGGAGTAAGTATCCCACCAGTCGCTGTCATGGCTACCTTTGCCCCGGTTTTTGCTTTATGCATTACGCCCTCCTGTTCAGGTATCCCTATTTTTGCGCACACCCTTTGTATAAAATGTGTTAAAATGTCTCGTTTGGTGTAGGTTACCTTTCCGGCGTTTTTTCTCGTTGCTCCGAGAACACCGTTTTTGTTTACCAAGTTTTAGTCAGGATGGCTCAAAATAGGTAAGTTACCCCGACGAGTTTGGTCGCTTGAGGGCTCATAAGAAACTGCGTTTTCTGTGGTCGAGCCTGGGATCTGGCTTCCTGTGTTATTCATTGCTTTATGCATTACGCCCTCCTGTAATGTATAGTTTAGTGTGGGTTACCTTTCCGGCGTTTTTCTCGTTGCTCCGAGAACACCGTGTTTGTTTACCGAGTTTTAGTCAGGATGGCTAAAATAGGTAAGTTACCCCGACGAGTTTGGTCGCTTGAGGGCTCATCAGAAACTGCGTTTTCTATGGTCGAGCCTGGGATCAGGCTTCCTGAGTTATTCCCGTCGAGGGGGGCTCCACTCAGTTTTCTAGGTGATCAGGCTGACACCTGTTGGACTTGGTTTTCTCTGCTTTTCAAAGCCATTGAAACAATGCTGTCTGTTTGTTTGGTCTTTACCTCCCGGCGACCTTTTTACAAAGAGGTCTGGGGCAGGTATAATTGGTTTGACATTAATAATAATAATTGTAATAATAATAATAATAATAATAATATTTATTCAGTTAGCAATTTACAGAGTTGGTACCACATAGTATGTTATAAATATGACATGTACCAGCCTTGCATAATTCCAACTAAGGATAGCCCAATAAGGCTGTTAGGCGTATTTCCGTTGGGGTCCTTGTATATAAAACCCGGCGGTTGTACCTTCGGGTGGTTATATTAACGGATTTGCGATTCGAGATAATTTACCAAACAATTGATTGATACAATAGGGTATCACGGCCTTCAAGACGGCATTCTATGAGGGCTTCTGGGAGAAGCCAGATTAGAGATTAAGATAGGCTTAGACTTTTTATGGGATAAAAAGATGCCTGAATCTTACTAGTGTTTCAAGTGTAAAGGGATACTTGAAAGACTTCATCTTTAATAAAGATATACTTCATCTTTATGAGGATGAAGAAGTTATGCTTAATTCTTTTGGACATGTAAAAGATATGCTGAAATCTTTACTATGCCATTGTAACAATGTCGTTTGTTTGTTTAGTCTTTCCCTCCCGGCGACCTTTTTACAAAGAGGTCTGGGGCAGGTACAATTGGTTTGACATTGCATATAAAACCCGGTGGTTGTACCTTTGTGTGGTTATATTAACTGATTTGCAATTCGCGATAATTTGCCAAACAATTGATTGATACAATAGGGTATCACGGCCTTCAAGACGGCATTCTATGAGGGCTTCTGGGAGAAGCCAGATTAGAGATTAAGATAGGCTTAGACTTTTTATGGGATTAAAAGATGCCGGAATCTTACTAGTGTTTCAAGTGTAAAGGGATACTTGAAAGACTTCATCTTTAATAAAGATATGCTTCATCTTTATGAGGATTCAGAAGATATGCTTAAATCTTCTGGACAGGTAAAGATATGCTGCAATCTTTAATATGAAACTAAAGGACAACGACAAGTAGTGGTGGAGTGCTACGGTTCGTTGACCGGCGGTTTTGAGGCACATATTTTGTACCATTTTTTGGGTGTAACCCTATGAGCATTAATCCCCGGAAATTTCTCTTTCCAGGGCGGAGTACCGGTGTTGCACCAGGTGACCAGGTAGTTCCTGGGGGCAGGGTAGTTTTCCCCCAGTCTCTGTCGTGTCGGCACTTGAACCTCTCATTGCTGTATGTTTAACGCCGTTAAGCTCAGGTAGCCCTATCTTATTTTTATTTGTTAATGAAATAATTTAGTAGCTGAATCATAATAAACATATATATTTTCTATGATTATATTATGATAATATTGTGTTTATTTATAGTAATTTATTTTAATACAATTAAAATATAAATTAAATTAATTAGTATACTTTATGATTTTGCTCACCAGCTCTGCTTTCAATGTGTTAATGAGCTATGGGAGCTTTTAATTATCATAAACCTTTACGGGACTCGGACGAGGGCTCCCATTCAGGGAGTATACCGAGCTCGCAAGCGAGGGACAGCCACAGCCAAGGTGTATGGCGATACTCACAGTCGTACCTCACCCGCCGGACGATAACGCCGGCGGGCGGACCTGACACTCTGATGACGGACGAGAACAGGTTGAGTTCCATTTATCTATTTTCCGCCGCCAGACGCGTCTCTAATGTGCCACGTAGTCAACAAACTACAGGATTAGCGAGGCGTAGTCTCGCTAATCGCGCCCCTGTGGCCGGCGCAGTGTGGTACCAGCATTTGAACACGTGGTGCCCGCACCCAGTGTCACTCCTGGTCGGGTTATTCCACTTAGAACACAATTGGCGACCTAGATACCTCGCGGACTTGTTCATTTTGGACATTTAGGAGGCCAGGTTGCTAGCACCATATGGTAGCGACGTGACCAAGATATTCGCGAATCAATATACCCAGTCTACAAAGCGACAGTTTCAATCGCATTGGCAAGCTTTTACGTCTCGGTTTCTTAGAACACAACAAACTGTGCCCTCGGTGGCGTTGGTTGTTTATTATTTAATTTATCTGTTCATGCAGAAACATTTATCTGAAAGTGATTTATGTGGGCAGGTTTTAAACTCCGCCCACCTCCCCGTCGGCTCAGGCCTACATGGTCTCTGGACAAAGCATCGTCGTTATTCTCGTTCCCGTATGTACCAAAGACTGCAGATTTTACAAAAGGGCAGTATTCCTTATGGCTTTGGCTACCTGGAACAGAGTATCTGAGCTGGCGGCGATGAGCAACGCACCTAATTGCCTCAGGTTTGATAGGCTTCATGCGTGTATTCACATTGCACCTTCCCCAGGATTCATAGCCGAGATTGAGCACAGTGAACACGTGTTTTCAGAGTTCACGGTGCCGGCGTTAAACAGGGGAAAGGTGCACCATCTTTTTTGCCCAGTGCAAGCTCTAACCAAATATTTAAGAGTGGCACCTCTAAATCACCAGGATGCTGTATAGGTCGCAAGTCCGGGTGAACGCTTGATGGAGCGTACACTGGCTTCTCTCTTGGTCGAGGACTTTAACGAGAAGAATCCCGGCGTTGTGGGTAAGACCCACGATTTACGCAAGGGGACAGCCCCTTTACGTTTCCTTAATAATCTTTCGGTGGAAGTTATTACGTCCACACAGTTGTGGGCCTCTAATCAGGAGTTTTTGCCTCGATACCTTTCAGTAGCTCTGGACAAACCTTCCTTGCCATATATAGCTTTACGGCAGAGGGTCTAGGTGGCCCTTTTAGTCACGTTTTGTTTAATTTCAAGAAAAAGGGGAGGGGGGAGGGTGCAGTCAGTGTGACATAGGAGACCCTAGACACCTCCGGAGTATGTGTTCAGAACATACGAGCTGTGATACTGGTTGTAGGCATTGTATTATAAAATTTCTCTGTAGTATTCATTGCAGGAAATTGTGCTAAAGACCAATAGTAGTGTTACAACAATTCTTGTTGTAAGTAGCTTTGGCTGTGAAGCAATAGATTTTTGAGAAATCTCGGTAGTTGCAACTACGACTTTTACTTTTGAAGTAATTACTTCTGCATAAGTACACGAGTTCAGTACTTCTACGAATGTACAAGAATTCATTTATGTTTGGTTATATTTTTAGGAATATATCCACTAGTTAATGGGGTTTATATGCGCACATGTAAACTTATAAGTTTTTAGTTTTCACCACTTACTTTAAGTGGGGTGCCTTCTTAACTAGCAGATCTGTGCACAGAGTCTCAGAGTTAACCCTTTTTCAAGCAGGCTTCTTTGAAGCACGCTCCTGCTTGTACCCCTTTTTGAAGATTTAGGCTGTATAAAGTTTATGCACCCGAATATCTCTTTTTTACAAAAGTAAGAATACTATGTGGTTGTTTGATTATCTGCTTTTCTAGAGTTATGATATGATTACGAATGTCCCCCTCCAGTCTTAGAAATCAGGCATGTTCGTCAATGATGGAGGGGCCACTAATAAATTATAGGTTTGACTCCTGTAAGGAGATAAAGAAAACCTAATATTTAGTAGTGGCCCCGTAATCATTGACGACTGGGGCCCTCCCGACCATCCCCTTCCCATTCGTTGATGTATTAAGTATTTTGGTTTACTTGATATGTCAGTGAAGGAAGTATGATGCCTGAATCAGCGTCTGGTCAAAGATCCACACAAGTACATCCACGATATGATGGAAAGCTTATTGGATAGTTATTCTTATTTTCTTTTTGTTTTTATTTTTTACGAAGTTTTTTCGTAGTGAGAACCCAATTCATAATGACTGAAGCCATGAGTGAGGTCGCGTGCGCTCATGATGAAGGCTCCTCAGATTTTAAATGCTCTGCGCGGTAGATTCAAACTACGGCGGATTAGTGTTTGAAGAGGATGCCTTATGTAATAGGCAGGTTCGTCAATGATTACGGGGCCACTACTAAATATTAGGTTTTCTTTATCTCCTTACAGGAGTCAAACCTATAATTTAAGTAGTATCAAATTGGCCAAATCGACTCATGCCTCCGGCATGAGTCGATTTCGCCAATCTAAATAATCGACCAAAATAACAATATTTTGCATGCACATTTTTTTTTCTTTTTTCGTAAAAGTGTGGCATGAGTCGTTTTGGCCAGGGAGGCATGAGTCGATTTGGCCAGAGAGGCATGAGTCGATTTGGCCAGGGAGGCATGAGTCGTTTTGGCCAGAGAGGCATGAGTCGATTTGGCCAGGGAGGCATGAGTCGATTTGGCCAGGGAGGCATGAGTCGATTTGGCCAGGGAGGCATGAGTCGATTTGGCCAGGGGTCTATTTCGTAAAAGTCTATGGGGTTTGCATACAAGTTTACGAATAGGGACATGTGGTAGATGTGTGGGAATTGATCCGAAACCATTGAAGTGAAGTTAATTTCCTGTTTATACCTGGGAAAGGTTGAGTTCCAAGATTTTATTTCATAATTTTTTGCTGTCAATTATGGTTTAACATCTTCAAATGTAAGTATTATCAGAGAATAAGTATTTAGTATGATGTAGTATTTAGTATGATGCAGTATTTAGTATGATGCAGTATTTAGTATGATGCAGTATTTAGTATGATGCAGTATTTAGTATGATGCAGTATTTAGTATGATGCAGTATTTAGTATGATGCAGTATTTAGTATGATGCAGTTTTTCGTCTAGTTTCCGATGTCTACTATTTTAGAGTCTGAATATATTAGAGAACGCTTGTTTATCGATAATTGTCAAAACAAACGTGCGGCTATGTGACACCAGACACGGGAAAATGGTTGATAGATGAGCTGATACGAATATGGATGGATGTGGAAGACGGTGGGTGGGTGGGATGTGGAATAATAGGGAGGGAAAGGTGGAGGATGTGGAGGATGAGGAGAGAGAGATAGTTATAGGTTTGCTATGAGTGGATGGGTGGGTGGCTTGTGTAGTGGATGAGCGGATGCGAGTGATGTCACGATTACCTGTCAATACTTGTGGATGGATGACAGTGAGCGTGCGTGTTAATACTCGTTGGAATTATCCTGCTGTGGATGTTAGGTGGGTGGGTGTTGTGGTGGATGATCGGATGTGAGTGACGTCACGATTATCTGTCAATACTTGTCGATGGATGACAGTGAGGATGTGTGTTAATACTAGTTTGATTGTCATGCTAGACAGACATCAGGGATGTTACTAGCAGGAATCCTTTTTTATATTCATATGCATATAACGATACCAGAACAGGGGTAGAAGTTTGCGCGGGGAAAACAAATAAGGGGGGTGTGGGGGTGGTAGGCCTGTGACGTCATATGACGGGTGTTGATTGAGAGGGTTTAAAAGTGCTGGCATCACGGTGAGAAGCTTAGTTCTAGTTAATCATGGAAGGGGTGAAACAGCCTCCTGATCCAAACAATAAAGTGAAATGTCTCAAGCGCAGGCCTAAGATAAAAGGCCACACACGTGTAAAACAACGTAAAGTCCATCTTGCCCCTCACAGTCTATGCGAAAAGTGTGGGCTGTTATATAATTCAAAGACAGTTCACCGGTGTCTAGAAAATGAGAATGAACAGAAAGTGTGCAAGAAAACTTTTCCTGAAAATAAATCCTTAAATAATCCCAAGCGTGGACGTACTTTGGGGAAAGACATTTGCAAGAAATGCGATATGCCTAAGATAAAAGGGCATGCATGTAAAAAGAAATGTAAAGGGCCCCTCTCCCCTCATTTTCTATGTGAAAAGTGTGATACGTTCTATGATTCAAAGACAGTTCACCGATGTCTAGACAATAAGAAGAATGAAACACAAAGTACCTCTTATGCACATCACAGTAAATGCAAGGGGTATAAATGTCTTGTCTGTCAAGACGTTTACCATCACCCTGAATGCGAGGGGGAAGTCCAGTGCAAAAACACTCACTCCATATGCGGGAACTGTGGAGAGCATTACGTCGACCCTATGACAACCCCTGGCTGGCTCCTCAGCCTCTTTCAGACGATGGAGGGATCTGAGGATGACACAACTTTGAGCTCAGGTATGTTTATTATTTTTTATTTTTTGCTGGATACATACAGTATACTGTGTGTGCTTGTATTTTTCTAACTATGGATGTTAAGATTAATTAATTTATCAACTTGTCTATAGCGGGGATACTATTTTTGTATAAAAAAAAAATTAACCATCTATAATAAACGCAATAGATCGCACAGTTTGGTTATAAATATTTAATTTCTTGTTCTTTCATCTTATTCCCTACAGAACGCTGCAAGGGATGTCGCTGCACAGCGTGCCCTACCCAATTTCATCAATCCGGATGTGATGAGGACTCCACAAGCAACCTATGTAATGATGTATCCACACTGTGTGAAGAGTGTAGCGGAGCGTTCGATACTCAAACGGAGGAGGAATCTGAGAACATCTCAATGCGGAGCATTGGTAGGTTGCTAAAATATTTGCAATTCTGATCATTCTTAACAAATTATAACTCACGCGTGAATATTAATCGTGTTTTATTTTTTATTTCTTTATTTTTTATTTATTTTTGTTAGAACAATATATTCAACTCTGCAATCACACATCAAGTGTGTGATTTATGTCGTGGCGGTATCTATAAATTCCTGTTGGTTATTTGGTTTATATTAATTATATTATTTTTCATTTTCCTACAGATTCTAGAGTCGAGCCAGCTGTAGAGGTTGTGAATGTGGTCAGTGAAAATGCAACGCCCCAAACTTCAGGTAAGTTTTGAAAATACCCACATATCATCCCTTTCAGGAAAACTGCCACGTAACAGTTCTAGCTTCCAGTTATTGTTAAAATGTTATTTGTAGATTAAGACTTCTTTTTATATAATCTAGTCTAGCCCCTCCCTTTTTTTTTCTCTCTCTCTCTCTACACATCCTTCCTGCATGTATACAAATTGAATCTTAATAGTTAACATATCTATCAGCACTTCATAATCGTCAATGAAAAATGCAAATTATTATGTATATCACTGCTTACTCACCTGTAATTAGAAAAGATGATATAAATTACAGACATTTAAAAAGTCTAATTAATACTTTTTTTTTACCCATCCCTACAGAAAAACCCCAGCCTTTTGAGTTCCTCAAAAGTCATCCCTCAAATTAAGAACATCCCAGACCCTCGCAGACCGGTGATAGGAGGAGGCTCGACCTCCACCTCTCCACCCCCGCCCATTGCAAGCCCTTCAGACAATCATCCCCCAGAGCTGGAGAATGCAGAAACGGTAGAAGAGGAGAATGAACGTGTTCCCACATGTAGGCAAGTTGCACCCAACTTTATGGGGGCATATGATCAACATTTATATGATATACCACCCAATGCCGAATCCAATCCTCACATCTTTCTCAGAAGATATAGGGATCACTTCATCAACGAAGTCCGACAGTTTTTTTTAGATAGTCTCGGCAACACCCGGACCTTTAAGGTTTTTGCAGTCATGACTATACAATTAGTTAAGCCCTCACTTACAGAAGAGGATGAGTTTGTCAAGTTTCCTTTTTGTTTCAAAGCTAGAGTGGTGAACATTTTGGATATTGATGAAATGATTGATCATTGGATCAATCATCTAGAGGCTGATCTTGATTATACTTTGGAAAGATGTGAAGGGTCTGGTTTCAGCATTGTTAAAGTTATGAATTTTGCTATCAACTATTGCAAATTTGGTGTAGGATGCGTCTTTGGTGCTCCTGTCAAACTCCCATGGTACTTGAGAGGGGGAAACAGTCTTATGAACCCAACCAGCAGGAACGAATCGTGCGTGATTCAATGTCTCGCAGCGTATAAATTCATCAAGGGAGGGAAGAAGAGACAGAATGCCTGGCGTGTGATGGGGGATCCAGTCAAGTGTAGAGCCCTCGTGAAAACTGGGGATATAACTTTCCCAGTGACATGGGATAGTCTGAGCAGATTAGAAAAGCTAAACGAGCTATCTCTCAACGTGTACTCTGTGGAAGCGGGTGGGCCGGACGACGTCAGCATTGGGAAAGGTAAAAACAAAGACAAAAAAACACGGCATTACCTTAGTCTGGTCCGAAAGGGGAGTAAGAACTATAAAGAGCAAGTAGATCTTCTCATTGTGGGAGGGTCTCACATGGCTCTCATACTTGACTTGAATAGCTATGTGAAGAATTTCAAACGTGTTCGGGGTGAAACTAGCGGTCTTAATATCTGTCGCATTTGTCTAGAGTTTTTCCCCTCTCAGATCAAACTCGAGGAGCATTCATGCTATTGTGATAAAACTCCCATTCTCAAGATCCCATCCCCCCCCGCGAAGCTTAAATTTAAGTCCTACGGCAAGACCTACCCACCCTCCCACGCTTGCTTCTTTGACTTTGAAAGTTACGCTGACAAGGGTAATGCTGATAGATCAGTTCAAGCCACACATCACCCCATTGCCTACAGCTATTTGATTATGGATAGGCTAGATAAACCTGTGAGAAAAAGATCCTACCGGGGTGTGGATGCTGCTGAACATTTCCTAGCTCATCTTTCATCAGATTGGGAATCATTAAAAAGAAGGAGACCAACCTATCCAATGCATCTGTCAACTGGTGAGCAGGATAGATTTTCTACAGCGAGCCGATGCGAGCTCTGTGAGAAGGAGTTTACCAAGGATAATCCACCCACTCGTCACCATGATCACTCTGTTCAGTATGACAATTATATCAGGGCGTATTGTAAGCAGCGCAATTTTCAATGTAGGGACAAGTTAAATTCTCTAACTTGTCTCGCACATAACATGTCTTACGATCTTGGGCTCATCCTCAAAGAAATGAAGGATAATGGAAGAGGGGTTAAAGTTCACTGTAAATCTGGGCTTTCATTTTTCAAGGTGGACATTGACTTTTTGCGCTTCTTAGATTCTCTCAGCATTATGAATGGTAGTCTGGATCAACTTGCCAAGAGTCATCTCACGGCCGGGTATCCCACAGCGTTGACTCACGCCATGATTGATAGACACTCTGTAGAGGTAAGCGAGAAAGTCATCACAGGGAAACAGTTTCTCTGTTATGACTATATAGATTCACCTGTACGATTGGAGGAGCTGCAACTTCCCTCTATAAGCAATTTTAGTAATTGCATGAAAAACTCTGAGATCAGTAGAGCTGACTATCAACATGTGCAAAATGTGTGGGATATCACCCAATGTCAAACATTGGGTGATTATGTCCAGCTTTACTGTGAGATAGATGTCGGACTCCTTGCCGACATCTATCTCAAGTACCGCGAGATGATGAAGACGCATTACAAACTGGATGTGATTCATTATGTAAGTTTGAGCAGTTATGCATTTGACGCTTTTCTTTTTTCCAGCAAAACAAAATTGGATTACATGTACGACTTGTATAAGCTCATTAGGAGAAATATAAGAGGGGGTTTTACAACATGTGTGAGATCTCTCTGCACCGCTAACAATCCCCAGGTTAATCCCGCCTTCAATCCTGGTGTGGACAGCAGTAGTTATATCCTCTACGTAGATTATAATTCTTTATACTCTAATTGTCAAGTCGGGTATTTACCTAGTGGGGATTTCTATAAATTAACCTCCCAGGAGCTGGATGTGTTCATGGAGAAAGGCATACCCAATCAGTCTTGTGATGGGGAGTATGGATACTGGTTTCATGTCGATACAAAACCCATTTCCCCAAATGTCGCACGTGCAACTGATGAATTCCCTCTAATCCTGTCAAATAGCCTAGTGACTGAAGACATGCTGTCAGAGTTTAGCAAGGAGCTGCTGTGGAAGGGCGGAAAGTTCCTAAGAACAATCGGAAATGGATTGCTTCACACAGAGGTCAGTCAGACTATTTAATCAGAGTCCCTCTTTTGAAACTGATGCTTGAATTGGGACTGGAACTGCTCAATGTTCATAACATTTACAGATATAAACAAAGTAAATATCTCCAACCCTTCATTGAGAAGAATATTGAGCAACGATCCAACTCAGCATGCAGTATCAAAGGACGGATGTTCAAACTGATGAGCAATGCGATATATGGCCGATCATTACTGTCAGAGCTCAGGTATTCAGAGACGCATACCTATGTAAACGGCAGAGGGAAATTCCTACGGGAAGTCAGCAGTCCATATTTTAGAAGAGTTGTCAGTCTGGGTCCCAATAGGGTCATCTCAGTTAGAGAGAAGACCTCTCTAGACATAAAATCCCCCACCTATCTGGGATTTCAGATTCTAGAACTGGCCAAGCTTGCTATGTATCATTTTTGGTACAAAGTTGTGAAGGCTAACTATGGAGAGAGGGCCAAGTTGCAATATGAGGATACTTATTCCTTCATATTCAGTCTTGAAGTCAACGATCTCAATGAAGCCCTCAGAGACGGACCTCTAGAACCGTACATGGACTTTAGCAACTATGACAAGGATCATCCCCTTTTCAGCAATGACAGGAAAGGGAAGTTGGGTCTGCTAAAGTCAGAAACAGGGAGCAGATTGATCCGTGAATGCGTGGTCTTAAAGCCAAAGATGTATTCCATACTAGTTCAGGAGAATGAAGGACCAAATGAGCAGATTGGGAGAAGTAATGGTATCCCCAGACACGTGCAAAGAGAGCTGACCCATGACAAATATCGAAAATGTTTGCTATCTAATGAAAGTGATGTGTTCCAATGTTTGTCTATTCGTAACGTGAAAGGTCAAATTGCTACCACATCATGCAGGAAAAGAGGACTCTCCAGTTATGATGATAAGCGATTCTATGTTGACAAGTACACAACTCGTGGATACGGTCATCCAGATAACGCTAGATTGGTCGAGGAAGCATTTGAGATGGATGATGTGAATGATGATGAAAACTCAAATAATGATGCGGGGGAGGAGGAGGAGAAGGAGAATGTCGAGGATGAAGAAGAAGAGGAAGAGGTGGAGGAGGGGGAGGAGACGACTGATAATTTTCAGGGTGAGAAAACATCTCTATGGAAAAAGAGGGAGGAAATGGCTGCTGTATATTTCCCATCGTCTCAATGTGATGAGAATGAACATCAAGAGATGGAGTGTGAAAGACCATTGGCTGGGGGGAATAATCAAGTGCATGTCGAAACAGAGTGTGGGGGTAATCAGATGGAAATGGACGTGTTGACATGTGTGAATGATGAGACGCAAATGGACAGGTCGCAGAATGATGATGAGAGCCAAACAAAGATGGAGGTAGATCAAATTTGGAAAGAAGATGAAAATGAGAGAATGGTCACAGATAAAGATGGTGAGGGATTGAGTGTTGTTTATGAGCGAGGGAGGAATAATGCGAGCTACTTCATCCCACCCCTTCACCCTGGTAATCCCGGACCTTCATGGTTATAACTCTGGACAAGTCTACATATGATTTTTCTTTTCTTCTATGTATTAGAATTTAAGATGCCTCAATATGATTTTTTGTTTTGTTGTTGTATGTGCTAGAATTTATGATGAGATAACAATGGTGATGGTATATATTAAGCACATTTGTTTGTAAGATGGTGGCGGTATGTTGGGTAATAAACAAAAATGGTGTGTCTGTATATTGACTTATTTATCTTGATGACATTATGTAATAGTAGTTAGTTCATCCCAAGTATGGAAGGGGGAAACATCTTCAATGAAAGTCATATTAATTTATTTCACAGCCCCGCCAGGGTAATAATTGCCGGATATACCAATTCCGGCAAGACCCAGCTCTGCAAAAGACTTGTGGAAAAGTATAGTGACTTTTTTAATAAAATTTACATATGCGGGGCATCATCAAATCCTCTACAAAATAGTTCTAAAGTTAAGGATAAAATAGTGATCAGCGAGACAATTATAGATCCCGAGCAAGAAATTGACCCCCTTGAAAACAAATTGCACGCCCTGCTAATATTGGACGATAATTTCCTAACGGCTGCTAATTCTAATATTATAGTCTTTACTAGAGGAAGACACTTGCATATATCGGTATTGTTTGTTGTGCAAAATCTGTTTTTTGCTGGAAAATTTTCACGTACAATTACTCTTAATGCTTCCCACTATATTATCATGAAAAGTCGTGATCTGGGGCAGATTGAATGCATCGGAAGACAAATTTATGGAAAGAAACATGGTGAACATTTGGTGGAAGTCTATAAAAATGCTGTTAAGAGTCATTCCTACGGTTATCTGCTAATAGATCTGAGTTTGAACACACCTGACGCGCTCCAACTGCGTTCGCACATCGCTGGGGAGGGTATATGTGAAACTGTTTATCAATTTTAAATATTAAGCAATGGTTAACCGGAGGAACATTCTAGAAAAAATATATGAAGATCACGGACATCCTGCAGGGTTAGGGAGCATATTAAAATTATATAATGCCACGAAGCGCATAGATAAAACAATCACTCTAGAACAAGTGCAATCATTTTTTAAATCATCCAGAACTTATACTCTCCATAAACCCACACGTAAGCGCTTCCCAAGGCATCAAATAATAGCTTCAAAACCAGGCAATATTCTCACTTGTGATTTAGCCGATCTTATGCATCTTAAAAGACAAAATGGAGGCGTGCGAAATTTAATGGTGTGTCTGGATGTTTTCAGTCGTTATCTATATGTATATCCATTAAAAACAAAATCTTCTCAAGAAAGTACGCAGGGGTTGCGCACAATATTGGTTTCCCGTAAGGTGTCGGGTAAATATACTCGCTTAATGACAGATTTATGGGGTGAATTCACAAATAAAGTAATGAAAACTCTCTTAAAATCTAAACATATCCATAGATATTCCACCCATTCAAGGGAAATAAAAGCGGCCATTGCTGAGAGAGCAATTAGAACTTTAAAGGTGCAAGTATATAAATATCTAACGCTGAATAACACGTTAAAATATATCAACGCCCTTCCTGATATTGTTAGAGCGTATAATAATACGATACATGCAAGTTTGGCGGGAAAGACACCTGCGCATGTGCATCAGCTGTCTAAGGCTGACGAGATTATAGCCCAATTTAGAAAACTCTAGGGGGACCTTTCATTCGCAAACTGAAGGTTGGTGAGACAGTACGCTTGCAGAACATCTCTAGAACTCGGTTTATATTTAGTAAAAATTATAAAGTATCTAATACCGAGGAAATTTTTAAAATATCGCGGGTTGATCATGATAAGAATATACCACTATACTTTCTAGAGGATCTGGCGGGGGAGGAGATTTTGGGTGGGTTTTATCGCGAGGAATTAATCCCAACAACTTTGCCTGAATATTATCCTATTGACATAATAAAGACTAGAACTGAAAAGGGGAAGAAGAAATATTTAGTTCATTTTAGAGGGTATCCGACTTCCTTTGACAGATGGGTGACACAAAAAGACTTGACTAAGCTATGAAGAAGCCTTTAATCGTAAAGCATAAAGATTTAATAAAACTCCTGTCAGTCCTTCCGCTAAAATTAAGAAATAAAATAATAAAGGAACTGAAAAAGGGGGAGATTAACTGCATTGCAGAAATTTGCTCCAATTTTCTAAAAAAAAGACTGACCACAGACCCTAAGATCATACAACAATTAAGAAAATATAAAAATCAGATAAAATTAGTAGCGTTAAAAAAAAAACCCACTTTTAAAAAGAGAAAAATTCTAGCTTCAAAGCGAGGTAGTGCTATTTTGAGCGCCTTAATCCCTCTTGCATTAAGTGTGATTACTGGTTTGATGCATTAATAAGTATGAAAAAATTCTGTTTAATACCTAGAACCTTGGCAAAAAAATATATTTTTGATAAAATAGAAATCTCAATAGAGAATGAAGGTAAAGTACAAAGTATAAAGAAAATTAACGTAAAGTAAAGAGATCTCGTACACACGAGTCTGATAGGAGCGATTATAAGGATTTTAGTGAAAGTGCCGCATTAAGAAACCCGCCGTTGGATAATCTTATTAATGCTCGCGCAAGCCCCGCCCTTAGACAGCAAATGCAAGCCTTGGCTAATATTTTAAGCACCAAACCAGGGATAAGCTGGGATAAGGATGGTAATTTAACTGCTCCATTTAACCCGGGAACTGCGGGGAGACTCTTAACCTCTGAAGTGCGCATGGGGGGTATGAGACACCACACTCCTGTGCTGACGTATTTGAGCTGTTCCCATCACTAAAATATTTATTTTACCATAAATAGCATTAATACTTATCCATATGCGCCTATTATAGGTTGATTATAAAGGTATTAACCTGTTACAACAATACAACAGCTGGTGATGGGCTGGTCTATCAGAGTGAGAACTGAGCGATCTCTGCCATACCCATAGCTTACTCTGACTGTTCCTTTTACTTATATATTTTCTAGATCTCGAGTGACGGCGTCTCTTCCGTGGATTGACCTCACAATCTATCAAGATTGGAAGCCAAAGCGTCACATTTTTCCCTTGCCCCTCAACTTTCTCTTCATAATTGCTGAGGGGCACAGGGCCCTGGGTGGGGCTTTGGTTTCCCGGGCGTTTCCGCACCCTCCTCAGCTCCCCGCCTTGGAGTGGCTTCGGTCACCCAGGCTTTATTGTGGTCGGCAGGGAGGGTTCTGTGGGGGCGCTCGGATATGGCCTTGGCCGTACTCGGAGCCTTGGAGCTGTTCGGCCAGGCAGCTTGGGGAACAACAACAACAACAACAATACAACAAGTGGAAACAGCGTTTGGATGGTCAAAATCGGCGATACAGGCCGGGAGTTACACAATGTATGGCTGAGGCAACCTCCCAGCCCACCACTTTCCTCCACCTCTGGAGAGAGACTGTCGATCGATACTCTCTCTCTCTCTCTCTTGCACTCGCTTGCTAACAGTGATGATAACGCCCTGCTACCAACTCGCTAATGTTAGCACGAAAATAGACCACAGGAAAAGGGAATAACAGGGAAAATAGGTGATAACTGCAGGAGAGGAGGAAACTGGGGAAGGAGGGGAGGTGGAGGAGTGATATTTGGCATGGCCCAGGAATTTTTTTTTTTTTTTTTTTTTTTTTTTTTTTTGGTTTTTTAAATTGATTTTTTTCCCCCTGACTCTTAACCTCTCCGTGGCACACAGTTTTTTTTTTTACAGGGTCATACTGTGCGCATGTATGATGATTTTGGGACCCATTGCCAATTTCAATAAAAAGTACATCAGCGTGTAGAGAATGTTTGCGTGCATCGGCCCATATATATTTGACCCCCCCAAAAATGTCTGGGGGGGGTGGGGGAACGGTCCGTAGTTGAAAAATGTGGAGCGAATGGCACCGCGCGGCTAGATTGTCATCGAGCGGCGAGATTTCCCGGACGAATTTTCACGCGCCCAGGGGATAGAACCAGAGGGAGGAGGGGGTGGGTTACCGCGTATTATCACGTATATCTCCTTTTTTTATCCCTTTTAGGCTATGTAGAGTACGTATACGTGTGTAGGCCACCCATATAACAATGAATATGCCTCATAGTGACCAAAAATTGCAATATATAAGGGAATTATCAAAGAATTTTTAGGCGGGAATGAAGAGGGGTTGGAGGTTTGGCGGCAATTTATGAGCTGAGAGTGTGGTTTGCGCTATAATATTACGTATATCTCGTACTTAGAGCACTGTCATGCTATAATACAGACTTGTACGTATGTAGACGTGCCATATATCAATATATATACCGCATATAGACCAATAGACCAATTATAGACCAATTAGGGGAGGTGTGGTGGAGTGGTCTTGCCACTGGCCTGGTAATCCAAAGGTCCCGGGTTCAAATCCCGATGTATCAATGGGAAGATATTATTGGGATGGAATTTGTGCTGTACCTAGTATCAGTGGATTACCACAAGCCCACCGAAATGCCAATAAAATACCCTCATTGTTCGCTGATTAAATAGCACTGTATGAATATTCCCATATTCAAAACATGCTATAGGGGTGCAATGCCTGGTGAGTTATCTGCTCAACAGGTGGCGTTGTGTGTGTGTAAGTGTGAGAGTGAGAGCGGAGTGTAGGGGGTGAGACAGTGAAGCACGGGAACGAGGTGGCTTCAGAGATGGGGTCGTTTCGGGCCATGAGTGAGCACCGTGCCTCATGTGAAGGCAAGATGGCAGGTGCTCGTTGTACTCTACGTGCTTCACATGTCTCACTCCCTAGACTGGAACAAGACCTCACGGGCTTCACTGTTCATTGTAAAGCGGTGAATGTTAAGGCTCTCAGCCTATGCCCGAGAGGAAGTAAGTTGGAATATAAAAAAAAAAAGAAAAAAAAAAATCATGCGATATTTACGCACATTATCAGTTTCTAGCAGACGGAAGCCTAAAAGGGTGGGTGGGGGTGGGTGGGTGGGAGGGAGGCAGGGAGTGAGTCGTGGAGAGAGTGAAGGCAGGGAGATCTAGCAGGAAACATATGCAGCTGTGTGATAATTGTGGAGGCGCCTCAGGCGTATGGATGTCTTGGGATTTTGAACCTTATGTCTAGCAGGTGTCTGGGGTTCGTTGCCACCAAGAGGTCTACAATAACATGAGTCAGGAATGGAGAGAGAGAGAAAGTGAGACATGCGTATGTCGTACGTATAAATGGACTTCAGAATTGCATTTTTATGCAAGCAGACATTGCATTTTAGACACATGTGAAGTACCACAGAAATATGTAGGCCATTGACTGTAAATAAAGTACTATACCAAATACCAGGAACGAGGGTGGTCAGTAAACATCGGCTTAACTTTTTTTGATAGAGAGCTAAACATAGACTGGTGTCGCCTTACACTTGCGAAATGGTAGATTGCCACCAGAAAACTTATATTTATTTATTTCCAAGTAATATGCAATCTAAATGTATATTCGAGAC
This sequence comes from Paralithodes platypus, assembly GCA_032716605.1. Classification (NCBI taxonomy): domain Eukaryota; kingdom Metazoa; phylum Arthropoda; class Malacostraca; order Decapoda; family Lithodidae; genus Paralithodes; species Paralithodes platypus. Next base: position 32,634,283 of record CM064581.1, on the reverse strand, counting down.
CTACTGCAAGTATTTGTATGACAGTCATGACTATGTATAATCCAATATACGCGCGTAAGGGCGTAGGCGAGCCATAAGAAAGATGGTTGAGCAATTTTCGACACCCACACAGTTATTATTCATTATTATTTACAATATTATACAATACAAATGTATTTGTGAAGAGTATTTTATGCATTATTGTATTTATACAAATTTTGTTCCCAGAGAGAGCTGCTGCATGGCTGGAGGGAGCAGCAAGGGTCACCCAGTGACCGCTTGACCGTGTGATAATGACTGGAGTCACACTGAGAGGGATAATTTTGCTGAGTGTTTGGGCAATTTTTGACAGAATAAAGTTATATAATTACTAATTCTTGACAGAGACAAACTTTTATAAACCTTTGCATGATATAATTGATAATCCCATCAATTTACAAACGTAAATTGGTGGGATAATTAATTTATTTTTGTATAAGGTTATTTCGATTGTAGACACAAAGTTTTGAGTAACATTTGGTATGAGCTCCTGTGGCATGTTTGGTAAGGTCGCGGATTGGAAAACTCAAAGTGTGGTAGAGTAGTGGGATCGAATCCAAGATTATGGGGAAGGTTTTATACTGTTTAGATAAATTTTGATACATTTTTGTTTTACAAGATCATGCCATTGTATTCAAACAATATGAAATATTCTTCGAATATATCATATTGTAAGAATACAATGACATGACCTTGTTTTTTTTTTTTTTTTTATTATCTTAGTAGGTTTGACAGGATTTATTGAAACATATTTATTTTTGTACAATTCATTTGAGGTAAGAAAATATATACACAGTACTTAGGCTATAACAAACATATATATTGATATACTAAAAAAAGAAGGCATATTTCATATAAATCTTTGAAACTTATAAACTAAATAATGAAACATACAATTATATAATGTAAAAGCTATATCACAGGGACATCTTTGGAACTTATACATTATATAATATATATGTTACATTATGAGGTAGCGTGATCAATTAGGTCAGGTCAGGTAAGGTAGGGCGCGAGTCCAGGGCAGGGCAGGGCAGGGGGCGAGTCCAGGGCAGGGCAGGGCAGGGGGCGGCACTCAGTAGTTTTTGAATGTGTGGTAGTCACTGAAGCAGTCACCCAAGCAGAGTGCAACTTTGCACTCCGCGCACATTGAGGTGACTCTTTTGGTGACGTGGGGTTTTCTGAAACTGGAGCTGCAGACGTGGCACTGCACCTGCCTGTGACGAGTGCCAATCAGCTCGGTGTTGGTTGGGTAGTGTCTATCGACACCCAGCTGGATGCGGTCAGGAACGTGATCCCCACGCCATGCCGTACGTCTGTGAGTGGTGGTGACATACTTCTCCAGGAGTTGATATGCCACGTTATACACAAACTCCCGGAATTTTAGCTTCTGGTTTGGGGACATCTCTCTCTTCACCAACCACAAGTTGTAGGCGTTGAGCATCGTGATGTCAACTAGGTGGAGGAAGAGCTTGTGATACCACTTCACAGTCTTCCTCAGACACCCAACGCCTGACAGTTGACAGTCAGACTTGTCCACCAGGCGCATGTTCTTAGTGTAGTCCACTACCATGTCGGGCTTATAGATGGTCTTCCTGGTTCTGTAGTGGATTTTACCAGAGTCCATCTGGGCACCTGTGTGGACTGTGGAAAGCAGGTGGACGTCTCTTTTGTCCTTCCACTTCAGGGCTACCACTTTCCCGGACTTTTCAAGCTGCTTGTACTTCTGCCCCTTTCGTCGCCTTCTTCGGACATGCCTCTCGCGGTGTTCCTGGGCCAGTTCGTCTTCAGAAGGTGTGTCACTGGAGGAGGCATCTGTAGAGGAATGACATTACCTGTGAACTTAGGCATAAACTTTCTTGTCTTTCTGACAGTCCCACATGACCCCGTTTGGTTGTCATGAAGAAACTGGCAGAGAGCAGAAGTATACCAGTTGTCAGTGTAGATGATGTGGCCTTTGCCCAGGTAAGGTGCCAACAATTTCCTGACGATGGCACCTGACATGCCCATGGGGTCACCGGCAGCGGATTTCGGTACGTCAATGTCAGTGCCTGTATACACGATCATGTCAAGCACTATTCCAGTTTCACAGTCACACAAAACAAAGAGCTTGATTCCGAACCTATGCCTTTTCAAGGGGATATACTGCTTGAAAACAAGACATCCTTTGAAGAGCACGAGCGACTCATCAATCACCAAATTGAGGAAGGGGTAAAAGTATTTCCTATACCTCTCCAACAACATGGTGAACACATCCCGAACTTTCCATATCCTGTCAATCCTGTTAGGATTTTCGTTGTCTGCAAAGTGCATAAATCTTAGCAGCAACAAAAATCTGTCACGATTCATGAACTTATTGAAAGTTGGGGTGGCGATGAGAGGGTTGTGCTTCCAGTAGTGTTGCAACACATGCTTCTTGCAAAGAGGCATGAGGAACAACAAGGCAAAAAACGTCATGAATTCTTCCACAGTCGTATCCACCCAGCCTCGTATTCTCTCTTTTGGAGAAATGACGTCCAATCTGCCAAACACCCACCTGTAGTAGGCGTTTGTTTGGGCAACGATGTAAGTCATTACCTCAAAATCGAAAAAAGCGAGGAAGAAGTCGCTTTCGTTTGCGTGTTCGTCACAGGGCCAGTCATCAGTTGTACCTGACGTCCCAGGATTGAACTGGGGCACGTCAGGCACAAAATTGACCCCGTCAGACCACTCAAACGAAGGCATGCCAGGGATCGGAATGTCGTCTCCGTCTGCTTCTGCGTCTGAAATATCGCTGTCATGTTCGCGATACAACACAGCATCATCATCACCCTCCTCTTCACTAGACAGACGCCCTTCTTCATTCTCGTCACCGACGTCTGACTCACTTCCACTGTCCACTCCCAAATCCCCCCACCCTTGGTCCCGTGCTAGGGCGTCGTCGTCGAAACCAGGGCTGCCAATGCCCTGCGAATCACCATCAAACAGCAGGGCGGCGTACTTGGATGGTGTCAGAGTTTTTCTGGTCACTCTAGCACGTACGGGCGTCTTATGGACAGGGGCAGAAGGGCCGGCAGGGGCGGCGTCGGCAGGGGCGGCAGTGGTGCGTGGTGCAGTGGGCCTGGAGGCAGGCAAGATGATGGTGGTGCCTGTCGCCCCTTTCCCTTTCACTTTCCCTGTTCCTTGGGCAGGGGCGGCAGGGGCAGCAGGGGCAGCAGGGCCGGCAGGGACAGCAGGGCCGGCAGGGCCAGCAGTCGCTTTCCCTCTCCCTTTCCCCTTCCCTTTTCCTTGGGCAGGGGCAGCAGGGGCGGCAGGGGCAGCAGGGCCAGCAGGGACAGCAGGGCCGGCAGGGACAGCAGGGCCGGCAGGGCCAGCAGTCGCTTTCCCTCTCCCTTTCCCCTTCCCCTTCCCTTTTCCTTGGGCAGGGGCAGCAGGGGCAGCAGGGGTGGCAGGGGCAGCAGGGGCAGCAGGGGCAACCGAGCCAGGGGCGGCTGGTGGTGGTGGAGGTGGTGGCAGGGTCACTCTGGCAGGTGTACGGGTTCTCTTCCCTACGCCCGTGCCTTTAATTTTGCCTGCCCCCGCAGGTTCTGCAGCCCTAGGGCGGCCTCCTGCGTCGCTGGTACTGGTGGCAGGGGTGGCAGGGGTGGCAGTGGTGGTGGTAGTGGTTGTTGCAGTGGCCTGGGTCGTGGTGGCAGTGTCCCGAAAGACCAATGACCTCTGTGCCATTGCCCTGCTTGCACGTGTTTTTCGTGCTTTGGGTGCTGGTGCTTCGTCCTCCGAGCTGTAGGGCGTGTCGTACTGGTAGCTAGGGTCTTTAGCAGCCACCCTCTGCCTTCCACGGCGGCTGACACCACCAGAAGGAGGGCTGGTTGTGTCATCAGGGAGCGAGCGTGAGGGACGTGTGGGCTCCATGAATAGTGCTTGGTTACTGGCGCGGTGGTGCTTGCACGAGTGCAGGACGATCGTGTGGCGGGGTGGTATCGAGAGTTGACATGTAGTACTATACCCACACCAATTTTTAGCCGCCTGCCTATAAACGCGCGGTTTTGGTACGCGTTCAAAAGCCTCGCTCTTAAGAGTCTTCCCGCAGTCCGCCGGGGGAACTCTTAAGAGTCTTCCCGCAGTTCCCGGGTTAAGAGTCTTCCCGCAGTCCGCCGGGGGAACTCTTAAGAGTCTTCCTGCAGTTCCCGGGTTAAGAGTTCCCCCGGCGGACTGCGGGAAGACTCTTAAGAGTAAGGGGAAAAAAAATCCATTTAAAACACCCAAAAAAAACATGTTTTTGTTTTTGTTTTTTTTGTTTTTTGCCCTTGGGCCATTCCAAATATCACTCCTCCACCTCCCCTCCTTCCCCACTTTCCTCCCCTCCTTCAGGTATCACCTATTTTCCCTGTTATTCCCTTATTCTATGGTTTATTTTCGTGCTAACATTAGCGAGTTGGTAGCAGGGCATTGTCATCACTGTTACCAAGCATGGGAAAGAGCGAGAGAGAGACTATTGCGGAACAGTGTCTCTCCAGAGAAGGGGAGGGGTGGAGGGCAGGGAGGTTTCCTCAGCCATACATTATGTAACTCCCGGCCTGTATCGCCGATTTTGACCATCCAAACACTGTTTCCACTTGTTTTATTGTTGTAACAGGTTAATACCTTTATAATCAACCTATAATAGGCGCATATGGATAAGTATTAATGCTATTTATGGTAAAATAACGATGTTAGTGATGGGAACAGCTCAAATACGTCAGCACAGGAGTGTGGTGTCTCATACCCCCCATGCGCACTTCTTAGGTTAAGGGGGAAAATATTATTGAGATACTTATAACTTTGCTAAATACAAAGGGAAAGTTTAAGCAAGAAAATCTAGTTAATTTTTTATTTAACACAGGGGTCGGTGGCCTCCCTGAAATCCTAACGCAGCAATACTACATTAAAAAAAGGATAGGCGGGGGGGGGGGGGGAAATGTGGATTTCTTATTAAAATATATACTACAGTATACCTAATTTGGAAGGGGTTAATAATGATTGCATCATATTATACCAGGTATTAACATGTTTTGGCGAGTACTTGTTAAAACATGTTGATGGAAGGTATCGATTACATCCGGTGTGGAGGGGTTGGAATGATTGCGTCACGTTGTGCGGGGTATCATATTAAAAAAAAAAATAGCAGTGTCGGAATATTCTGCGAAAAACAAAAAAAGGAAACTGGGCTCTATTAAAAGAGCGTGTATAGGTGAAATATCCCGTGATAATGCGATAATGGTGGGCGGAGCATGGATGAATTGCGCGGTATAAGATGAAAAGGTGAAAGCGGGAAAACATCATAACTCCCACGTCTCTACTACACGAGCGAGATGGCGAACTATCCACTTATTTTTAGAGAGGGGGTATTAGTGGATGAGGATTTCAAGTCGTCAGATTCATGCATCGCGTACGCTGTCAATGCTATTGGATGTGACTCTTTTGGAATTGCTAGGGATTTAGCTCTAGCATATCCTTATGCTGACATCTACAAAGAACGACGCCGACTATTTGGTCTAGCACGGGTGGTGCGGTATGATAGAAAAACACCCGGGAGTGTTATTATACGCAACCCCTCTTCTGAAAGCCAGAATGAAAATCCCAAACTCGTCGCGCTAATCACTCAATTCGGTATCGGTATCCCTGTGGAGGAGAATCAGCTAGCTCAATACTACATGACTAACTCCAATGACATTCATTTCACTGAGGGGTTAAAAAGGGACACGACTGAAAATCGAGTTGCAAACTTTCAAGAATGTGTGAACAGACTCGAGGCTTGGGTTGTGGATAATCCCATGATTAAACGGGTTGTATTCCCAGCTGGGGTTGGACGTGGTGGTCGTGATGATGATATGTGGAACAAGTACTATCTACCAATCCTTCACGAGCTGGCACTACGACTGAAGCCTTTGAATATTGAAGTTATAATATTAATCTCATCTTCAAAGAAATGGGAATGTGGATCGAATAAAGTGATGAAAAATGAGGATGGTGAAGAAGCGAGTAGGGGATATAACAACAAACTAGGGGGATACCAGTGAGATACCAGTGAAGAAGACGTTTGTGATGAATATTTGGATATGCGGACCTCCATTACTAATATGGTATGTTGGGAAATTTGATAGTAATACTCTTGTAAAAAAAAAAAAAAAAAAAATATATATATATATATATATATATATATATATATATGCAGTATATGTATATTATTTGGGTTTATATTTGCGACCGCGTAGAATTATTTTTAGTTCATCTACAGATATGGCGGGAGAACATTATATATATTTATCGAGCATCGGCTCATTAGATGTGTATCCTGCAAACACAGCTGATTCTTTTACTAATAAGGTCTCTCCGCCTTTACAACATGACCCTGAAAGGGAGTATGAAATTTCTCTACTGGAGTTCTTCTACCCCAAGAATTATTTTTGTATAGTAGAAAATGACAAAGATGCATTTATCGACGTATTTTTATCAAGTTCAGGGGGATATTATAACCGGGAACTATTTTTTTACATACAAACCAAGAACTAACATGGAATTGGGGGATATACAGTATATTTGTGATATAATAAATACCGAGTTATGTCAGGATTTGAAGGAGAGGTGTTTACCAATTTTTGATAAACAGTTTCGTCATAATAAAGTTATATCTTGGGATCGTAAGACAAAAAAAGTATCCATTGATATTGATCGAGTGGATTCGCGGGCTAATGGCATCTCTTCTGTACTATCTGGTATTGACTTTGGCTTCAGTAAGCGTATGGGGAGAATATTAGGATTCGACGCTGGGGTAAAATTCCATTGCTCGCTCACCGACAAGGATTCCCACTCTTTAGCTCCAAAAATGGCAAGACCCGATGCCGGGGTAGACCTTGTTATTATATATTCGGATGTGATCATCCCTACATCGTACGGGGGTCAGCTTGATAATGTTTTAGATGTTTTTGCAATGGAGTCGACGGGGGGACTGGAGTTAATAAAACGATTTATAAGAAACTAAATCGTAACGTGATTGACTCTATTAGTTTAACAGTTAGAGATCAGCATGGTCGAAAGCTGACATTTGCGGGGAAGGCACTGTAACGTGTATTATGCATATTCGTCCAATATAAAAAGCGAAGATGATAACTTTTACAGTTATTAGCTAATCTTCAGCCATGACGTACGCATTTCAAGTCCCTACTACGAGGGAATTCGATAGAGTATTTAACAGCGGTCATGCGCTAAAGGGGGAGGGGTTGGAAGATATTAGATTTTTTTATCCTGCTGCAGTTCGTGGAAGGAGAGGGGGTGGTATTTTGTCATTACTTGGGGGTCTAGCTAAATGCGTGGCGCCTTTCATAATGAAAACCATAGCTCCAGAAGCGGTAGATTTTGGGAGGAGAGTTCTCGGGGATGTAATGCAAGAGGAAAATGTAAGAGCGTCACTAAAGAGAACGGGCGAGCGAGTGCTACATGGAGGGAAAAGAAAGAAAAAGGTTTCAACTAGAGTAAAAAGAAGAGTAAAGCGAAAGAGATCAAGCTTGAATAAGTGTTATAAAAATGATATATTTGTGTAGCTGTGTTTAGTTTGCCAGTAGCGATGACCGCAATAGCACCCGCGATCCAGGGTACTGGGAGTGAAGTGCCTTTTAAGAAATATAATGCTAGCGTAAGCTCGTCATTCCCTCTATCCACCAGACCACGGATAGTGGAAAGCGCTATTGCTGGTCATACTAAACTTGATATTCTCCCAGTAAATGTAGGGTATAATTACACCATATCCGACAATTACATAGAATTTCGAATTCCTGGGGTGACCGGTCAATTTCTAGATTTGTCAACATTAACGATTGACTTGAATATAGGCGTGGTTAAGGAGGATACGACTTCCGCCCTTGACGTAAATGATCATGTCGCGCTATGCAATGGTATTTACAATTCGCTGTTTCGAACGGCGAATTGTTATCTAAACGAGCAAATGGTAGAGGCTAATCTGTACTTTTCATACGCGTCTTTTCTTAAAATGGCCACCTCCATTTCACCACAGAAAATGGATGCCCTGGGAAGTACCGCTTATTATCATGATGAAATGAAGGGTACTGGTATACCAGATACCTATACTGAAGCATATTTCCAAAATGGCAACACGGAGGAAGTTGCACGCTGGACGTTATCGAAAGTCAAGGAGTATCTGTGACGGGTCCTCTTTTCTTAGACATTACTACAATCGATCAGTATATTTTTGATGGGGTATCGTTGCGTATTAGATTATAAATGAATAGCCCTAAGTGGGTGATTGGAACTGACCAACCCAACAAAATATTTAGATAAGTTATTAATTCTGCCAAATTATGGGTGGATCGTGTATTCCCTTACATGAGTGCGTTAGAGAGTTTAAACAACTCCTTGATGAGTAAGACCCTAGAGTATACATAATTATACTAGAACGCTTTATAAGAGTTATGTTTTAGGTAAAAATCAGACGAGTCTTTCCGCGGATCTGCCGTGGTCTCAAGTAATACCAGAAAAATTATTTATGATAATTCTTGATATGAATTTCATGAATGGTAATTATGTCAAGAACCCCCTATATCTAACTAATGGCAGCTTATCAAAGACCAGAGTAACTATTAATGGAAGCACCCAATACAATCTTAGATCTGAATTCACGAATAAATATTCGACTTTCTATTATAGCACATTAGAATCTTTGGGACTCGATCACGAGCACACCATAGACTTTAAGAGTTTCGCTCACGGGCGAATGGTGGGAGTGTTTAACTTTGTGCATGAAATCGCTGATGAGGCTACCCCAATTAAAAAATCGGGGAATTTAAGAATTGATCTCAGTTTTGCTAACGGGGTTGATGATAATCGAGTGATATTATTCTTTGGAGAGACGACTGGGATTATTGAAATTGATTCACAAAGACATATAAGAGCAAAGGTTAGAGCCTAAAAAAAAAAAATGAACGCAAGGGAGATAGAGAATGGATTGAAGAATGTATTGGGTGATAAAGCAGAGTTTTTGGGGTGTTTTGCAGTCCAGAGCTTCCCAGATATAATTAAAAGAAAAAATCGGGTATTTGTTTGTATTTTATTGGTAGGGGAAAATTCGAACATGATTGGTCATTGGTTAGCTCTTTATATGAATCATAACACACGGCAGATTAGATTTTTTGACAGTTACAATCTCAGACCTGACGTCTATTCACAAACAATTGATTATATAATTAAATCTCTTAAAGATTATAGCCTATATTGTCTGCAGTTTAGACTGCAGAGTAAATCCACTTTTGTTTGCGGGGCTTATGTTATGGTCTTTGTGTATTTGATTAGTTGTTAGGGTTTAATTGGTGCATTGCCGTATTTTAATAGAAACTTTGAAAGGGGGGATCACTACCAGAATGATAAATGCATCATCAGAACATGCTATACTCTTTTCAAAATGCCGCCTTGTATAAGGACTTTTTGCCTAGATAGGAAAGGAAAGGAATTATGTGCGAGGTGGTTATGCCCGAGATAGGACATTGGGGGAGTGGCGGAAAAAATAAATAAATACTCGCTGTAGTAGGTGATGGATATGATTGTTATTAACCGAATCATGAAAAAAAGAAGCGGGTGTTGTCAACTGAGCGGATATAGTTGCCATGAATGCATAAATTATATATCTATATAACACTTGGTGGAGGAACGCCGTCATCATTATGCCTAAGATGGAGGAGTCGGGAGTTCTAGACGATGGTGAGTGAATATAGCCTATATATGATCGTAAATATTTACACCAATGCTGGAATTAATTATTAATATACTAGTATTTTGTATATATGTGTATCGTAAATACGATAGGCTATGACTCTTTTGTGATCCCGTATGTCTCTGTCACGTCACGGTCGCTCCTGCAGCACGACGTAGGATGAGTAGATCGTATATTATAAGATTGTAAATAAGTTAAGTTATAAAAGGCCTAATATGCTATTAAGCAATATTGCCATGGTCTTATGTAGTATATATGAATTTATCGTATATATTAATATAATTTATCGTATAGAGCAACCTAGATGCGGTACGATAATTTGGGCTCCTGGCGTTTGAGGAACACCAGAGCCTTCACGAACACCGACCAGTTAACATCTATTTTCCGCCCTCAGTTGATCGCACTTTTGTGCCTCTAATCACAATACGTAACTGACAGCAATACAAACAGCTACACCATCACGACGCTCTCATCGACGCCATGACTGACTGACAGATAAGCATAATATTCATGTCCATTCCCATGTAATCATTTATTCTTTCTTTCACTTGACTCGAGTCTCGGGACCGAAGTCTCGCTCCCCGTTGTCCGCCATATTGGGTAAACGTTCTCCCTTGCCTCATTGTCACGTGGAACTATTGGTGAGTTAATTCCTGGCTAGTATAATAACCCTTATAATCTTACCCTATATATAAATTTATTATGTGAGACCTTTGGATATAAATTAGCTTGTTTCAGATTTAATTCAATTTAGATATGGAGTAGTTTTAATTTAGATTGATTTTATTTGATTCATTATAGCTTAGTAATATTTAACTTCCATTGATAGTTTACCACAATGTGTGTGTGTCTTATATATATATATTTTTTTTTCTGTTGCAGTTATTCAAACCCTTAGAAGAAGTGGAGTGATAATACTAAGTGAAACGGTATATGTGATAATCAACACCCCTCCGCCAGCTGACAATCAACAGCGAGAACCGCCGAAACGTCAGTTTGAATGTACTACACCGACTACAAATGTAGAAGAATCACCCACAGTTGGGGAGACGACCCCCGAAGAGGAGGGATATGATACAGTTAATTAGTGTATAATGTTTGGTACTTACCAATGATGAGCTGAATAAATCCTTTTTTGAAGACGTGCGTTTTTGTTTTTGTCTTCCTTTTTGCTTATATAGTATAGCCCTCGCTCATTTTTTTTTTTTCGATATTTACTCAGCAATATTATGTGACGATGTTGGATGTATTTACGCATTTAACTAAAGATATTTGTCTCATTGCAAATGTTAAGATGAGATAAGGGAAACAAAACGTGAAAGATTAGCTGAGCGAGAGCTATGCAGTGCGTGTATAAAATTCAAAGACTGAGAGAATACTGAGGTTATTTGGAAATGAGGACCGACATTATAGACAGAAGAAAGTGCCAATGCTGATGATTTGGAAATGGAGGAAAATAGAGTTTGATGGTGATAAAAAGCCCCAATCCTGACTCTATAGGCGGATATTAAAATATATATTAGCTTTCTATATGTATTACCTTCTAATTCTATCATCATTAATAACTAATGTAAGAATAAGAGCAATAATAACACCATAAAACAAACACGTTGGCAATTGTGTGCTTAACCCGGGAACTGCGGGGAGACTCTTAAGAGTTCCCCCGGCGGACTGCGGGGAGACTCTTAAGAGTGAGTGAAAAAAAAAATCAACTTTTCACATCGATTTTTTTTTGTTTTTTTGTTTTTTAATGTTTTTTTTGGCCCCTGGGCCATGCAAAATCTCAGTCCTCTACCTCCCCTCCTTCCCCACTTTTCTCCTCTCCTTCAGTTATCACCTATTTTCCCTGTTATTCCCTTATTCTGAGGTATATTTTCGTGCTAACATTAGAAATCCGGTTGGAGGGTGTGGTCATCACTGATAGCAAGCGAATACAAGAGAGAGAGAGAGAGTATCGATCGACTGTGTCTCAGTGGCCTTGGGGGAAATTGGCGGGAAAGCTGCTTGCCTCACCCATACATTATACAACTCGCGGGCTATATCTCCGATTTTGACCATCCAAACGCTGTTTTCACTCGTTTTATTGTTGTTTCAGGTTAATACCTTTATAATCAACCCCTAATAGGCGCATATGGATAAGTATTAATGCTATTAATGGCACAATGAATATGTTAGTGACGGAAACACCTCAAATACGTCAGCACAGGGGGACGTTTCCAATTACCCCCATGCGCACTTGTTAGGTTAATGAGTGGAAGATTATCTTAACCATGGGTAGGGAAGCCAGGTAGAAAGTTCTCTCCCACTCTGAAAATAACAAAAAAAGAACGACAACAACAGTAGGACTATATGAATATAAAATGGATTCCTGCTAGTAACATCCCTGATGTCTGTCTAGCGTGACAATCAACGAGTATTAACACGCATCCTCACTGTCATCCATCGACAAGTATTGACAGGTAATCGTGACGTCACTCACATCCGCTCATCCACCACAACACCCACCCACCTAACATCCACAGCAGGATAATTCCAACGAGTATTAACACGCATCCTCACTGTCATCCATCCACAAGTATTGACAGGTAATCGTGACGTCACTCGCATCCGCTCATCCACTACACAAGCCACCCACCCATCCACTCATAGTGAACCTATAACTCTCTCTCTCTCTCCTCATCCTCCACCTTTCCCTCCCTATTATTCCACATCCCACCCACCCACTGTCTTCCACATCCATCCATATTCGTATCAGCTCATGTGCATCTATCACCCATTTTCCCGTGTCTGGTGTCACATAGCCGCACGTTTGTTTTGATAATTATCGATAAACAAGCGTTCTCTAATATATTCAGACTCTAAAATAGTAGACATCAGAAACTAGACGAAAAACTGCATCATACTTGAAATACTGGGTGCGAAGGGAATTTTTCTGTCCTGAAAACGCCCCAGGCCCACTTAGGGTCAACCTTTCCTGGTGCCTGGCACGGGGCTCGAACCTCTGAAGGGAGTTTAACCCTCCTAAAAACCCACAGGTTTTGAGATGCCTTGGGTGGGGTTCGAACCCTGATTAGTGACCATGGCCCCTAGGTCAACCAGGCCTGCGCGCTAACCCACTGTACTACCACGGACGTACAAAAGTATAGTAACCTTAGTCCGATTTGTAAGAACCAGGTGATAGTCTCGTGGTGATTCACGTGATGAGTTTATTGGACTTCCCATCAACGACTATTTTACACTATACCTGACATCAACTCGGGTAGTACATTATTGGGGTTGCGGGATATTTTCGAGGGCATTACATTACATCCTTCTTTAACTAGGCTAGTCCCTAGCCTCTTTAAGGTCGTAAGGTATCGTAGCTGTATCACCTCAGCAATCTCAATATTGTTAGGGTCCGCGTGATGGGTGCTCTATGTAGCTACCAGATCACGTTCCGTGACTGCCACCAATGAAATACTGGGTGCGAAGGGAATTTTTCTGTCCTGAAAACTCCCCAGGCCCATTTAGGGTCAACCTTTCCTGGTGCCTGGCGCGGGGCTCGAACCTCTGAAGGAAGTTTAAACCTCCTAAAAACCCACAGGTTTTGAGATGCCTTGGGTGGGGTTCGAACCCTAGTTAGTGACTGTTATGCCCTGTTTTCTACAGGTTTAACTAGGGTAATGTGAGTTCTAATTGACTGGGTATATAAGGCTGCATGCACAATACAAGATATGAGGAATAGAGAACACAAAGAAACACATGGTAGCAAGTTACACGATCACGTTAATTTTTATACCACTGCAGAATACTCGTGCAAGACAATATAATAGAATCGAACAACACTAGCATAAGTGGATCTGGATGGAGCCTAGTCTCCCACTTCCAACGTTCAGGTATTAATCTTCTGATCACTGGCTTTAATTCAACAGGTTTATATACCGAAGACCATCAATGTTACTTATAGAATCATATTCACTGTTAGATTTATTACTGGTAGCTCTGGTGCACAAGTAGTAGTTCACAGACTAGATTAGACACGCGTATTTTAGAGCACGGGAATTCTAGTGACCTCAGGGGGTACTGATCTAAATTTTATATTCTTGTCTCAGAAATACATAGAACGCAAATCAGTGGGCGAACCTTCAGATATCACTAGGGTTTCCTTCTAGGTAATAATATCTGGGCATATGGTTGATTACGAGAGTTAGTATCGCCTGTTAAATAATGAACACTGATACGCTTAGCACTTCCTAATTGAATGGTTATATGAATTATACTGGGGCAAAGAGATAGCCACTTCGTAGAAATATTAATTAGTGAATCTCTAAACAGCACTGTAACATGTAGGCCTAGTACTGATAAAGGGAATCTTGGGTAGTATCTGATGGGTCTGGTCCTGGTTATCTTGCATCCATGATGTTGGGGGCTAACGACTGGTTCCGCGGCCGTCCAGGCGGTCCATATGTGCGAAGTTCTCAAATACGTGGGCAGGTCCTTCTATCCAAATCTGCCACGGAGTCTGCCGGCTCTGGGATCTCACTCCGGAACAACACAAGGGCAGAGCTAGAAGTTAACTGCAGGGTAGTGACCCCTGGTTGGTGTCTAGCTTTCAACTGATTTGACTGGGGGCGGGAGCTAGATTTATAGGCTCGGTTCTGGACCCTGTAGACAGTAGGGATCTCGAGTCTTATGGACTTATTTGAGCTCTCAATAGATATGGGGACTAGGTAAGATGGTATTTACTGTTGTGGCACATGGCTATAGGAAGCCTTTATATTTTCATATAACTGAGCCTTAGTAAGAGGTACTATTTTGGCTATACTGGAAGTATTTAGGGGAGAGAGACTGGATCTACTTTGCGAGGAGGATGGGGACAGCTGTGATACGAGCGTCTCTCTTAGATTGTTCAATCTTCATTCTATGGTATAGCTGAGGTGCTAATTTAGTGATCAGAGTATGCAAGAAAGGTAAATGGTTTATTGTGAGTTAATAGAGGTTAGTAAAGGTGTTAATCATGCATGGTTAGTTCATTGATAGGAAGAATTCCTGTGCTACCTGGCAATGACTCAGAAGTCAAAACAGGGGCCAGGTATACCTCTGCGGGGGTGGGGGTCTCACTCCTCGGGTGGGCAAAAAGGGGGAGCTGGGCGCCCTCTCTCCGTGATAGTCGTCCGGCGGCTGTGGCTAGGGGCTTGCCATATCACCAGTGTTTGTAATAACCCTCTGTGTATGAGACAGATGTGGGTGTCCTTAATACCAAAACCGAAGGTGCCTTGGCTAGCTGGTTTTACTCGGCTGGTTGTTAATTGTAGGGTTTGCTGGATGTGGTGGAGACTGGGTTGCTAACTCTGCCACATTTATCTGGAAGTATGGCAATAGAAGTTAGTTACTGGCGAGGCGGCTAGCCTCGCACCGACGACCATTGGGTGCCGGGTTGTGAATGGGTTGTAAGAGAGTAGATGGCATGCAAGGGGTTAGTAAAGTTCTAATGTTGTTCTGGCCTACTAAGTGAAGGTAGGCTGGATAGGAGTATATATATAAAAGGTTGGAGAGCGTTAGCAACGGGAAATTCAAGGATCTTCAAGAGGTATGAGAGAGAGGCTAGGTCGGACAAGAGTAGAGAAGCGCGGGGTCTTATAATGAGAGGGGAGGAGTTCAGGGGGGCTATAGGGGAATTTGACCCTAAGGTCTCTGGGCGTGGGGGTGGCATTAGGCTGCAGTTGATATGGGAGTTTGAAAAGGCAGTGGAGTACGTTAGCCAAATGCTACCGGGGAATGCAACTATGGGGTGGTATATAAGTCTGGAAAAGATAGAGTTATGTGATCTGTCCGAGGGGTTATGGATACTATTAGTTGGCCCTGGGAACTGCATTTTCTATAATATATATATATATACCAACAACAGCGGCAGTTCGTAGGGGTACTTACTTATTGTTTCGGGGTACTTATGACAGATACTGGTAACAAGGTTATCTTATACAATCTCGGTTTGGGATAAGAGGTGTATGACACGAAGTAAATTGGCGTAGTATGGACTGTGGATACGAAGGAGGCAAGGGGAAGACGTATGACAATTGTGGAAAAGTAAATGGAAAAAGGTGAACACAATGGCGGATAAGGATACTTAACCTAAGGATTGAATACATAGATTTATGGGGCGATGGGTCTTCAGAAGCTTAGTCTGGCAAGACAAGATGTTCGGGAATGTTAATATTAATACTTAAAACTAAGGATTGCATACATCGATGAACGACGACATTATAGTCGTCGTCCTAATAAGGTGATGAAACCTTGTTGATCTGTACTTGGCAAAATACGACACAAGGACAGTGCCGCTATGTCGTATCAATGCTGGTGGCAGTTAATATTATAGACTTAGTTACTAGAGGAACAATGCAAGGGGCGACTGAGCACGGGTTACATATATCTATACTCGTCATGGGAAATGATATACGAGGTCTAGGGACAAGCGTGGGTGTTTTAACTTCTAAGATATATAACATCTACTTCTAGGATGTAAGAACATACATAGATATAATTATGGCTGTCTGATGTGTTGGCATTGGCTCAACATATGGACAGGGCATGGGTGTTTTTAATATGAATGTATATTCCTGTTCATCATCTTTGTAGTTAGGAGTGTAGGACACGAGGGGTAGTGTACGTGAGGTGTGGAAAATGGTCAGTTTAGAAAAGGTAGGTGGGTGCGGCCTGGAGCTGCTTAGCCCTGCGGGCTTGGGCCTGTCTGAAATGGCTGGCTCGGTCAGCTGGTCCTTTCGTTCTGTGGACCTTTCCTTTGGGTGTTTCTGTGTGGTGTTCGCTCGTGGCTTCTGTGGTGGGCTTCTTGTTCTGGGGCATTTTACTTCCCTCTCCTTCATTATAGGCTCGTCCTCGAGCCTCAAGGGTGAAGTAAAAAGAAGCATAGTCAGAAAAGTGTAGGTTAACAAGAAAAGTAGTATGACTAAGGGAAACAAATATAATATATAGTATATGGAAAACATGTAAATTTAAGAAAGAACAGATAATTAAGAACACAGGAAATTAAGAAGAGGTAAAGTGTTTAACAATGTATAAAGCAAATTTAAAAGATAGTCAGAAAAGTGTAGGTTAACAAGAAAAGTAGTATGACTAAGGGAAAAAAATAATATATATAAAAATAATAATATATGGAAAACATGTAAATTTATAGAATCATGCCCAATCGCTTAGGAATTGAAAACAGTAAACAAAAATTTAGTACAATAATATCCTCATCATCATCAGGGGGGGGTTATTTAGGGTCGCCGTTAGTCTGGGTGACGGTCTGGTAATAGGGGGTGGTGGTGGTTGTGGCTTTGACCTTGGGGTTTCACTTTCACTTTGGAAGGGCGGGGTGGATATACTGTTAGTTCTTGTCGTTAGGAATGTGGGTCTGGGGGCGAGCTGGCCCGGGGCCAGTTTTGGAGGGGGGTCTAAGTGGTTTCGGTAGGGGGTAGTGATAGGGGGGTTTTAAAGATGAAATGGGCAGGTCGAGTCGGGGTTGTTGTTGCGGAAGAGGTTGGTGCTGGGGAGGGGTTGAATTGTGTAGAGAGTTGTGGTTGTGAGTGGTGTTTGGGGAAGGGTGAGTAAGGCTGAAGGTTGAGAGTTTACTATGATCGGGTGGTTTGGAGGTTTGGGGTGTGGGGATTTGATAGGGAGATGGTGGGGGGCGGTCTGGGCAGGCAGCGTTGTGGTTTGAGAGGGGTTGAATTTGGACTGATTTTATTTTCGGGAGAGACATGGATGGGATTTCGTGGAGTGGTTGAAGTTGAGAGGTTGATTATGTTGTTTGGGGCGAGAGAGAGAGTATTTTGGGTTTAGCCAAGGTGGAAAAAGTTTTGTGGTTGGATTGGGATGGGAGTGGTATTTTGTCGAGCGGGATCTTTGGGGGTGGAATTTGGGGCGGGTGGGGTAACGGTGAAGAGGGGGGTAAGATAGGGGGGAAAAAAGGAGGTAGGGGTTATGTAGGGGGGTGATTGTTCGTTCGGAATGTGGTCGTGAGAGGTTAGGCTGGCAGGGTGGGAATTGGTGGAGGTTGAAAGTTTAGCTGGGCTCATGATGGTGGGGGACCGACTGGTGAGCAGGTGTTCGGTACGCATGAGGGGGGGGAAATAACTTTGGTGGGGGTCACGCGTGAGGGGGGGATTAACGGCACGTGTGGGAGGATCAGAGTGGGGGGGTGTGTCGGTGGCAGTGACGGTTTGTTTAGAGGTTATCTGGGGTTGGTGGTTTTGTCTGTCATGAGGGGGTGAGTCAAGTGTGGGGTTTTGAAGTTTATTAGGGGTGTGAATTGTGGGGGGGGTGGAAGGGAGCTACTGACGGAAAACTGTCACAAGGGAAATTTTGTTGGTGGGGGAATAGCTGAGCATTTCTGGGGGAAGGGGGGGAACATGGTTGGATCCCTAGGTCGTCACGCGTGAGGGGAGGATTAACGGCGCGTGTGGGAGGATCAGAGTGGTGGGGTGTGTCGGTGGCAGTGACGGTTTGTTTAGAGGTTATATGGGATTGGTGGGTTTGTCTGTCATGAGGGGGTGAGTCAAGTGTGGGGTTTTGAAGTTTATTAGGGGTGTGAATTGTGGGGGGGTGGAAGGGAGCTACTGACGGAAAACTGTCACAAGGGAAATTTTGTTGGTGGGGAAATAGCTGAGCATTTCTGGGGGAAGGGGGGGAACATGGTTGGGTCCCTAGGTCGTCACGCGTGAGGGGAGGATTAACGGCGCGTGTGGGAGGGTCAGGGTGGTGAGAGGTGAGCGAGTTAGGAAACAGGATTTGTTGGGGGGACTGCGGCGGGTTGGTGGGGGAAGAGTTAGGTGTAGAACAGGGGTTATTGGTAGAGGACTGATGTATTGATTTGGGGTTGTTAACAGGACGAATTTGGGGAATTTTCTTGGTGTCAGTCTCGGTCTGGTTAAAGGTTATGTGGGACTGGGGAGGATTAGTGGGGGCAGAGTTAGGCATAGGACATGGGTTATTGAGGGAGGAGTGATGTACTGATTTGGGGTTGTTAACAGGACGAGTTTGGGGAATTTTCTTGGTGGCAGTCTCGGTCTGGTTAGAGGTTATCTGGGACTGGTGAGTTTGTTTGACATGAGAGGGCGAGTCAAGTGTGGGGTTTCGAAGTTTTCTAGGGGTGTGAATTGTCTGGGGGTGGAAGGGAGCTACTGACTGAAAACTGTCACAAGCTACCGACGGAAAACTGTCACAAGGGAAATTTTTTTGGTGGGGGGATAGCTGAACATTTCTGGGGTCATGGGGAAAATATGTTGTGGTAGGCCTACATAGGTAGGCATAGCTAGAATACGGGGCTTGTTGGGGGGGCTGCGGAGGGTTGGTGGGGGAAGAGTTAGGTGTCGAACAGGGGTTATTGGTAGAGGACTGATGTATTGACTTGGGGTTGTTAACAGGACGAATTTTGGGAATCTTCTTGGTGGCAGTCACGGTCTGGTTAGAGGTTATCTGGGGTTGGTGGGTTTGTTTGACATGCATTGAAAAAGGATGGGGTTTATGGGGTAACACAATTGATGGAAGATAATCGTTGGTGGATGGCTGGGCAGGGGAAAATTTAAGGATGGTCAGAGAGGATAGAGGCAAGGAAGAGTGCACTGGGGTTGGACTTTCACCGGAAGTCATTTTGGAAGGGTGCACGGAGTCTTGGATAGGGGCTGAAGGGTTGGATAGGGGATTCATCGAACTGAGTAGGCATTCTTCTCTGATGGAGAGCATATGTTCTTCGAATAAGCCATACGGGTCGAGATGGGCGGTGATGTGGGGTGGGAGGATGTTTAACAATGCGGTGAATAAGAGTTCATTTTGTTGGTCGTATTCTTCATAGCTATACGTGGTCCTCACGTATCTGTAGAGTTGTATGAGGGTCACATTTATATCCCCTTCATACTTGATCTCGTCGATTTGTATTATTTTGGGGGAGATGAGGCAACCCAAAAGTGGCCCTAAGGTCCGGATCACGAGGGATCGAAACTGGTTCCAGGTACTCTCTGGCGTTACCTGTTTAGCAATTTGGGAAACGGCTTTTCCCAACTGCATAATGTGCGATAATGCAACAGCGATTTTTTCGCGGTCATTTTGAAGTGCCATATCTAACACTGGTTTTATTATGTCTAAGTAAGTGGCAATATCATACGTGTTTACATCATACTTGGGAATGTGTGTGAGTGGCTACCAATTTCGCAATGTTGCCATGCTTCTACTGTTCCAAACTTGCAGTTACTTACTTACTTGTTACTTGGTGTGGAGTTTCTCAGCCGCGCTCCGTCACTAGATGTGACGCTCGTCGCAGCTGCCCTTTAAACCATCTAGCACTTGTAGTCTTGTCTCACAGTGCCATCTTCTAAGTCATAACACTCCCTGAACAAATGTGTTTTTAGTGACTTTTTAAAGGCCTTTATGTTCGCACACCTTTTCACATTAACTGGTAGATTATTATAAAGTCTCGGTGCACTCTTTTCGAAGGCCCTAAATCCAAATTCATGATTGCACCGTGGCTCATTCAATTGATGCAGCACGTTGCCATGTCTCAGCATCATATCAGTGCCAACATTGAAGTCTTCCAATAAGTCTCGCACATATTCCGGCTTTCCAAAGTTCAAAGCTTGATACACTATAACACACAGTTTGAATATGATCCTCGCTTTCACCGGCAGCCAATGCAGGTCAATTAATGCCGGCGTTATACTCGCACGGAATGGTAAACTCTTTATTAATCTTGCTGCTCTATTCATTATAAGTTGTAGTTTTCGTAGCAAGTAATTTGGTAGTCGATAATATAGAGAATTACAATAGTCTAATTTACTAATTACATGATTGTGGATCAACATTTTTGTTGTATTAATATCCAGATATTTTCTCACAAAAGCAATATTCCTCAGATGATAGGCAGAGATTCGCACTGTTTGATTAATCTGGTTTTTAAATGACAGTTCACTATCAACCAAAACTCCCAAATCCTTCACCACACTACTCACAGTCATCACACTATCATTGATATTGAGGCTTTGCACGCCCAGTCTCTCAAGGTTCACCCGTCTGCCTACTAATAGGCATTCAGTTTTATTTTCATTTAATTTCAGTTGCTTTGACTCCATCCACTTCCCAATGTCTTTTAGTAAACCACTAATCTTCTCCTCAACATTCACCACGTCACTTAGTGCCAGATAGAATTGGGTGTCATCCGCAAACAGTTTGAATTTCACTCCATGTTTCATTAATATGCTAGATAGTGCAATTGTATATATACAGAATAAAATTGGTCCAAGAACACTCCCTTGAGGGACGCCCCTCTCTAGATGCTTCATCTCTGAGAATTTATTACTTATTTGCACACAATAAGTTCTGTTAGTAAGGTAACTTTGAAGGTATTCCAGCGCATTACCATCAATACCAATAGCTTTACAGTCTTCTATTAGTAAGCTATGCACCACTGTATCGAACGCGGCACTCAAGTCCAACAAAATTAAGATTCCACACTTCGCGTTGTCCATTTGCACGAGTAAATCATTAATCACAGAGCACATCGTGGTTTCTGTAGAGTAAAGTCTTCTATATGCGGACTGGTTGTCTGGGAGAGCCTTCACTAAACTCAAGTGATCCCATAACTGACCCAGAATTACATTTTCAGTAATTATTGATAGAAATGTTAAATTGGAAACAGGCCTAAAAGAGCTCAAGCATTGATAATCAAGGCTCCCTTTAATAATAGGCTTCACAATCGCATTCTTTTCAGACGATGGAAATACATTATTTGCAATGCTACAGTTTATTATGTCAACATATATGTCCAGA
This sequence comes from Paralithodes platypus, assembly GCA_032716605.1. Lineage (NCBI taxonomy): Eukaryota > Metazoa > Arthropoda > Malacostraca > Decapoda > Lithodidae > Paralithodes > Paralithodes platypus. The sequence continues at coordinate 32,612,727 of CM064581.1, read as the reverse complement.
AAACTGTTAAAATTGTTACTGTGCACTATTTCACGTATCGGTATAGGATCATTACTACAATGGGTAAGTTTTGCTTTCGTAACTATGGATTTAACTGTATTCAGATCCGTCATAGTAAATTCTGTTAACTTAGTCACAGTAGGCTCAGCTACAACAACGTCTTGAGTCTCGACTACTCCAAAATTTCCAACAATGGCATTAATTTTATTACAAAAAAGTCAGAAAAATCATTCGCCAATGTCATATCCGGAATCCCTTCTGGTAACTTATTTTTCTTCTTGTTTCCCGTCAAGTTGTCAAGTACCACATACAGCTTATTCATATCAGATCCAGCTTCTTTTGCTTTATTCATATAGTATTCACGTTTTCTAAGCACAATGAGCCTGTTTTCTATATTCCGAGCTCTTTTATAGTTATCTCTTGCCTCTTCGGTTCGTAGACGTCTCCATAGCCTCTCATATTTCTTCTTGGCCTTTTTTGCTCTTTGAATATCAGCATTAAACCACGGCGCACTATCAACTATTACTATTTCCTTTTCAATAATGGGGCACATATCTTCGTATTTTTCTCTAGCAATGCTGTTATACAGATTAGTGAAACATGACGTACAGTCATCTATTAATTCACCGTGAGCACAGTGTTCTCTTTTCTTAATTAGTATTTCATTCGCAACAGTCGATATTAGTAGTTGTGGCTCAAATTTTCTTTTTGACCTACACTTTATTGTCTTAGATTGTCTAGGTTTACTTACAAACGGCATGTTAAAAGTAACTAGTTTATGGACCGGCGAAATACAACACTCATCTTCAACATACAGCTCATTTATCATATCGCTTTCTCTATTCGTAAAAACCAAGTCTAATGCATGACCACCTCTTGAAGTTGCAGTATGCACTTTATTTATCAAGTGGAAAGACTCCATCAATTCTATAAAGATAGTAGCATAGTAATCATTTGGAACATCCACCCACAGATTAAAGTCACCAAAGACGAATGTATTCGTACTAACCATATCAATTGTTTCCAAATATAATCTAAAATCATCAATAAATGTACTGGCACTTAAATTTGGAGGTCTTTAAACAACAATAAAAGTACATTTCCAGCCTCCAATCTCACAGCCCACCTGTATATGTTCAAAACTACCGAATCTTGCAGATTTACATATTTTCGTCTTCTTAAACGTGTTTGTAAGACAAATTCCCACACCACCACCTCCCTTCCCTCTTCGTGGATTGTGCAAGAAGGTATGCGTTAAAGGAGTCATTTCAAGTATTTTAGCAGTATCGTATTCACTCAGCCATGTTTCAGTTACCGCTAGTACATCATATTTTGCCTCATTAATTAAGTCTCGAATTTCAAAGGTTTTATTTCCCACTGATTGAATGTTTATCAGTCCCCCCTTTATCTTTATTAAAGCACTAGATTCCATGATCAGTTAGGTCTCTCACCTTGACTATCTCACTCGAAAAGACCGGGCACCGGGTATCTGATGATGAATGATACACGTCTTGTTTCCCGTATCTCATACAATTTATGCACTTTCTCACAGTCACCTTACAATCCTTCGACCTATGTGTTCCAGCACATTTAAAACAAACAGGCACATCACTGTTTAGTTTAGCAGCACACTTATTTTCTGCATGCCCAAATCTCTGGCAATAGAAACAAGCCAATGCATGGTACCTGTCTCTTATATTCACAATGCAGAACTTCTGCTTATCAGAATTAATTTATCCCCAGAGCTACTACTCTTTGGAATTCACTTCCCTCGAATTGCTTTCCACAAACTTACAATCTACAAATGTTTAAATCCAGTTGTTACAAACATTTTATGAATGGAGGATGCCTTTAGGCACATGGACCTTTTTGTTTTATGTGTTTTTCCTTCCTCCGTTCATTGTCTCTTAAAAAAAAAAAAAAAAAAAAAAAATTCCCATTGAAGTTGCACCTTGTCTTTATATTTGTAGAGAGCCGCACGGACTTCAGGCTCACATTTCAGGATATAATGGACTGTACCTCCAGCAGCTGGTTTATAAAAAATCATGGCAATCTTTCCTTTAATATCATCAATCGAATTCAGAAAATCATTCCTTGCAATTAATGTATCAATTATCTCACTCTTGGACTCTTCAGGACGAACATTGCAAATCATCACTTTTGGTTTTAATTTTTTCACACTCCTTGTAGTAACAGCCGTCACCTCTACCAACTTTTTAACTGCATCATTCAGCATATCCACAGTGCCAAAATTCATCACCATGTTCCCTTTAGGGGTAAACTTCGTATCGTGAATTTCAATCCCCTCTAGCGCCTGAGAAATTTCTCGTCTCTTGTCAGTTGCCTTTTCATTCTCATCCGTCGCCTTCAGAACGAGTAGATTCTTCTTTTCTTTCTTCTTTCCTCTCCCCGCCACCACATCCGACCACCCAGGCGAGTCAGAAACCGCTGACGTTTGCGCGGGGTCAGCGCTTATAGCATCAACAACATTTCCCATACCACTAGTGACTCCTTGCATCTCCATCTTCACTACTTTCAATTGAGTTGAAAGTTCTTGAGTTATACCGTCTAGTCCTTGGGTCATCTTATCATTTAATTCACTCCTGATGTTTTTTAGTTTATCGCTCATTACATCAAAACCTTGGGTTTTCTTTGGGTTTCTTTGAATTCAATCAATTCTTTCATCATTTCTTTCTTTATGTTTTCCATTTCATTCTTTCATTTTTTTCTTATTATTCATTTTAAATGAAGTTAACACTCCAAGCTTTGTCTTACATGGATCACAGACATAGTTTATGTGCGCTACGTTTTCAGTCTTTATGCCAATCAAGTGTTCACATTTGATATGGGCCCAGTTTTTGCAAGTTGAGCATCCAATCCACTTTAACTTCTCTCTCTCCCCATCAGTTTTATCGCATTTATACCACTTTACGTCAGGAGCCATCCCAATAGCAATTAAAGGTTTCGATAGAACAGTCTTTGTAACATGGGAGGCAGAGCTCAGGCGGCACACGTCTACTCTGCTCCGCGCTCCCACCAATGTGTAATGCAATCTTTTATCCGAATCAAGAACCACCGCTGCCGCCAATGTTATGCCCTGTTTTTCTACAGGTTTAACTTGGGTAATGTGAGTTCTAATTGACTGGGTATATAAGGCTGCATGCACAATACAAGATATGAGGAATAGAGAACACAAAGAAACACATGGTAGCAAGTTACACGATCACGTTTATTTATATACCACTGCAGAATACTCGTGCAAGACAATATAATAGAATTGAACAACACTAGCATAAGTGGATCTGGATGGAGCCTAGTCTCCCACTTCCAACGTTCAGGTATTAATCTTCTGATCACTGGCTTTAATTCAACAGGTTTATATACCGAAGACCATCAATGTTACTTATAGAATCATATTCACTGTTAGATTTATTACTGGTAGCTCTGGTGCACAAGTAGTAGTTCACAGACTAGATTAGACACGCGTATTTTAGAGCACGGGAATTCTAGTAACCTCAGGGGTACTGATCTAAGTTTTATATTCTTGTCTCAGAAATACATAGAACGCAAATCAGTGGGCGAACATTCAGATATCACTAGGGTTTCCTTCTAGGTAATAATATCTGGGCATATGGTTGATTACGAGAGTTAGTATCGCCTGTTAAATAATGAACACTGATACGCTTAGCACTTCCTAATTGAATGGTTATATGAATTATACTGGGGCAAAGAGATAGCCACTTCGTAGAAATATTAATTAGTGAATCTCTAAACAGCACAGTAATATGTAATACTGCTAAAGGGAATCTTGGGTAGTATCTGATGGGTCTGGTCCTGGTTATCTTGCGTCCATGATGTTGGGGGCTAACGACTGGTTCCGCGGCCGTCCAGGGGGCCCATATGTGTGAAGTTCTCAAATACGTGGGCAGGTCCTTCTATCCAAATCTGCCACGGAGTCTGCCGGCTCTGGAATCTCACTCCGGAACAACACAAGGGCAGAGCTAGAAGTTAACTGCAGGGTAGTGACCCCTGGTTGGTGTCTAGCTTTCAACTGATTTGACTGGGGGCGGGAGCTAGATTTATAGGCTCGGTTCTGGATCCTGTAGACAGTAGGGATCTCGAGTCTTATGGACTTATTTGAGCTCTCAATAGATATGGGGACTAGGTAAGATGGTATTTACTGTTGTGGCACATGGCTATAGGAAGCCTTTATATTTTCATATAACTGAGCCTTAGTAAGAGGTACTATTTTGGCTATACTGGAAGTATTTAGGGGAGAGAGACTGGATTTACTTTGCGAGGAGGATGGGGACAGCTGTGATAGGAGCGTCTCTCTTAGATTGTTCAATCTTCATTCTATGGTATAGCTGAGGTGCTAATTTAGTGATCAGAGCATGCAAGAAAGGTAAATGGTTTATTGTGAGTTAATAGAGGTTAGTAAAGGTGTTAGTCATGCATGGTTAGTTCATTGATAGGAAGAATTCCTGTGCTACCTGGCAATGACTCAGAAGTCAAAACAGGGGCCAGGTATACCTCCGCGGGGGTGGGGGTCTCCCTCCTCGGGTGGGCAAAAAGGGGGAGCTGGGCGCCCTCTCTCTGTGATAGTCGTCCGGCGGCTGTGGCTAGGGGCTTGCCATATCACCAGTGTTCGTAATAACCCTCTGTGTATGAGACAGATGTGGGTGTCCTTAATACCAAAACCGAAGGTGCCTTGGCTAGCTGGTTTTACTCGGCTGGTTGTTAATTGTAGGGTTTGCTGGATGTGGTGGAGACTGGGTTGCTAACTCTGCCACATTTATCTGGAAGTATGGCAATAGAAGTTAGTTACTGGCGAGGCGGCTAGCCTTGCACCGACGACCATTGGGTGCAGGGTTGTGAATGGGTTGTAAGAGAATAGATGGCATGCAAGGGGCTAGTAAAGTTCTAATGTTGTTCTGGCCTACTAAGTGAAGGTAGGCTGGATAGGAGTATATATATAAAGGTTGGAGAGCGTTAGCAACGGACAATTCAAGGATCTTCAAGAGGTATGAGAGAGAGGCTAGGTCGGACAAGAGTAGAGAAGTGCGGGGTCTTATAATGAGAGGGGAGGAGTGCAGGGGGCTATAGGGGAATTTGACCCTAAGGTCTCTGGGCGTGGGGGTGGCATTAGGCTGCAGTTGATATGGAAGTTTGAAAAGGCAGTAGAATACGTTAGCCAAATGCTACCGGGGAATGCAACTATGGGGTGGTATATGAGTCTGGAAAAGATGGAGTTATGTGATCAGTCCGAGGGGTTATGGATACAATTAGTTGGCCCTGGGAACTGCGTTTTCTATTAAATATAAATATACCAACAACAGCGGCAGTTCGTAGGGGTACTTACTAATTGTTTCGGGGTACTTATGACAGATACTGGTTACCAGGTTATCTTATACAATCTCTGGTTGGGGTAAGAGGTGCATCACACGAAGTAAATTGGCGTAGTGTGGACTGTGGATACGAAGGAGGCAAGGGGAAGACGTATGACAATTGTGGAAAAGTAAATGGAAAAAGGTGAACACAATGGCGGATAAAAATACTTAACCTAAGGATTGAATACATAGATTTATGGGGCGATGGGTCTTCAGAAGCTTAGTCTGGCAAGACAAGATGTTCGGGAATGTTAATATTAATACTTAAAACTAAGGATTGCATACATCGATGAACGACGACATTATAGTCGTCGTCCTAATAAGGTGATGAAACCTGGTTGATCAGTACTTGGCACAATACGACACTAGGACAGTTCCGCTATGTCGTATCAATGCTGGTGGCAGTTAATATTATAGACTTAGTTACTAGAGGAACAATGCAAGGGGCGACTGAGCACGGGTTACATATATCTATACTCGTCATGGGAAATGATATACGAGGTCTAGGGACAAGCGTGGGTGTTTTAACTTCTAAGATATATAACATCTACTTCTAGGATGTAAGAACATACATAGATATAATTATGGCTGTCTGATGTGTTGGCATTGGCTCAACATATGGACAGGGCATGGGTGTTTTTAATATGAATGTATATTCCTGTTCATCATCTTTGTAGTTAGGAGTGTAGGACACGAGGGGTAGTGTACGTGAGGTGTAGAAAATGGTCAGTTTAGAAAAGGTAGGTGGGTGCGGCCTGGAGCTGCTTAGCCCTGCGGGCTTGGGCCTGTCTGAAATGGCTGGCTCGGTCAGCTGGTCCTTTCGTTCTGTGGACCTTTCCTTTGGGTGTTTCTGTGTGGTGTTCGCTCGTGGCTTCTGTGGTGGGCTTCTTGTTCTGGGGCATTTTAACGAGAGTCAATGTCGCCTGTTAATCTTCGTGCAAATCAAGGACCTCCACGAACTACAGGAACTCCAGCGTCGCTTCATGACCTCCTCCGGACTTAACTTCACCTTTGAAAAATCTAACAATGGACAACTCCCCTTCCTCGACATCCTCGTAGCTCTGAACGACCATGGGTTCAAAACCACCGTCTACATTAAACCTACTAACACAGGACAATGCCTCAACGGCGATAGTGAATGCCCCCGCCGTTATCTTCTATCCTCCATCTCCGCCTATGTTAGGAGAGCCCTCACGCACTGCTCTACCTGGGCCGACACCCACCAGGAACTAGAAAGACTATCCCAAGTTTTAGTAAATAACGGATACTCCAACTCCGACATCTCCAGCACCATCAACCACCATCTTGAAAAATGGTACACCCAAAGGCCTCCCAACATTGACCCCCCAATGAAATTAAGATCTTCTACCGCAATTACATGTCCTCTGAACACAAAAATGACGAGGCCGTCTTAAAAGAAATAATCTCCAAGCATGTCCACCCAACCAACCCGGAAAACAAAATCAAATTAATAATTATTACAAATCCCCAAGACCTCCAACCTCGTTCTCCGCAACAAACCAGCCTCCACCAAGATAAAGAGCCCGATGACCGACGATCACGTCATTTACCAACATACCTGTAATTATGAGGACTGTGGACCTCATTCCTATATTGGTATGACGCAGACTCGTCTTTCACGTCGGTTAACTCTTCACCTTCAGGCTGGAGCCATCAAAGACCACTATCTCACCCCTAACCACCCTCACCTCACACGCAACGAGTTAGAGAAACACACCACCATACTCGATAAAGAAAGTGACCCAAGGAGATTACCTATACTCGAAGCTTTATATATCCAAGCCTTACATCCCAACATCAACAACCAAACTCTGGACCTTCAGATCCTTCCTTCTGCCAAAAGGCACTACCCTACAGGACCTAACACCCCTCCTCGCCCCCGGTGCCCTTGACGCAGCCCCCCGCGCTACCTCCTTCAGCTTCGTCTTCTGCAGGCGCCACACAACTTAGGCCACGCCCCTCGACACGCAGCCAATCAGCTTCGACCCCACCTACTGACCACCATCCCGCATCCAGTGCGCATGCGTGAAGCGGTTAACCCCTTTCTCTCTCCTAATTTACGCTTCCACCAATAGCAGACTTTTGCCCCCTGTTTTCCGCCTCCTTGATCCTCCACCCTCTATATATACCCTTCCTGTTTACCTTTTATATTCCTTCCTTACTTGATAATGCTGGTTGTCCAGTGAAATGCGTCGTATATCCTGTATCATCATGTACATTTATGTAACCCTGTACCACCATGAATTTTGCTCATCTCCTTCATCTACTTCCTGCCACCCAGCGAAAACTCATCAGAGACCTGGAAACTTTGAATAATAAAATTTCCAACGCAGAAATTGCCATTTCTTTCAACCTCGTATGTATTAAAGAAAATATATATATATATATATATATATATATATATATACATTGGTATGTAATTGTCCCGGTCGATGCCTAACTTCAAAGGAATATTCCTCCAGAATTCCCTTCCACTTAACAAACTATCCATCTTCTGTGTTCATTTTTCTGAGCCATTGTAAGCTATGGTGATCCGTGATTACTTCGAAATGAACTAAAGCTATACGTTTCTTTTTAGTAACGCTGTAATTATTTTCGCCCTTATTCAGGTTCCGGCTGGCGCATGCCACTATGCCTTCTTTCCCATCTACCTTCTGGGCCAAGACTGCCCCTAGCCCTTCATCAGAAGCATCGGTGTACAATTGGAACGGCTTGGTAAAATCAGGATGACACACAATGGGGTTAGAGGTTAGCTTTTGTTTCAAGTGATCAAAAGCTATTTGACAGCTCTGGTCCCAGTCAAATTTCCTCCCTTTTTCAATCTCTTAGTCATAGGTCAAACAATTTTTGAAAAGTTTGGTATAAATCTCCGATAATAGGAAGCCATTCCCAGAAACGCTCTGACTCCTTTGACAGTGGTGGGGGGAGAAATTTCTGAGATAGCTTTTACTTTAAGGGGGTCAGGTTGAATACCTTTCTTAGAAACCATATGTCCTAAGTACGCTACTTCGCGGGCCCCTAATTGGCACTTGGAAGGTTTTAATTCAAGTCCTGCCCTCCTGATTCTCTCTAATACTTCCCGTAGTCGGTTGATATGTTCCTCCCAACTGTTCGAAAAGATTATGATATCGTCCAAGTAAGCTAGGCAAGTTCTCCATGTCAATCCCCTCAGTACTTCATCCATGGCTCTAGTAAAACTGGCTGGTCCATTACAAACTCCGAAGGGTAAAACCGTGAACTGGTAGAGTTTACCTTCGCTCGTGGCAAACGAGGCTTTCTCCTGGTCCTCTGACCTAACTGGTACTTGCCAGTACCCACTTTGTAGATCTAGGGTAGAAAACCATGTTGACCCATTAAGTGATTCTAGCGATTCATCAATACGAGGTAGGGGTTGAGCGTCTTTGATGGTAACATCATTCAGTTTTCTGTAATCCACACAGAACCGAGTGGACCAATCTTTTTTTTTTACTAGGACTACCGTAGATGACCACAGACTGTAGGATTCCACTACTATTCCTTGTTTAAGCATATTATCTACCTGTTCCTTCTCTTTCTGTCTCATAATGGGATTCTGTCGTCTATAGGGTTGTCTAATAGGGGGTCCTTGAGTATGTATCTCGTGTGTGTGCGTCGGGTCCGGGCCGATCCGTGGTCCCCTTCATCTTGGACAAATACGTCTCTGTACGCCCAGAGTAATTCATGTAAAGTAGCCGCTTGGTCTGACGTTAATTGTTTTGGGATCTCAGGTAAGTTAATTGGTCCGTTAGTCCCAACAGTGGTGGGTTGCACGGGTGTAACTTGTCCTAACAGTCTTCCCTTTTGGTATTTGATCTTATTCTCTCCAAAGTTAGCAAGAACTAATTTCCTCTGATCGGTAGTAATAAAGGTGGGAGATATTCGTGCTTCATTCTGTGCATCTGGTTAAAAAAATCCCGGCAGTCATTCCCTGACATCTGGGAATTTCTATCATTCTCCATGTTTTAGGAGGGATAGAAATTTTTCCCGTGGTAGCTACTATTTGGGGTCGTAGTGTGGTCGTCGTGTCTTTCGGGCCGCACTGTATGGTTACCCCCAATTGACTCAGAAGATTTATTCCCAGATATCCATCTACTCCGCTGTTAGATTTTCCCGAAAGGACACAAAAATCTGTGGTGAATTTAATTCCTTTCCATTGTACCACCAAGGTGTTAGTTCTCCCTAAAATCGTCAATGGTCGACCTCCGGCTCCTGACAACTCAATACTAGTTTGGTTTAGTGGTCCTAGTTCTTTCTGACAATTTTTCACAAAATTCTCCAAAGGACAATTTCTATTTGCCCCGGTATCTATTAACATGTTTGTGGCTTTCCCATTTATTACTATTGTTTCGCAAGGCGTTTGTTTCTCTAATATATTAACCTCGCCATATCGCCTTCCTATGAGAGGCTTAGGGGAAAATATTCTCCCCCTTCTGGCATTGTGATTTTTGGTTGGGTCTCTTTTTCTTTGTATTCTACTGAAAGCATTCCTCCCTGGTTGGTATTTGTCACCATTGGCAGGGGTCGATCATTTGGAGGTGTTGGTCTCGAGTTAAATCCGTGAGTCGGAGTTTGAGAGCGGTTTGAACAGTTCCTAGCTAGGTGTCCGGTTTGTCTGCATATAAAGCATCAAATCATTGTTCTCTGATACCCTTCGTTTGGGTTCTCCTTCTCCCCTTTCTTTTTCTCCTCCTTTAGCTCTCTGGCTTCCATTATCTTCTTGATTACATCCATGAGTTTCCTTTGTGGTAGTCACTTAATCATGTATAATACAGTGCTTTCTAACTTCCACAGGACATGCTTGAATCATAATATCTCTTATTTCTGTCTCCTGACTCTCCTGGTCCATGTGAGGATAAGCAAGTTTGACATTTTGCGTGATCTCCCTCCTCAGGGTTCTCACATTTTGTCCATCTAATTTCAGACTTTTTAGTTTGTCTCTGGCCTTCCTGGTGGAGGTTTCTCAGCCAAATTCCTCTATCAGAGCTTCCTAAGTTCTGCCCATGACGCTAGTCCCTCTAGACGTACCCTTACATCGTTCAGGGCCTTGCCTAAGTGTGCCTTTCCATAGGCTATCTTCTTTTCATCTTCTCCCACATCAAGTAGAGTGAATTGACATTCTAATTGTTCAATCCATAGCTCAATTTCTTCTTTCCCCTCTTCCCATAATCTAAACGGTAGTAATGTCGTCATTATGTCTGGTTCGATAGATAAAGATACTCAATCCGAACAATTTGTCGAATCCCACCGCTTGCCACCAAAATGTAGTACTTAGTTTCTAATTCTCCGTATACTACTAAGGTGGGAATAATGTAGTACTTAGTTTCTAATTCTCCGTATACTACTAAGGTGGGAATAATGTAGTACTTAGTTTCTAATTCTCCGTATACTACTAAGGTGGGAATAATGTAGTACTTAGTTTCTAATTCTCCGTATACTACTAAGGTGGGAATAATGTAGTACTTAGTTTCTAATTCTCCGTATACTACTAAGGTGGGAATAATGTAGTACTTAGTTTCTAATTTTCCGTATACTACTAAGGTGGGAATAATGTAGTACTTAGTTTCTAATTCTCCGTATACTACTAAGGTGGGAATAATGTAGTACTTAGTTTCTAATTCTCCGTATACTACTAAGGTGGGAATAATTCGACAGTTGTTTGGAAGTTCATGTCCTTTATTTAACAAACTCCCAAATAGTTCAATGTTCCCCTAGCAATTGATTCTCTGTTCGGGCCGAAATAAGTTCAACACTCAGATTGAATATTATCGTCGACCCACAATAAATTGTACGTTGGAACTCGCAAGTTCCCGTTACCACCTATTTGGATACCCGCTATTCAGGTATTGACTCACTCCGACTTTGATCCAAAGGCACATTACTATACTCCGTTCAGATGAGCTGTGCACCTGGCACCTAGTGGAGGTTTGTAACGACGCCCGTGATAGGCTCTCTAAGCATCATCCTCGCTGAGGGGCCTTGTGCAGGATTTGGCCGTAAAATATTAATATCCTCACTCACGGGCCTAAGGTGTCTTATCTGTGATAAAATGCTTCATTATGCATAAAATAAATAGTCTACAACATTATTATGCAGTTAACATAATAGCTATAGTGATTGCAGCATCATATGTAGCTGCCAAAAACTTGCAATAATTCGTGTTTACATGGACAGCAGCTGGTCCGACTGTACTGTGGAATGTTCCATTCCTTTAATTTTATTTCAGTAAAAAACAAATGGAAGAAAACGAGTAAATACGAATGTCTATGTTATCTGTTTAATACATATGATTAATATTAGGAAATTCAAGTGTTGTGCTATAGCCTCATGAAATTAATATAGAAGGTAGCAGAAGTATGGAACTGTCCTTGCAATGGACAGACGAAACGGGACGAACTATGGGCGGGAAAATACAGACGACTTTTCTCTGTAATGACAACCCTCAGGACCCTTGAGCAGTGCTGTCTGCTACTCGTATTTAAAGGGACGGGGAGAATCCGTTGGTCAACCCTCTCCCCCTCCATTCCTCCTTCCTCACCCACAACTCTCCCGTTTAAGGGGGTATCACACTCGGCCAATTCTCGCCATTCTACCGCAAAAAATTGAGCTACCGCCAGTCTCCAGCACAAATCTCACCATTTGACGGAGCTAGGATGCTTCCCGCACTGGGTGGGAAGCTCCATCTTTTGACGGTGGTAGATTGTCAGCCTCTTTACAACTCGCATTTAATCTCATTGATATCTCAAGTATATGACGTCGAAATATATATTTTGCAACATAATTGTGTGTTTTGTGGCTGCGGATAGACATAAACTAAGTGAATTAATGATAAAATAGCTACACCACTTGCAGCTAAATAACCAGTTCCTATACCTACGTACGCCACGGCGATAGGTATGAAACGAAAACATTCGGTTGTGTTGCAGGAGGAACTGTTTTTCAGATGCCTATTTACTAAGAATCATTGAACAATATATTTAACCTAGCCTAACCTAACCTAGTATATTAGTGGACTATTTATGAATGTAAAATGTAAAAATATAAAGTAACATTACCAAATTATTGAGATAAATACAAGTCTACCAGCATACACAGGATTATACCAGGCATTCTACAACCTCCGAAAAGTTCAAAATATTTCCTCATATATGATCCAAATATAAAAAATAAAAACGCAAACTTGTAGATTGAGTCATATTGAAATATAATTGTCGATATAAGTCCATATTACTTAAAATGCCCCAGAACAAGAAGCCCACCACAGAAGCCACGAGCGAACACCACACAGAAACACCCGAAAGAAAGGTCCACAGAACGAAAGGACCAGCTGACCGAGCCAGCCAATTCAGACAGGCCCAAGCCCGCAGGGCTAAGCAGCTCCAGGCCGCACCTACATACCCCTTCTAAACTGACCATTTTCCACACCTCACGTACACTACCCCCTCGTGTCCTACACTTCTAACTACAATGATGATGAACAGGAATATACATTCATATTAAAAACACCCATGCCCTGTCCCTACGTTGAGCCAATGCCAACAGATCAGACAGCCATAATTATATCTATGTATGTTCTTACATCCGAGAAGTAGATGTTAAATACCTTAGAAGTTAATACACCCATGCTGTCCCTAGGTTTAAGATATTCATATTAACATACCCTAACATACCTTGTCTTGCCAGACTAAGTTTCTGAAGACCCATCGCCCCCATAAAATCTATGTATCCAATCCTTAGGTTAAGTATTAATATGAACATTCCCTAACATATCTTGTCTTGCCAGACTAAGTTTCTGAAGACCCATCGCCCCATAAAATCTATGTATCCAATCCTTAGGTTAAGTATTAATATTAACATTCCCTAACATCTTGTCTTGCCAGACTAAGTTTCTGAAGACCCATCGCCCCATAAAATCTATGTATTCAATCCTTAGGTTAAGTATCTTTATCCGCCATTGTGTTCACCTTTTTTTCCATTTACTTTTCCACAATTGTCATACGTCTTCCACTTACCTCCTTCGTATCCACAGTCCACACTACGCCAATTTGCTTCGTGTGCTACACCTCTTACCCCAACCAGAAATTGTATAGATAACCTTGTTCCCAGTATCTGTCATAAATACCTCGAAACAATAACTAAGTACCCCTACGAACTGCCGCTTTTCTTGGTAGATATATTTCATAGAAAACGCAGTTCCCAGGGACAACTAGACGTGCAAAAGCTCGGGCCAACTAATAGGTCCATAACCCCTCGTATTGACGAGTAATAATACACCATGTTTTTCCCTACTTTATCCACAGTCAAGCACACACCTACAGTTAACCTCCTTCTCCCCCACCGCCCCACAGTCCACATGATTCTATCTTTTCCAGACTCATATACCACCCCGTATTTGCATCCCCCGGTAGCATTTGGCTAACATACTTTCCCTGTCCTTTCAATCTCCAATATCAATCGTAGCCTAATGCCACCCCCACGCCCAGAGACCTTAGGGTCAAATTTCTCTGTAGCCCCCTGAGCTCCCCCCCCCCCCCCTCATTAAAATACCCCGCGCTTCTCGACTCTGTCCGACCTAGCCTCTCTCTCATACCTCTTGAAGATCCTTGATTTTTCCGTTGCTAACGCTCTCCAACCTTTTATATATATACTCCTATCCAGCCTGCCTTCCCTTAGTAGGCCAGAACAACATTAGAACTTTACTAACCCCTTGCATGCCATCTATTCTCTTACAACCTATTCACAACCCTGCACCCAATGGTCGTCGGTGCGAGGCTAGCCGCCTCACCAGTAACTAACTTCTATTGCCATACTTCCAGATAAATGTGGCAGAGTTAGCAACCCAGTCTCCACCACATCCAGCAAACCATACAATTAACAACCAACCGAGTAAAACCAGCTAGCCAAGGCACCTTCGGTTTTGGTATTAAGGACACCCACATCTGTCTCATACACAGAGGGTTATTACAAACACTGGTGATATGGCAAGCCCCTAGCCACAGCCGCCGGACAACCATCACAGAGAGAGGGCACCCAGCTACCCCTTTTTACCCACCTGAGGAGGGAGACCACCACCCCTGCAGAGGTATACCTGACCCCTGTTTTGACTCCCGGGTCATTGCCAGGTAGCACAGGAATTCTTCCTATCAATGAACTAACCATGCATGACTAACACCTTTACTAACCTCTATTAACTCACAATAAACCATTTACCTTTCTTGCATACTCTGATCACTAAATTAGCACCTCAGCTATTCCATAGAATGAAGATTGAACAATCTAAGAGAGACGCTCCTATCACAGCTGTCCCCATCCTCCTCGCAAAGTAGATCCAGTCTCTCTCCCCTCAATACTTCCAGTATAGCCAAAATAGTACCTCTTACTAAGACTCAGTTATATTAAAATATGAAGGCTTCCTATAGCCATGTGCCACAACAGTAATCACCATCTTACCTAGTCCCCATATCTATTGAGAGCTCAAATAAGTCCATAAGACTCGAGATCTCTATTGTCTACAGGGTCTAGAACCGAGCCTATAAACCTAGCTCCCGCCCCCAGTCAAATCAGTTGAAAGATAGACACCAACCCAGGTTGGTCACCAGAGTTAACCTTGAGCTCTATCCATGCTAGTAACTGAGAAGTAAGTTCCAGAGCTGGCAGACTCCGTGGCAGATTTGGATAGAAGAACCTGTCCACGTATTTGAGAACTTCATACATATGGACCCCCTGGACGGCCACGGAACCAGTCGTTAGCCCCCAACATCATGGACGCAAGATAACCAGGACCAGACCCATCAGATACTACCCAAGATTCCCTTTATCAGTACTACATTGTTACAGTGCTGTTTAGAGATTCACTTATTAATATTTCTACGAAGTGGCTATCTCTTTGCCCCAGTATAATTCATATAACCATTCAATTAGGAAGTGCTAAGCGTATCAGTGTCCATTAATTAACAGGCGATACTAACTCTCGTAATCAACCATATACCCAGATATTATTACATAGAAGTGAAACCCTAGTGATATCTGAATGTTCGCCCACTGATTTGCGTTCTATGTATTTCTGAAACAAGAATATAAAACTTAGATCAGTACCCCCTGAGGTTACTAGAATTCCCGTGCTCTAAAATACGCGTGTCTAATCTAGTCTGTGAACTACTACTTGTGCACCAGAGCTACCAGTAATAAATCTAACAGTGAATATGATTCTATAAATAACATTGATGTTCTTCGGTATATAAACCTGTTGAATTAAAGCCAGTGATCAGAAGATTAATACCTGAATGTTGGAAGTGGGAGACTAGGCTCCATCCAGATCCACTTATGCTAGTGTTGTTCAATTCTATTATATTGTCTTGCACGAGTATTCTGCAGTGGTAGGCCTATATCAATAAACGTGATCGTGTATCTTGTTACCATGTGTTTCTTTGTGTTCTCTATTCCTCATATCTTGTATTGTGCATACAGCCTTATATACTCAGTCATTTAGAACTCACATTACCCAAGATAATCCTGTAGAAAAACAGGACATAACATTACTCTAAATTATTGATGAAACAGCACAATATAAACGATAGCAACATGAATGTATAGATTGGGTTCTATTACACAAAGTTTGTCAATATCAATCCATATTATTCTACAGTTTAAGTGAAACACCACAATATAACGATCGAAATATATATTTTGCTACACAATTAAGTGTTTTGATTGCGAGAAGGGTTGCTGGTAGACAAACAATTTTCAAGGTGAATTAATGCTAACATAGCTACACCACTTGCAGCTAGTAAATAACCACTGTTCTATAGCCTATGCCACGGCGATTGGTATGAATCGAAAACATTCGAAAACCTCCCGAGAAGGTCAAAATATAAATGTCCTCATATAAGCTTCAAATTTAAAACAAAATACACTAACGTGTAGATTAAGTCATATTGCATTATAATTGTAGATGTAAATCCATATTACTATACATTATAGTATAGGTGAAACGGACCAATATAGTCTAAGGTCGGACATTGTTATTGTTGTGTCGGAGACTCACGCAGCCAGGACGCTTGGCGTGTGTGATAGAATTTGCCGGCGCTACTGACCGGAAACGGAGACTGGAGATCGGAGAATGGCGAGAATTTGGCCCAGTGTGATGCCCGCTTTAGTGAGCTATATTCACCGCGCTCAGCTGACTTTGACAAGAGGGCTATGGGACTTCTTACAAGAAAAATAATGCATACAGAATAATAAAATAATAGGCTAATAATACTAATACTATTACTAATACTAATACTAATAATATAAATAAATAAATATATAGATAAACAATCACAGAGAGAAGTCGTCTGTATTTTCCCGCCCATAGTTCGTCCCGTTTCGTCTGTCCATTGCAAGGACAGTTCCATACTTCTGCTACCTTCTATATTAATTTCATGAGGCTATAGCACAACACTTGAATTTCCTAATATTAATCATATGTATTAAACAGATAACATAGACATTCGTATTTACTCGTTTTCTTCCATTTGTTTTTTACTGAAATAAAATTAAAGGAATGGAACATTCCACAGTACAGTCGGACCAGCTGCTGTCCATGTAAACACGAATTATTGCAAGTTTTTGGCAGCTACATATGATGCTGCAATCACTATAGCTATTATGTTAACTGCATAATAATGTTGTAGACTATTTATTTTATGCATAATGAAGCATTTTATCACAGATAAGACACCTTAGGCCCGTGAGTGAGGATATTAATATTTTACGGCCAAATCCTGCACAAGGCCCCTCAGCGAGGATGATGCTTAGAGAGCCTATCACGGGCGTCGTTACACACCTCCACTAGGTGCCAGGTGCACAGCTCATCTGAACCAATGCCTTCTCTATACAAGGCCTGCGCGACCATCTGTCACGTGACCTACGTCACGAATATTAGGGGGTCGAGATCCTAAACCGCATTGGCAACTCGACTACTAGTCTAACTGGCAACTCTTCAGTACCTTATTTGCAGCGTGTTTGAACTGTTCCTGTGCTTTTGGTTTTCGTAGACATAGCCTATTCGTGAATATATAGACTTTTAACTCTATGAAATACTCTTAACCCGGGAACTGCGGGAAGACTCTTAAGAGTTCCCCTGGCGGACTGCGGGAAGACTCTTAAGAGTCAGAAAAAGAAAAACAAATTTAAACATCGAAAAAAAAAAAAAAATTATTTTAATTTTTTGATTTAATTTTTTTGCCCTTGGGCCATGCAAAATATTAGTCCTCTACCTCCTCTCCTTCCCCACTTTCCTCCCCTCCTTCAGTTATCACCTATTTTCCCTGTTATTCCCTTATTCTGAGGTATATTTTCGTGCTAACATTAGCGAGTTGCAAGCAGGGCATTGTCATCACTGTTAGCAAGTGAGTGCAAGAGAGAGAGAGAGAGAGAGTATTGATCGACAGTGTCTCAGTGGCCTTGGGGGAAATTGGCGGGAAAGGAGCTTGCCTCACCCATACATTATGTAACTCGCGGCCTGTATCGCCGATTTTGACCATCCAAACGCTGTTTTCTCTCGTTTTATTGTTGTAACAGGTTAATACCTTTATAATCAACCTATAATAGGCACTTATGGATAAGTATTAATGCTATTTATGGTAAAATGCACAGGCAGAGGTGTCTAATTACCCCCATGCGCACTTAAGAGGTTAATACAATGCCCTATACGTGCTGTGTGCCTTAGTGCAAAGGAAACTATGATAATGGGCCTAAAGTGTGTGTATTTTCATTCCCTAAAGACAAAAATATTTCAGCTCAGTGGACGAGAGCTATAAAACGAAAGGATTATACACCTAATCAGTACAGCAAAGTAAGTAGGCCTACATGTATTATTTGTATTGTCCCATGATTACATTTCCAAGTGTATTAACCTTTAGATAATATACTGAATATCAGATACTGAAGAAGAGGGTAAAAATTAACTGAGAATGTGGGTAAGCGCGAGTTGAACTAGGACCCAAATATGGCGACGGTCACGGTCAAGTGGCGGCCACAATAATGTCAAGGCCGCGGTATTTTTACACACCAAAAGCTTTATATGCTCACATATACAAGTATCTGAATAATGTTTTAAGAGTTGTTTTCTATTGCAAGAACGGTATTGGTAATAGTAATCGTAGTAGCCAGTTTATTATAATTTCTATACCGGTACTGAGATGCGATCTCAGGATGATAAGACCGCATCTCTAGCTGCCACTAAACCTGCAGCCAACCCTACTCCTGCACATGCCATTTCTCATCCACTTCCTCTCCCACCAGGAAGTGATCACCCCCATCTTATAACAGAATCTGCCCGGGGGCATCTAGCTACAAGGTACAGCCAGAGTCCAGGCGCGCCACCCCCAGAGCTACAAGGACATAACCACCACGCGCCAACACCACCCCAGCGCCCTTGATCCTCTCAAGCCGGGCGCCTTAAGTAGGGGCAAGAAGATTGCCTTATACTCACCCAGCCTGGACATCAGTAAAGTCATCAATTCAGCTCTGAGCTCCCATCCTGAGCACACCTACCTCACCTCTCTCTCTCACAACCAACCATTCACCATGAGTTCAGCAACTCCCATCCTTGCTGGACTTGTAAAATGGTTCAATGTGAAGAAGGGGTACGGCTTCATCACCCCTGACGACGGCACCAAGGACATCTTCACCCACAAGGGCGCCATCAAGAAAAACAACCCCCTTAAGGCTGTGCCCTCCCTTGGTGATGGAGAAAGGGTGGAATTTGTGGCAGTGGCTGCTCCCAGAGGTCCTGAAGCCAGACAGGTGACGGGACCAAAGGGCGCCGCTGTCAAGGGCTCCACTCACGCCAGGTACCTCCTGAAGGAGGGGCAGAAGGAGTCAACCAGCAGGAGACCCACCAGGCCGAGCCCAAAATCCAATACCACATCTCTTTCCATCATAGATGTGGTTATTAGGACGGCTATGGCTCTGGCTGGAGACGACACCTCCCTCCTGCAGCAGATTCTGCCCGCCCTCCTGAAGGAGAACAACCTCCCTGTAATATCCATCCCAGCCAACCTTCCAGGGAGCCACCAGAGAACACCGAGGCAGAGGAACACACCGGCTCCAAAACTTCTCCTGCCTCGCCCTCTGAATAGGAAAAACTGCCCACCACCACCTTCAGAGGGGCCTGCACCATCACCACCAGCACCCACCAAGCCGAAGGTCCTGACTCCTGACTCCCTTCATCGACCATTTCACTGCAGAATGCAACCCTGAAGAGGACAAGACTCCAGCACCACCTATGGAGGTCGAGGAAGCCCTCCCACCACCACCACCACCTTCAGTAATCACGGCTATGACTGCAACCACTACACCACCACCTGAGTTAGCAGAACATGTAGAAGCAGCCTCCATGCCCACCATTGAGATTGCGAGCCCCAAAGCCAAAAAAATGAAGAAGCAGAAGAAAACACCAGCAGTAGCAAAGGAGACATTACCAGCTGCAACTTCCGAGCCCCAGCCACCAACACCACAATCAGAAAAAACTCCAAAAACTCCTCACCAACTGTTCATGGACATCTGTTATCCACACCTCGAAACAGACTTCAACATGTCCATGAGCTATGCCTACAAGGACTGCATAATACCTGAATTCCACGGATTCCTGTCCTACTGTATGGAGAATTGGAAAAGAGACGGCTGCAACTGCTACTTCCACACGAAGGACCCCAAGACCAACTACGTGACTTGCAGCGTAACAGTGGAGGAAGCTCTAAAACGCGGCTTCCCAGACCTCCCAAGGAAATAAAAACTCACCACCACCACCACCACTCATCACCTTCACCACCATCACCCCAGCCTCACACGCCCCCGACCAGAAATGGCAGATGATACCCGTGCCAGCGAGGAGCCTCCCCGAACGCGCCCCTGTCGACCTTGCCCTGGCCAGTCTCTTCAGCAGCTAAACCAGAAAAACCCTCAGGCAGTTCCAGTCAAGCCTGGAAACCTTTTTCTCCTGCTACAATTCACTTCATCCAACTATTTCTTGTCCTATCCCCACTTCCCCCTAACCCCCTGTCACTACTCAATTTGACTGACATCAGTAACTAAGCTTGCCATTTGGTATTATTTAGTTCAGGGTAAGAACAGCCAGAGATAGCTGGTGTTCAACTTGTCAGTTGTGTGCTGTGATCGAAGATCTACCAGGTCGGGTTCCCCCCATCAGGAAGAGGACTAGCTTGGGCAACCCACTTTGGGCTCCCCCTTTCTGGCCTTCGATGCGGTGCACAAACCAAGTACCAAAGGATTCCTACCATGTTTTGTTCAAGGGATTATGAGGATAGTGTAGTAACTTGAGATCTACCAGATCGGGTTCCCCCCATCAGGAAGAGGACTAATTTTGGGCTCCCCTTTCTGGATTCTCTTTTTGCTACATGGTTCTGATAGTTCCACGAACTAGCAAGGAAGGAAGACACTTACCTTGACCCCCACTTAGACTACCTATAATGTCACTATCTAGACTGCTTGCCACTCTAGGTAGATTATTATGCTAGTCACCCTAACCCCCCAAACCTTGTAGCAGAACTCCAGCATATCCTTTGGGGATCACTGCACTGTGGGAGTGCAAGAGGAACCCGGTTGTCCCGTGGTAGGCGCCAAGGTCTAAGGAATCATCTTGTGACTCACCCTGGACCAGTAGCTGGAGGCATCACGCCCAGCCCCCCCCCCCCCCCCCCGGACCAACTTCCGGAGTCATCACGCCCAGCCGCCCTCCGGACTACTGGATCTTCCCTCGATCTACGGGCCCTCCTCTTCACTACAGCTCTCCTTTAAGTGCTTTTGTACCGTTCTGGGTATAGAGTTGACTCAGGGTTGTGGTAGAAGTTATCTTCAGGGGTTCTCATTAACATTACGTCTTGCGAGAGGTCTTTCTTCTCCCTACTTAAATTGACGTTAATTAGCCCACTTGCCGGGACCCATTATACATACCTATCAGGGGATCCTTATATATGCACCTACCCGGGTTATTGGTCTCCCATAGCCCGACAGAGGGGGCGTGCCTATATAAGACCCATAGCATCAAACACAAACACATATTTACACGTAATCTAGTCCCTTTGTATAACTTCTAGCCTAATTCATTTAACATTCTGTCAGGTTCATAACTCTAATATATTTCACTCTATCTCAGCTCCCGACGATTGTTGCCTCAGCCTTCAGCACCTTGCTAGTACACAATTAGAGTTAAGGATTAATCTTTGCCAGGTGAGATCTAGCACACCTATAGTATTAATATCATTTGTGAGCCTTTCCGAGCCCACTTCATTGTTGATGACCACTTGGTCATTATTGCTTTAGAGTCAGTTAACGTCACTATATGCCGGGGACATCATTGCATGATCCAGACGGCATTTGCCATTACTGCACTCTTGTCTTTTGTTGAGATCCTCTCTGAGATCTATTTGGGTAGGAGGTGTACCTCCACCATTTTGGATACCTTATAATTGTATCCTAGGAGTATTATTATTACCTTGAGTCCGGACCCATTGTCCGACTCCTATTGCTTACTTGATAACCTATTTATTGTATGTCTTAATTATTCTCATTGTTGTTGATGATCTCCAGGTTACAGGTATAAAATATATGTCTTGCTCCTCCATGAACCAGGTGTTAAACTGAATAAAACCCATGTTAACTTGTTACCTGTGTGCTTACTATCCTGCCGTGTTGTCTCTTTATTTAAAGTTTAAGGTATACCTATCCAGTTAGAGAGCTGCTCATTGTACAAAGAATATCTCGCGTTCCAATTTGGACCGGGCATAACACTGGTGGCAGCGGTGTCTCTTTCTCGAAGGTAGCCTTTCAGGTTTTCCTGCTTTTAATATTTTGAGAGTATCACGACAGGGATAAGTAGTCAGGATGGCAGGGAAAGCACTGGATATTATTCCTTTCAGACCAGAGGAAACTGACATTGCCACCTATTTAGAGGTTGTCAAGCCAGTGCTTGACATCATATTTAAAGATGAAGTTGCCCCTAAAATACATACTGTAGTCATGAAGCTAGGGCGGTCTATGGCCCTAGTTTCCAGTTATGTAAAAGAGAACCCCGGAATGACCTGGGAACAGTTTGAAACATACACTAAAATTGCCATTAACCCCGTCTTAGGTACTGTAATAGCCGACCAGCAATTTCACGCCATCACCTACGACGGGGACCTCGATGCCACCATCAGCAAGCTTACCAGGCTGGCTTCCACCACATTCACAACGGCTACAGCTGCAGAGAGGAAGGAGAACGTCCGCCGGACCCTGATGAGGATCCTTCCGCGTGCAGTCCGGAACCACTTTGCCATCACAGAACCGGCCGGATATGATACAGACCTCCCTATCATACGCCGTATTCTGGCCCTGCAAAGTCCCAGGAGCAAGGAAAGATCGCGGGTATCCAACGAGCTCCCACTAAGCCACAGGAGCTCATTCCGGACCAACCTACCACCCTAGCCGCAACCAGGACAAGCCGGAAGAATGGGCCAGAGTCAAGCCTGGAGACTGGAAGCCCTGCGGGTCCCAGTGCCCTATTAATGGGTTGAAGAGGTCTTTTGCCGAGTTGCTGGCCAAACGCTCGAGGGTTCCACTGTTCTGTGGACAGATTCCCTGGCTGAAGCCCTCCAGAAGAGTTGCCACCATCCTAGAAGACGGCACCGCAGGAGCTGAGGATTACGACGAGACAGCTGCAGAGGTTGGTGACCCGGACGACCACAGTACAGTCGAGCCGGAAGTCATCAAACCGGGTTTTTAGATCGCCCCCGCCCACCAACTTGCAAACTGGCGGGGGCTCGAGATAGGGGCAGCTATGATATGATAAAGCCTCCCATTTACACCCACCTGACCATCCAGGGAGTCAACTCTCGACTCCTTGTCGACACCGGAGTTTCAAGATCCTGTATTTTTTCCTCTTACCACCAGAGACATCACAACACTTTTGGACCGATTCAACACTCGTCCACCACCAACGTCATTGATGCCAACGACAACCTTATTCCTAGTACTGGCATCACGGCCCCACTGTATGTGGCCACCCCTCAACCTAACCACGGCCATCACCACGCTTTCATGGTATTTCCCTCCCCAGAAACCACCTACGACGGATACCTGGGATTCGACCTTCTCACGGCCCTTCGCACTACTATCCAGTGTGTTGAAAGAAGATTGTTATTTTCCACCAAACCCCCAGGACTCACCACTCCGAAGATTGCCACACCGCTCCATGACCCTCCTCAAACCTTGAAAGCCATCCGTGTTGCATCGGCCATCACCATTCAACCCATCACCTTGCTGCCACATCATGAACATTGGGTACCCATCCATCCAGCCCTCAACGGAGAACTCATTCACACTCCCTCTCTTCAGAGCCCTTTTGACAGGGATTGTCTCACTGTCCTGCCATTTTAAAACAAAATGCAGTAAGAATAGCCAACATCTCCGACCACCCTATCACCCTACCCAGGGGTCTCACCATCGGAGAA
Organism: Paralithodes platypus; assembly: GCA_032716605.1. Classification (NCBI taxonomy): domain Eukaryota; kingdom Metazoa; phylum Arthropoda; class Malacostraca; order Decapoda; family Lithodidae; genus Paralithodes; species Paralithodes platypus. The sequence continues at coordinate 32,588,804 of CM064581.1, read as the reverse complement.
CTAGAGACTTATGATGACCAGCCTTCAACCGACACCACCACCTCCATTCCTGCATCAACTCCATCACTCCCAGACGTTCCTACTCACCTCACCCCTCAACAAAAGGACGATCTGTGCCAGTTAATGGCCGAATACCAGGACATCTTTGCCACCAACTCCCAAGATGTAGGCCACACCCATGTCCTAGAACACCACATTCACACTGTTGGACCCCCAGTCAGACAGGCTATACGAAGAAAGAACCCCCTTCAGCGCCAAGAAGAACAGAAGCAAGTTGCAGAGATGTTAGAAGCTGGCATCGTCAACCCCTCAACTAGCCCTTGGTCCTCTCCAGTGGTACTGGTCAAGAAGAAGGATGGGTCATCTCGATTCTGCATCGACTACCGACAACTCAACGATGTCACCATCAAAGATGCCACCCCACTACCACGCATCGACGACTCCCTAGACTCCCTCTTAGGGGCCAGATGGTTCTCCACACTGGACCTGCAATCCGGATACTGGCAGGTCCCCGTCGCCCCCACCGACCAAGAAAAAACAGCTTTCTCCACCAGCCAAGGGAAGCTTTACGAGTTCTCAGTGCTGCCATTCGGATTATGTAACGGTCCCGCCACCTTCTCCCGACTGATGGAATCCGTACTTCAGGGATTAACTTGGGAAACATGTCTGGCGTACTTGGACGACATCATAGTATTTGGTCGTACCTGGGCAGAACGCCTCCAACGCCTCCGCCAAGTTTTCCAGAGGATTAAAGCTGAAGCCTACTAAATGCACCATGGCTCGACATCAGGTCCAATTCTTAGGACATCTGGTGTCAGAAGAAGGACTTGCACCTGACCCCAAGAAACTCCAAGCCATCCAGGAGATCCAACCCCCGAAGTCAGTAAAAGGAGTAAGAGCTTTCCTAGGCCTTGCCTCCTACTATCGGAGGTTTGTGAAGAATTTCGCCATCATTGCCAGACCTCTACACGACTCAACTAGGAAGGAAGAACCTTTTGTGTGGACCCCCGACCGTCTCCAAGCCTTCACCTCCCTCAAGGACCTACTCGTGTCTTCCCCTGTCGTCTCTTTTCCGGACTACCAACTACCCTTTAGACTCTACACCGACGTGTCCCTTCTCGGCGTCGGTGCAGTCCTCTCCCAAAATCGAGAAGGACGAGAGCACATCATTGCTTGTGCCAGCCGGACCTTAACCCCGGCAGAAACCAACTACCCGGTAACTAAAAGAGAATGCTTAGGCATCGTTTGGGCCCTCCAACACTTCCGGGCCTACCTAGCTGGCGTCAAGATCACCATCATCACTGACCACCAAGCCTTACAATGGCTCAGGAAATCTGACTCTAAGAATGCCCTAACAGTCCGTTGGCGAGAATCACTTGAGGAGTTTGATTTTGAGATTTCCGACAGGCCGGGAAAACTCCATACCAATGCAGACGCCTTATCCCGGCTCCCACTGGCACCAGAACAACTCAACGACATCCAACAACCTCGACCACCACCTACTACCACTCCCCCTCTCATCCAGGCCTACCTCCGGAATGACAAACCAACTTGGATCTCCACCCGACTTTTTGGCCTCTTACAAAGAAGGGGTGACGCCCTCTTTACCCCAGAAGGCCAGATCGTACTAGGGCCTGAGGATGCTGAACAAATGATGTCTTCCTTGCACACCAACAACGGGATCCATCTAGGCCAAAAGAAGTTGGTGAACACATTCAAAGACATCTACTGGACTCCTCGCCCCTACACCACGGCCAAGAAAATCACTGAAGCTTGCCGTGCCTGCACCCTGGGAAAAGACCAAACACGCACCCCAGGACCTTCCGGCAAACTCATCGCTTCTAAACTCTGGCAACTTTTGGCAGTGGACGTCATGGGACCTCTATAAAATGACGGGATACTGCTACATCATCACCTTCGTGGACACGTACTCAAAATACGTGATCGCCTGCCCTGCCAGAGAACACACTGCTATGGCCGTCACCGAGGCATTATTACATGTCTTTCCCTATTTTGGATTGCCACAGGCAATCCACTCCGACAATGCCCCTGAATTCACCGGACAAATTTGGACGCAGATCTCCGAAATGTTTGGATTTCACATCAGCCACTCTTCACCCTACTGGCCAAAAGGAAACTCCATCTGCGAGCGATCTCATAGAACCATCGCCAATCAAATCCGGACACGCCTCCAACAGATGAACTCATCGGACTGGACCAGCCAAATTCTCATCATACAATGGGGAATAAACACCTGCCCCAGAGACAACGGGATCACCCCTCATGAGATGGTTTTTGGGAGCCCACCTCTCCTCATACCACTACGTCACCTAGCTGCCCCTACTGAGGCCTCACCAGGTCTAAATACCAACCTCGTCCACCTCAGGAACCGCCTATGTCAGCTCCAGTTTACCCAAGATCTCCAGCCTGATGAAGCCCCCAAGAACAACCCTCACCAAGTAGGCGACCTAGTCATGGTCGCCATCTTACCTGTACCCTCCAAACTGAAGCCACGGTATAAGGGTCCATTTGAGGTCCTTAGGACCCCAAACTGTTTCCAGGTCATAATTAACTATCATGGGGAATCTCGCACTTATAGGAATAGGTTTGTCAGAAGGTTTCAACCTATTAATAAGAATATTACTGTTGTAGCTGAGCCTGATCAGGATGTTGACTGTACCCCTGTTTCAAATCTTCACCCTCAAACTTCCTGTCTTTCCAGACCTGTCCCTCTCAACCATGCTGTCCCTCTCCTTCCACTCCCCCTCTCAATTCTCCTTTGCCTGCCCTTCACTCTCCTGTACTGCAACCTCCTGTCACCCTTCCCACTCGCCTCACCCAGTTCACCCCTTCTCACCTTCCTAAACATCGACCTCCTCCTGTTCTCTCTACTCAAACCCAAACTTCCCCCTCTTCTCTTTCACCTCCTGTCACCTTCACCCCTTCCCACATTCCTAAGCCCAAATCTTCTCACATCTCCTCTCCTCTCGTTTCACCTCCGCAACCTCCTTCTCAACCATCGCCTTTAATTAACCTTGCCACGTCTAGTCTTCCCCCCTCGCCACCACAACTCACCAACATACCCCCCACTTTGCCTATCACCTCCAGCTTCTGTCCTATAAAACCCTCACCTACTCCTCCTATCTCTAAAACCCTACCTTCTTCTCCTCAATCTATTTCCCCTCCTTCTCAACTTCCCAGGCGAAAAACAATATCCAAATTTCGCTCAATGTCACCTCTAACTCCATCTCCCCCATTTCCCAGACTGCCTTCTCATACCCGCTGTGGAAGACCTGTGAAGCCACCCACCAGATGGGAACCAGCCCTGTCCCAGCCTAAAGTGAGAAAGGTTAAGGATCAAGCGTCTTCAAGCTCCTCCCCCAAGCCAGGTACTTCGGCGTCCGCACAACCTCATGACCTGGGCCAAGCCAGGCTCTCTGTCATCACTCTCCAACCACCTCCAGCCACGACAACGCCCTCGCTGACGACCACCACCAAGATGCGGATTGACATGATAACCCTGGCGCGGAAGGACTCCACCAAAGTAATCAAGTCACCTCACCAACTCCTGCACCATTTGAGGTACTGTGACTCCTCTTCTCTCCTCACCCTCACCGGAGACAAGATGGTCACCCCTAACAACCAGGGAGTCATTTATTACCACTTCTTCCAGCACCTGACCCCTGTCTACGAAGATAATACTTCAAGACATTACCATCTCCAGTCCCGGGGTCGGGACTTTTCTCTACCAGACGGTAGTGAGATGCGGTCTCAGGATGATAAGACCGCATCTCTAGCTGCCACTAAACCTGCAGCCAACCCTACTCCTGCACATGCCATTTCTCATCCACTTCCTCTCCCACCAGGAAGTGATCACCCCCTATCTTATAACAGAATCTGCCCGGGGGCATCTAGCTACAAGGTACAGCCAGAGTCCAGGCGCGCCACCCCCAGAGCTACAAGGACATAACCACCACGCGCCAACACCACCCCAGCGCCCTTGATCCTCTCAAGCCGGGTGCCTTAAGTAGGGGCAAGAAGATTGCCTTATACTCACCCAGCCTGGACATCAGTAACTAAGCTTGCCATTTGGTATTATTTAGTTCAGGGTAAGAACAGCCAGAGATAGCTGGTGTTCAACTTGTCAGTTGTGTGCTGTGATCGAAGATCTACCAGGTCGGGTTCCCCCCATCAGGAAGAGGACTAGCTTGGGCAACCCACTTTGGGCTCCCCCTTTCTGGCCTTCGATGCGGTGCACAAACCAAGTACCAAAGGATTCCTACCTTGTTTTGTTCAAGGGATTATGAGGAGTGTGTAGTAACTTGAGATCTACCAGATCGGGTTCCCCCCCATCAGGAAGAGGACTAATTTTGGGTAACCCACTTTGGGCTCCCCTTTCTGGATTCTCTTTTTGCTACATGGTTCTAATAGTTCCACTAACTAGCAAGGAAGGAAGACACTTACCTTGACCCCCACTTAGACTACCTATAATGTCACTATCTAGACTGCTTGCCACTCTAGGTAGATCATTATGCTAGTCACCCTAACCCCCCAAACCTTGTAGCAGAACTCCAGCATATCCTTTGGGGATCACTGCACTGTGGGAGTGCAAGAGGAACCCGGTTGTCCTGTGGTAGGCGCCAAGGTCTAAGGAATCATCTTGTGACTCACCCTGGACCAGTAGCTGGAGTCATCACGCCCAGCCGCCCCCCCCCCCCCCCCCCCCCCCCCCTGGACCAACTTCCGGAGTCATCACGCCCAGCCGCCCTCCGGACTACTGGATCTTCCCTCGATCTACGGGCCCTCCTCTTCACTACAGCTCTCCTTTAAGTGCTTTTGTACCGTTTCTGGGTATAGAGTTGACTCAGGGTTGTGGTAGAAGTTATCTTCAGGGGTTCTCATTAACATTACGTCTTGCGAGAGGTCTTTCTTCTCCCTACTTAAATTGACGTTAATTAGCCCACTTGCCGGGACCCATTATACATACCTATCAGGGGATCCTTATATATGCACCTTCCCGGGTTATTGGTCTCCCATAGCCCGACAGAGGGGGCGTGCCTATATAAGACCCATAGCATCAAACACAAACATATTTACACATAATCTAGTCCCTTTGTATAACTTCTAGCCTAATTCATTTAACATTCTGTCAGGTTCATAACTCTAATAGATTTCACTCTATCTCAGCTCCCGACGATTGTTGCCTCAGCCTTCAGCACCTTGCTAGTACACAATTAGAGTTAAGGATTAATCTTTGCCAGGTGAGATCTAGCACACCTATAGTATTAACACCTAAAGAGCGGCCTAGGCGGTATATAATATGTAGCCACCAGCGGGGTGTTTTTACCCAAAATAGGTCTGTTTACGTGATCATTTTCATGCCTAAATAAGACCCAGAGCGTAAAACAAGTATCTATTCCTGAAAGGGCATAAACAGAACTTTCCAATGACACTTCAACGATCCTTTTATGACTGCTAGTTTTCTTGCAACAACCGCGCAACACTAGTGCAAAAAGCATGTAATTCGGTACTTTCCCCATACAATTCAGTATGTAGCGAGTGAGAGAGGGAGGGAGGAGGTGGGATTCGTGTCAGTAGGTTCGCCGCGGTGGTCTGGAGCAGTCATACGCTCGCTACTCTCCTGCCACCACTTGTCTCTCTCTCTCAGCAACATTACGTGCTGAAATTGCCACACGACCTATGTCGCGCGCCGCCAGATAGTCCAGATTAATTATACTCGACTTATGTTGCGCGCCGACAGTTAGGGGTAATATCATTTGCGAGCCTTTCCGAGCCCACTTCATTGTTGATGACCACTTGGCCATTATTGCTTTAGAGTCAGTTAACGTCACTATATGCCGGGGACATCATTGCATGATCCAGACGGCATTTGCCATTACTGCACTCTTGTCTTTTGTTGAGATCCTCTCTGAGATCTATTTGGGTAGGAGGTGTACCTCCACCATTTTGGATACCTTATAATTGTATCCTAGGAGTATTATTATTACCTTGAGTCCGGACCCATTGTCCGACTCCTATTGCTTACTTGATAACCTATTTATTGTATGTCTTAATTATTCTCATTGTTGTTGATGATCTCCAGGTTACAGGTATAAAATTAATAGATGTCTTGCTCCTCCATGAACCAGGTGTTAATCTGAATAAATCCCATGTTAACCTGTTACCTGTGTGCTTACTATCCTGCCGTGTTGTCTCTTTATTTAAAGTTTAAGGTATACCTATCCAGTTAGAGAGCTGCTCATTGTACAAAGAATATCTCGCGTTCCAATTTGGACCGGGCATAACAGGTACATTGAAATTAGCTACAGTAATATGAACTATAATAGTCTTCCCTTTTCTTGTTCAATTTTCTCTGATTCTCCTGGTTTTCTTATATTTACAACTTACGGTTTCTAAGCATATGTCATCCAGTATATGAATAATATTCTGGGTTAATAGCGCTTTTATTATTATTATTATTATTATTATTATATATACACAATCATCCTATTACCCATACGGTACGTAGGAATATTAATTTAGGGTAATAGAAAAATAGCCATCAATCTTACGTTTAGCAACCATTTGTTGATCATATTTAGTTTGATATTGCAAAAATATTGCAGGGTGTCTGTAGTAGAGAAGATTACATACTTAGACCTTTTTTTTTTTTTTGTGGTGGTAAATGGTAGGCTATATACTACCTACTTATATTAATGGTAGGCTATATACTACCTACTTATATTAATGGTAGGCTATATACTACCTACTTATATTAATGGTAGGCTATATACTACCTACTTATATTAATGGTAGGCTATATACTACCTACTTATATTAATGGTAGGCTATATACTACCTACTTATATTAATGGTAGGCTATATACTACCTACTTATATTAATGGTAGGCTATATACTACCTACTTATATTAATGGTAGGCTATATACTACCTACTTATATTAATGGTAGGCTATATACTACCTACTTATATTAATGGTAGGCTATATACTACCTACTTATATTAATGGTAGGCTATATACTACCTACTTATATTAATGGTAGGCTATATACTACCTACTTATATTAATGGTAGGCTATATACTACCTACTTATATTAATGGTAGGCTATATACTACCTACTTATATTAATCAATAGAAAATGTTACTGAGCCAAATTGTGCGTGATGATAATATATATATATATATATATATATATATATATATATATATATATATATATATATATATATATATATATATATATATATATATATATATATATATATATATATGCCTATCAACACTATTTAAATCACGAACATATACATTCAAACATATATGTAACATACACCACTCCCACCTATTTACAGGTGTGTGAACTACACTTCCATCCAGATGATATAGAGGGAGACTTCATACTTTGATGAGAGAACTGGAAGGACGCTTACGGCTAAATTAGGCAAACCAAGGATTTGTAAAGGAGCAGTTCCATCTAAGTTGCCTAACTGTGCATATAAGTTTACACTAAAGTCGTTGTCACCCTCAAATCTTGAAAAACAAAATGTCAATTTAGTTGTACACATTTTCAATGAGTATACTATTAATGCATTACTAACTCTAGGAGAAAAACATAATTTGCCATGTTATGAAGATGTTGCAAAATACATACAAATAATCTATGTGTGGTGGACGGTAATGAATGTCAAATCTACATATAAAGGTATTCGTCTTAATAACAAATATGCTGCCCCATTGACTAATGATGAAACTTATGAAAAGTATATGTTCTTGCATTACTTTCTCAAAATGGTAAAATCTTTGGGATGGCATGACAGAAGTAGCTGGAAAACTGACCAATGAAACTTTACTGCTCTCAAACATACAACCACTGCAATATTACATATAACAGATTATTGTATAGGCGAACTTAAAATGAAGTACATATTGCCAGGAAAATTTCAAACGGATCAACTGGAGGCGAAGTTCGGCAAATATCGGCAAATGCAGGTTGCAATTATAACATATCTGTTCGGCAAGTGTTTGAGTGAGAAAACAAATTGAGGATGATGTCAGTACTGAGGATACCGTTCCATAACCAGAGTGTTGATTTAAAAGATTTTGAAGAGGAAAAGTGGGAGAAAATGGAAAATAATTATTTGCTACACATGCATAGGTTTGATATAGAGGTAACGGATGATGATATTGAGAAATGTATGGATTATCTCCAAGTTATAACCTATCTTGCTGGTTACTGTTGCCTTGCTAAATAATTTTTGTACTAAAGAAAACGACTTCATAAATCAAAACAAATTGTCAGGGAAAAAGAGGAAGCTTCAGACTTTGACATAGGCTAAAGGCTGAGTCACATGTGCGTGTGTTTCTGGCAATTTTCCATGGCCAAGCTCTTTCTATTGACATTCATGGCTTTTCGAAATTACTAAGGAACGCTAGATTTAATGTAGATTATCTTAGGTGGCTTATTTCTTCTAATACTGTATATATAAAGCCATCATAATCTTAATTGCTCCAAACAATTTCTAAATAAATAGCTCATGTGACGCCACCTTAACCTAAGACGTGCACACAGGTTTTGTTTTACACCACAGTCCTGTGCGCACGTATGATGATTTTGGGGCCCATTGCCAATTTCGATAAAAAGTACATCAGCGTGTAGGGAATGTTTGCGTGCATCGGCCCATATATATTTGACCCCCCAAAAAATGTCTGGGGGGGGGGGGAACGGTCCGTAGTTGAAAAATGTGGAGCGAATGGCACCGCGCGGCTAGATTGTCATCGAGCGGCGAGATTTCCCGGCCGAATTTTCACGCGCCCAGGGGATAGAACCTGAGGGAGGAGGGGGTGGGTTACCGCGTAATATCACGTATATCTCCTTTTTTGATCCCTTTTAGGCTATGTAGAGTACATATACGTGTGTAGGCCACCCATATAACAATGAATATGCCTCATAGTGACCAAAAATTGCAATATATAAGGGAATTATCAATGAATTTTTAGGCGGGAATGAAGACGGGTTGGAGGTTTGGCAGGAATTTATGAGATGAGAGTGTGTTTTGCGCTATTATATTACGTATATCTCGTACTTAGAGCACTGTCATGCTATAATACAGACTTGTACGTATGTAGGCGTCCCATATAACAATATATATACCGCATATAGACCAATTCATGCGATATTTACGCACATTATCAATGAGTTTCTATGCGTGAACCAAGGTGTGATTGAGTTGTGCTGGGAATGGAAGGGGGAGAGGGTGTGTTGCGCCATAAATATCACGAATATCTCGTACTTAGCGCACTGTCATGCTATAATACAGACTTGTACGTATGTAGGCGTCCCATATAACAATATATATACCGCATATAGACCAATTCATGCGATATTTACACACATTATCAATGAGTTTCTAGCAGACGGAAGCCTAAGAGGGTGGGTGGGAGGGAGGCAGGGAGTGAGTCGTGGAGAGAGGGAAGGCAGGGAGATCGCTATCAAGAAAGATACGCAGCTGTGTGATAATTGTGGAGGCGCCCGAGGTGTATGGATGTCTTGGGATTTTGAACCTTATGTCTAGCAGGTGTCTGGGTTCGTTGCCACCCAGAGGTCTACAATAACATGAGTCGGGAATGGAGAGAGAGAGATAGAAAGTGAGACATGCGTATGTCGTACGTATAAATGGCTTTCAGAATTGCATTTTTATGCAAGCAGACATTGCATTTTAGACACATGTGAAGTACCACAGAAATATGTAGGCCATTGACTGTAAATAAAGTACTATATTATAGACCAGGAATGAGGGTGGTCAGTAAACATAGGCAGATAACCTTTTTTGATAGAGAGCTAAATATAGACTGGTGTCGCCTGACACTTGCGAAAGGGTAGATTGCCACCAGAAAACTTATATTTATTTATTTCCAAGTAATATGCAATCTAAATGTATATTCGAGACCTACTGCAAGTATTTGTATGACAGTCATGACTATGTATAATCCAATATACGCGCATAAGGGCATAGGCGAGATATAAGAAAGATGGTTTTCGACACCCACACTGTTATTATTCATTATTATTTACAATATTATACAATACAAATGTATTTGTGAAGAGTATTTTATGCATTATTGTTTATACAAATTTTGTTCCCAGACAAAGCTGCTGTGGCTGGAGGGAGAGGGAAGGGTCACCCAGTGACCGCTTGACCGTGTGATAATGACTGGAGTCACACTGAGAGGGGCAATTTTGCTGAGTGTTTGGGCAATTTTTTACAAAACAAAGTTATATAATTACTAATTTTTGACAGAGACAAACTTTTATAAACCTTTGCATGATATAATTGATAATCCCATCAATTTACAAACGTAAATTGGTGGGATAATTTTTTTTTTTTTGTATATTGTCATTTCGATTGTAGACACGAAGTTTTGAGTGACATTTGGTATGAGCTCCTGTGGCATGGTTGGTAAGGTCGCGGACTGGAAAACTCAAAGTGTGGTAGGGTAGTGGGATCGAATCCAAGCGGGGAAGGTTTTATAATGTTTAGATAAATTTTGATAATTTTTTTGTTTACAAGATCATGCCATTGTATTCAAACAATATGAAATTAAAATGCCCCAGAACGAGAAGCCCACCACGGAAGCCATGAGCGAGAACAACAAAGAAACGGGAACAGAAACACCCGAAGGAAAGGCCCACAGAACGAAAGGACCAGGTGAGAGCAGACGCCCCATAGATCAGCGTGAGAGAAGAAAGAAGGAGAGAAGGCACCAAGCCAACCAGTTCAGACAGGCCGAAGCCCGCAGGGCTAAGCAGCTCCAAACCACACCTGCCTATCGCTTCTAACCACTGACCCTTCCCCCACCTCGCGTATCCACTACCCCTCGTGTCCTACACCCCTTACCCGCCAGACTCTACCTACATGATGATGAACATGAATACACCTTAATTTAATACACCCATGCCCTGTCCCTAAGTTAAGATATCAATATCAACATACCCTAAAATACCTTAATTGTCTTGCCAGACTAAGTTTCTGAAGACAAACCGCCCCCATAAATCTGTGTATGTTCTTCCATCCGAGAAGTAATATGTTAACCCCCATGTCATAATTGATAAGAAACTATAATACCCACGGGTACACCATCGTGCAACCATTACGCCTGCCCTATCTTGCCAGATCTCACGACTGAAGATGCCGCGAGCAATCCAGTAACTATATTCCTGCACAGACGAGATGGTATAGGAAATTCCATTGTTCCTGTATTGCCGAACTGCCGCTTTCTTTGGTATATATTTCATAGAAAACGCAGTTCCCAGGGACAACTAGATCAGCAAGAAATCGTGTCAACTAATAGTGTCAATAACCCATCGCATTGACGAGTAATAATACACTATGTTTTTCTCTACTTTTATCCACAGTCAAGCACACACCCACAGCTAACCTCACCTTCCCCACAGTCCACATGATTCTATAATTTCCAGACTCATATACCACCACCTATTGCTCATCCCCCGGTAGCGTTTGATTAACCTACCTTCCCTGTCGTTAACCCCCAGTCTAAGATACCAACTGTAGCCTAATGCCACCCCTACGCCCAGAGACCTTAGGGTCAAACTTCCACGTAGCCCCCCTTAACCCTCTCCCTCTCGTTAACCCCCCACGCTCCTCGACTCCCTCCGGACCTAGCCTCTCCACCATACCCCCTGAATATCCTTAACTTTTCCGTTACTAACATTCTCAAACCTTTTGTATATATACTCCTATCCAGCCTACCTTCCCCCAGTAGGAAGGAACACCATAAAGAACTTTACTAACCCTTTTCATGCCATCTATTCCCTCACAACCCATTCACAACCCTGTACCAAATGATCGTCAGTGCGAGGCTAGCCGCCTCGCCAGTGACTAACCTCTATTGCCATACTTCCAGATAAATGTGGCAGAGTTAGCAACCCAGTCTCTACCACATCCAACAAACCATGCAATTAACAACCCAACCAATTAAACCGGCTGATCAAGGCACCTTCGGTTTTGGTATTACGAACACCCACATCTGTCTCATAAACAGAGGGTTATTACAAACACTTGTAATATGGCAAGCCCCCAGCCACAGCCGCCCAGACGACCATCACAGAGAGAGGACGCGCGCCTACCCCTTTCACCCACCCGAGGAGGGAGACCCCTACCCCTGCGAAGGTACACCTGACCCCTGTTTTGACTTCCGGGTCATTGCCAGGTAGCACAGGAATTCTTCCTATCAATGAACTAACCATGTATGACTAACACCCTTACTAACCTCTATTAACCCACAATAACCCATTAACCTTTCTTGCATACTCCGATAACCAAATTAGCACCTCAGCTATACCATAGAATGAAGACTGAGCAATCTAAGAGAGACGCTCCTATCAAAGATGTCCCCAAACCTCCTCGCAAAGTAGATCCAGTCTCTCTCCCCTAAATACTTCCAGTATAGCCAAAATAGTACCTCTTACTAAGGCTCAGTTATATCACATTATGAAGGCTCCATACAGCCATGTGCCACAACAGTAATCACCACCTTACCTAGTTCCCATATCAATTGAGAGCTCAAATAAGTCCATCAAAACTTGAGATCCCTATTGCCTACAGGGTCCAAAACCGAACCTATAAACCGAGCTCCAGCCCCCAGTAAAATCAGTTGAAAGATAGACACCAAACAGTGGCTGGTCCCTTGTGTTGACCTCTAGCTCTATCATTGTTTGTTCCTGAGAATTGAGTTCCAGAGCCTGCAGACTCCGTGGCAGATTTAGATAGAAGGATCTGTCCACGTAAAAGAAATCTACGTACACCTTATAACCTTCATACAGACCGGGAAGCTGAGCGATCGACGTGAGATGCGCTTGGCGTTAATTCCGATCCAGATTGACAGGAAGATCCTAATATCTGTGATTCAGGTCTAGAAACCAGAGGGTATATAAGAGTGTAACCAGCAACGATCGCTAAGAGATCCGTCTTGAGAACTTTCTACATATGGACCATCTGGACGGCCGCGGAACCAGTCGTTAGCCCCCAACATCACGGACGCAAGATAACCAGGACCAGACCAATCAAATACTACCCAAGATTCACTCTATCAGTGCTACAGTGTTACAGTGCTATTTAGAGACTCACTTATTAATATTTCTATGAAGTGGCTATATCTTTGCCCCAGTATAATTCATATATAACCATTCAATTAGGAAGTGCTAAGCGTATCAGTGTTTATTAATTAACAGGCGATATTAACTCTCGTAATTATCCATATATCCAGATATTATTACATAGAAGTGAAACCCTAGTGATATCTGATGTTCGCCCACTGATTTGCGTTCTATGTGTTTCTGATACAAGAATATAAAACTTAGATCAGTACCCCCCTGAGGTTACTAGAATTCCCGTGCTCTAAAATACGCGTGTCTAATCTAGTCTGTGAACTACTACTTGTGCACCAGAGCTACCAGTGATAAATCTAACAGTGAATATGAATCTATAAGTAACATTTATGGTCTCCAGTATATAAACTTGTGAATAAAGCCAGTGATCAGAAGATTAATACCTGAACGTTGGTAGTGGGAGACTAGGCTCCATCCAGATCCACTTAATGCTAGTGTTGTTCAATTCTATCATTTGTCTTGTACGAGTATTCATATCTTCTTATGCTTCATATTAATCATCATCAAGAAAACTATAGAAGTGTGTACATCAATAAAAGTGATCGTGTGTCTTGTTACCGTGTGCTTATTTTGTGTTCTCTATTCCTCATACCTTGTTTTGTGCATGCAGCCTTCTATACCCAGTCAGTTAGAACTCACATTACCCAAGTTAATCCTGTAGAAAAACAGGGCATAACAGAAATATTCATAGAATATATCATATTGTAAGAATACAATGACATGACCTTTTTTTTTTTTTTTTTTTTTTTTATCTTAGTAGGTTTGACAGGATTTATTGAAACATAATTATCTTTTGTCCTTCCACTTCAGGGCTACCACTTTCCCGGACTTTTCCAGTTGCTTGTACTTCTGCCCCCTTCGTCGCCTTCTTCGGACATGCCTCTCGCGGTGTTCCTGGGCCAGTTCGTCGTCAGAAGGTGTGTCACTGGAGGAGGCATATGACAGAGGAATGACATCACCTGTGAACTTGGGCATAAACTTTCTTGTCTTTCTGACAGTCCCACATGACCCCGTTTGATTGTCATGAAGAAACTGGCAGAGAGCAGGAGAAGTATACCAGTTGTCAGTGTAGATGATGTGGCCTTTGCCCAGGTAAGGTGCCAACATTTTCCTGACGATGGCACCTGACATGCCCATGGGGTCACCGGCAGCGGCTTTCGGTACGTCAATGTCAGTTCCTGTATACACGATCATGTCAAGCACTATTCCAGTTTCACAGTCACACAACACGAAGAGCTTGATTCCGAACCTATGCATTTTCAAGGGGATATACTGCTTGAAAACAAGACGTCCTTTGAAGAGCACGAGCGACTCATCAATCACCAAATTGAGGAAGGGGTAAAAGTATTTCCTATACTTCTCCAACAACATGGTGAACACATCCCGAACTTTCCATATCCTGTCAATCCTGTTAGGATTTTCGTTGTCTGCAAAGTGCATAAATCTTAGCAGCAACAAAAATCTGTCACGAGTCATGAACTTATTGAAAGTTGGGGTGGCGATGAGAGGGTCGTGCTTCCAGTAGTGTTGCACCACATGCTTCTTGCAAAGAGGCATGAGGAATAACAAGGCAAAAAATGTCATGAATTCTTCAACAGTCGTATCCACCCAGCCTTGTATTCTCGCTTTTGGAGAAATGACATCCAATTTTACAAACACCCACCTGTAGTAGGCGTTTGTTTGGGCAACGATGTAAGTCATTACCTCCATATCGAAAAAAGCGAGGAAGAACTCGCTTTCGTTAGAGTTTTCGTCACAGGGCCAGTCATCAGTTGTACCTGACGTCCCAGGATTGAACTGGGGCACGTCAGGCACAAAATTGGCCCCGTCAGACCACTCAAACGAAGGCATGCCAGGGATCGGAATGTCGTCTCCGTCTGCTTCAGCGTCTGAAATATCGCTGCCATGATCGCGATACAACACATCATCATCATCACCCTCCTCTTCACTAGACAGACGCCCTTCTTCATTTTCATCACCGACGTCTGACTCACTTCCACTATCCACTCCCAAATCCCCCCACCCTTGGTCCCGTCCTTGGGCGTCGTCGTCGAAACCCGCAGGGCTGCCAATGCCCTGCAAATCACCACCAAACAGCAGGGCGGCGTACTTAGATGGTGTCAGAGTTTTTCTGCGAGCTCTAGCACGTAGGGGCGTCTTATGGGCAGGGGCAGGGGCAGAAGGGCCGGCAGGGGCGTCTGCAGGGTCCGCGTCTGCAGGGTCCGCGTCGGCAGGGGCGGCAGTGGTGGGTGGTGCAGTGGGCCTGGAGGCAGGCAAGATGATGGTGGTGCCTGTCGCCCCTTTCCCTTTCCCTTTTCCTCTTCCTGGGGCAGGGGCGGCAGGGCGGCAGGGGCAGCAGGGGCGGCAGGGGCAGCAGGGCCGGCAGGGCCAGCAATCGCTTTCCCTCTCCCTTTCCCCTTCCCCTTCCCCTTCCCTTTTCCTTGGGCAGGGGCAGCAGGGGCGGCAGGGGCAGGGGCAGCTGGGCCAGGGGCGGCTGGTGGTGGTGGTGGTGGCAGGGTCACTGTGGCAGGCGTACGGGTTCTCTTCCCTACGCCCGTGCTTTTGATTCTGCCTGCCCCCGCAGGTTCTGCAGCCCTAGGGCGGCCTCCTGCATCGCTGGTACTGGTGGCAGGGGTGGCAGTGGTGGTAGTAGTGGTTGTTGCAGTGGCCTGCGTCGTGGTGGCAGTGTCCCCAAAGTCCAATGACCTCTGTGCAATTGCCCTGCTTGCACATGTTTTACGTGCTTTTGGTGCTGGTGCTTCGTCCTCCGAGCTGTAGGGCGTGTCGTACTGGTACCGAGCGTGTGGCGGGGTGGTATCGAGAGTTGCCAAGTAGTACTACACCCACACCAATTTGTAGCCGCCTGCCTATAAACCCGCGGTTTTGGTACGTGTTCAAAAGCCTTACTCTTAACCTGTTGAGCCCCGGCTAGTTATAATATTTTGTTCACCCCAGTCCCAAGCCATTTTCACTTCTTTTTTTTTGTTTGCTAAAATGGAAGACAAGGATGAGAAATGAAAAAAAAAAAAAAAAAAAAAAATCACCTCGGATTTTTTTTTTGGGGGGGGGGGCCCGTGAGGGGTTGGGGGGGGGGGGGAGCCTCAAAAAAAATGTGTTGAGCCAAAATGGAAGAGAATGGTGAGAAATGAAAAAAAAAAAATCACCTCGGTCATTTGGGGGCCGGGGGGGGGGGTCAAAAGTTCGTCTCCCCCGCATGACCACCCGCCCGGGAGCACTAGGGTGAAAACTGAGTATGGCATTGTACGGCACACATCCTAAGGAGTGTCTCACATAAATCTCAAGCCTCTAGCTCCCATACGACCGGAGTAATGAAGGTTCAAAGTGGCGGTAAACTAAGGGTGTAAAGTATCCCCACTAAACCCACCACCACCAGCCGCGCGGCTGTCTCGGCCCGCTCACACCTACTGGCCCGGCTCCCACACACACTACGGTACCTCCTCCTCCTATTCTCCCGCCATTTCCTACCTTACGAGCCACGTAAGTGTTTTTTATATGTCGGACGCACGTGATGCGTCGCTGGGAGTTGGTGATCAAACACTGCCGACGCATCACGTGCGACGCTGGGTCTCACTGGGTTAAGAGTCTTCCCGCAGTCCGCCGGGGGAATGAGGGATGTGCAGCACAAATATTCAATCTTTCGTTGTTTGGTTGTTTGTATTACCGTAAGAAATTTACTGAACGCCTGCAAATAATACGCTATAAAATGCTTGCAATCAAACTCTCAAGCAATTTCAAGGTCACATGCAATTATAAATGTAGGCTATAGGTAACCGACCCAGAGAGGAAGAGACAAGAGAGAGAGAGAGTGTCGTGATAATATAACAATGTTACATATGTATCATATATATGAACAAATAATATATACGGTAGGCCTACATCTGTTCCCCACAATCATATAATGCCAAGCACAAATATTCAATCTTTCATTGTTTGTATTACCGTAAGAAATTTACTGAACGCCTGCAAATAATACGCTATAAAATGCTTGCAATCTCTCTATTTTCTCTAATCTCTCTCACTTTTCCTGTCTCTCTCTCTCTCTCTCTCTCTCTCTCTCTCTCTGGCTCGCTCGCTTTCCCTCTTCCTCATCCGTATTATGTATTTCTCATTATTATTTTCTCTAACTAATCCCTCTATTTCATTTATTTGCTTGTAATATTTCTGTATTATATATCATTTTCACTCTTTCTTCAGTTCAGTTTCTGCATTCTCTCTCTCTCTCTGTTTCGCTTGCTTTGCAGGAATTTTGTTTTTGTTTTAAATATAATATATAATATTTACTTATCATTACTTACTATATCGTATACACAATAGTAGGTAGCCAACTTACCATAATACCGATACACCAAACCGATCCGCATGCGGTTTTGTTTATCACCTGTTTACTAAAGTGCCACCATTATCGATTTTCTTGGATCCGACTAGAGCGGGAGGGTTACCAATTGAAATTAAATCCGCTAGCATATATTGTTAAATGTAAGACATGATAAATACCACTAGAAATATGAATTGGCAAAATCCATATAATATCACTTCGAAATTGTTCTGAAATTTCAAAACAAAACCGCTAGTGTAAGTCATTGCTGCTAGATCGAAGTAAAGGTCTCTAGATCTAGCGGAAGTCGCTATACGTATTGGCAGTACTGCACACTCATTCATTTCATTCATTCATTTTCTATTGAGCTCGTCCTGGAATCTTTACGACTCTGAATCTTACGATTGCCGACGGCGATACGTTGTTGACATTGTTGTTGATGTTCCAGTGGAGGGATGAACACAATATTGTCCTTGTCCAATAATAGCTATTTCATAGTCCCACAGGACTTATTTTGATATATTTATCAAATGTATTGAACGCCTGAAAATAATACGCTATAAAATGCTTGCAATCAAACTTTCAAGCAATTACAAAGTCACATGCAATTATAAAAAGGTATATTGTAGACCACAATCTTCGCCAAGCTTCGTTGTTGCTTGTATTATTGTGAGAAATGTACCATACACCCTGGTTATCGTGAGAAATTTACCGAACGCCTGCAAATAATACGCTATAAAATGCTTGCAATCAAACTCTCAAGCAATTTCAATGTCACATGCAGTATAGGTTGACCCAGAGAGGAAGACAGACAGAGAGAGAGGGGAGGTCAAAAACATCTGCTAGGTGTGATTTCCCCTGGGAGGGAAGAGATTAGTTAGGGGCGTGCCCTGGCCTACATCAGACAAAGAGAGTACAAAGGTGTACAAACAAAGAGAGTGAGACAGAGAGAGAGAGAGAGAGAGTAGTGATAATATAAAAATGTTACACATGTATCATATAATATATGAAAACATAATATATACGGTAGGCCTACATCTGTTCTCCACAATCATATAATGCCAAGCACAAATATTCAATCTTTGGTTGTTTGTATTACCGTAAGAAATTTACCGAACGCCTGCAAATAATACGCTATAAATGCAAAGGAAATTTCTTGTAGAGTGCAATTTTGAGGATGTAATATGCTCTGAGAGAGAGCGGAGCGGTGATTAGGAGCATAAATTACCTCAAGACCGCTCGCCACACAGGGAATTCTATAAGGAAATTACCGTATTTTAGGGTTTTTCCACTCGTGTTTTACGATAGTTGAAAGACAACCAGTGATCGTAAAAGGATGGTTCGGGTGTCATTGGAAAGCTCAATTTACGCACTTTCAGGATACATACTTGTATTACGCTCTGGGTCTTGTTTATGCATGAAAAAGAGCACGGAACAACCCCATTTAGGGTAAAAAAAAAAACCCCGCTTGTCGGCACAGTGAAATATACTCCACCAGCCGCTCGTAAGGTGATAAAATGCTTGCAATCACATTTTCAAGCAATTATAAAATATAAATTGTACTCACCAACACCCACACCAGTATGTTCTTCGTCAGGAACGTCTCCAATTTGCTCAAGGGTCTGTCCAATATCAACCACAACATCCACCCCACGCAAATTATGCTTGGGGTGAAAGCCTATGATCGGGTTATTTTCGTCTTCCGAGTCATCCACACTACCAAAACTCTCACCCAGACCTTCGACGGTTTCATCCAACAGCTTATTAGAAAGTTCTGAAGAGTTCAGCATGATATCTAGTTTCTGGGTGGTGAGCCGAGCGTGGTTAGTAGGGTGGCGCGACGCACTAGGGATTGGCGGCCACCGAATCGAACACGGGCAAATCTTGACCTTCCATTATGGCTGCTTGAGGGTCACTTAGTCACGGTCACGCAGTGGGGATGTGTGGGTGGGCCCTTGTAGTACACCGCCTGACCACCAAGTTTCGCTTTCCACCAAAATTAGGGTGGGAATACGCCCACGGACTTAAGTCCGACCCCGCCATTTAGTCCAATTTTCTCGTATCGGACTTAAGTCCGACCCCGCTAAATAAGGGTTAACAAGTAAGTGTTTATACTTATAAGAATGTGCAAAATATAAATATGTTCTAATGTATAACTAGGAACTCCAAAAGGTTCACCAAACCCAAATATACAAAGCGTTTGTTGACGTTCTTAAAAAAAAAAAAAAAAAAAAAACAGCTTGCGTTCGCTTATAAGATGCCAGGAGAGGAATGCTTCTTTATTAAACCCTCTAAGTAGCATATTATGTGAATGTTTTTTAAACTAATGGAACTGAAATTGTGTACATCGACTTCCAAACCGATTTGATGATCTCTGAACTTTGAAATAATTGTAATAGTTTCGAAATCTGACCTTGATCATTATAACGGAATGAAGGTTCTTGGTACGATGTTGCCAATGTAGCTGCTACCGCTAGATCCAGCGAATCACTTCCATCACTTCCATCTAGCGACATCAAGATGTGATGAATTCTAGCGATATTCAAGTTAGTTTCCATATTTTAAGGAATTGGAGAGATGTTTCGATTGTTAAAGATTATTCTAGATACTTCAACATATGTTTTCTAGTGACATACAAGTTTTTAGTGTCTGGTGACTATCTAGCGATTTGTCAATGCTATTCTAGCATACATTTGTGATTTAGTTTATCTTGCATTTTTGTCTAAATTTGCCCTATTTCTTTAGAAGACTTCCTACATGGTATAGTGTATTGTTCTAGTGATAATTAAATATTATATAGCTATTTTAAGTTGGCTGATGAATATGAAACAGTAATATGCTGGACGATGAGAACACTGTATGTAAACATGTCTCGGATATCACTAATCATTTTTGGCATTTTCTGCCAAAAGCCCAATGGCTTATCAGTGGTGGTAACACAAAATGCAGCTTTACATTATATACATTATTATCTCTAATACAAATATATCCGTACCCGTAGGCACCTACATTAATATAACTTATGCCCTGATTTTATACAGGTTTAACTTGGTATAGGTGAGTTCTGCAAGACTGGGCTATTGGATATATTGCAAGTACATAAAGGAAATCAACAGCGGACAAAAATAATCGTGAATAAATGGTTTGTAATACAGCTTTATTTAAACTGTTAAACACTCGGGTATAGAGTACGTGATAGGATTCGCACGAACAATAGATGTTGGAGCACTCGGTTAAGGTAGTGGCCTTTGTATCGTCTCTTAGCACTGCTCGCGGATTTGAATAGAGTTCTTTCGCTTCCCACTTCCAACGTTCAGGAATGATTCTTCTGATCACATTACTCAACGATACGTAGATTACTTAAATCACAAGGCTAGGTATCTCGTTATCTTAAGTTGGTGTGTTGGGGGCTAACAGCGACTCTTTTGCCGTCCAAGTTGTCCGGGAGTGTAGAGAAGTGTACAGTTGGGCTAATTTGTCTAGCCGTTGATGACACGTCGTTATGGGACTCCTACTGAAAGCCTTAAATGCCTCTGTCATCGGCATAGCCAGAGAAAACAGTGGATCGAAATAACGTAAGACAGTCGGGAGAACGACTTTTCTTACTAATTCTGGCCTTATGAGGAGGTTCAGACGTGCAAACGGCTTCTCGCCTTTCGGTCAAATAGACAATTGTTTGCCCAGGAATCTTCTCGTCGAGTCTTCTCCTAAACTCGCGTAATCCCTTCTAACATAACCAGATCTTTCTACCTAGGACCGGTTATGAGTTATGATTGCTCTAAAACCCAAAGTAGTGGCGAGCCGGCTGACAATACGTTTATGAGACAATCAAAAAGAATTTACGAATCGGTTGTTGAGAGATATAATCTTGCCCCTGGTTTCTCAGTTCCAACAATATATTGTCAAGGATTGATTCGCTCCCTCACAGAGGCACTTGGATCGCGAACACCGCAAATCACTGTACTGTATATCCTGAGGGTGGAGCTGGGTAATATATCCACGACTGCGGCACTTCCGTTACATGGCTTATATCCTCTCGAACTGGCTTGTTTTTGGCGCGGAACTATATATATTCTGACATACGGAGCCCTGTATGTTAATTTAAGAGTTAGAATTAGAGTTGAAGGAGTCGCACTACCCAAACGGTGAAGCAGACTAGCGAGCGAACTAGCGAGTGGGGAAACCAGCCCGCCCGCATACCTGCAAACAAGCCTTCACACCTGCGTGCATCATGGGGGACCCTGCAAACTACTTCGATGACCGACGCTATGACGTATGTTCGACGCCAGGAGCTGTGATTGGACCATGCACCTGCTATGCAACTCGAGGAGCTGTGATTGGAGCAGGCACCACCCCCAGCCTCCTGATTCGTTCCTACACCATCATTGTTTGGTATATAAGACCCGAGTTGTGGGCATTCAAATCAGTCTCATTTGAAGTTGGGGAAGGTGAACTTGCAGCTGGAGGAAGACGGGGTGAAGTATTATAATGGGATTGTGACTGTCAGTCAGATTATATAAATGTGTGTTAAGTGTGTTCGGTGTAAACACTTACGTTATGTTGGTTAGTGAGATATGTGATTGGGAATTAACGTTAACGCTACTATTATGTGTTTAACTATTTGATTGGGAATTAACGTTAACGCTACTATGTGCTTAACTATTTGATTGGGAATTAACGTTAACGCTACTATTATGTACTTAACTATTTTAGTTGACTAACTTGTGGACTAAAGCAACTCTTTAAGTAATTGGGTTATGATGAAAGTAATACTATTGTTTTATATTAATACTTACGAGTTCTTTCATTTTCTTTGAATTAAGCTTACATTGCTTAACGGTGCTTAGTACGGTGATGCTATTGTCTCGTATTAGTAATATCGCCTTAGACTAACATGGCTGTGTTAATATTACTTCTAGTGATTTCCTAAGCTGAAGAAAATTCTTTTGCTTCAAAATATTATATTTTGCTTTTCATATTATTTGAGTGAGACCTGAATCGAATCTATGAAACGATCCTGTAACTTTATTTACTCATAATCAAACCTCAATGTTACGTGGTTAAGAAATACATTTAACTAATTATTAAATATATATCTAACTTTTTATGTGACTTTGATATAAATCCTGATGATAATAATAATACTATTAACGCAAGACAAGAACCAAGAATAATTACATTAAATATAAATAAAAGGACATATCATAAAACTATCTATTCATTTCAAAAAGGGTAAGAGACAGAAATATTCTTACTTTAATATTTATCTTTCAAGACTTGTTATAAAATTAATAGTCCTTCTTTAGCTATAACTTATTCGGTTCATAACCATAGCCTACTAAGCTTCGGTTAAATAATAATTCTTTATAAATACTACATGACTTTAATTAGTTTCAGTATTTTTCATAATTAAAGAGTATCAGTCAATAAAGGATACTAAGTCCTAAGATCCAAAAGGAAAGGAAGCAACAACAGGAAATAATTTTATTAGATTTTACTTTTGTTTTGCCTTCAGCTGACTGATACCTTAATATATATCTCTGTGCTATCTAGATTCATCAAGTTAACCACTTGAGGATCAAGATACGTAACAGAAGAGTGGCGACCTTGCCAAGGATTCGTTTCATACAGTTTCACTCAGTTTCATTACCGTTTCACTACTTAAAAATCAAATATTAATCATGCCTCAACTAATTAATGAAGAAGATGCTCGAGTTTTCATAGAATCAGAACCCACAGCCCCTGATATTGACTGTCTGTCAAAATCCGAACTGAAAGTGCTTGCCTCACATCTCCAATTAACTGTCTCAAACATGTCCAGAGTAGAGGTGGCTCAGACCATAAAAACCCACCTGTTCCCTGTAGAAGGCGGGGAGGGTGACGGAGCAGTTGGTGGGATCCCTAGTAAACCTAGCCAACTTAATGTACAATTGCCACCTGGTTTGACCGGTGATCAAATATTCGAACTAGAACTAGCCAGAATAAAAGCAACGACCGAACAAGCAAACGCAAGTATAGAACTAGCCAGAATAAAGACCGAACATTATCAATATCAATATCAAACGGCTCAACTAAATGTCAATACAAATGCTCCTGTAATTGCTCCCCCTCTGGGATTGACTATGACCAGTGTCATTCCACCTTTCACTGAGGATAATGTGCAGGATTTCTTTGTTTTGTTTGAGGAAGTTGCTGGAGGTATGAAGTGGACAAGAGATCAATGGCCTTTTATGTTACAAACTGTTTTGACAGGGCAGGCTCGAGCCACGTATTTGTCAGAAGTAGCAGAAGTTAGGCAGGATTATGACAATCTCAAAGAAGCTATCCTAAAAACCTATCAATTGCAGCCTGAGGCTTACAGGCAATCTTTCCGTAAAAACCAGAAGAAAGTAGAAGAAACCCATAAGGTATTTGCCAGGACCATGACTAAAACTTTCAATCATTGGGTCAAGAGTAAGAAAGTCACAAGCTACAACGATCTGAAGGAGTTGGTCCTGTTAGAAAATTTCCTATGGAAAATTGATTCTTCTGTATCCTATCATTTAAAGGGGAAAAAGGTAGATTGTCTTGCCGACACTGCTGACATGGCTGACACATACGTGCTCAACAACAAATTTCGTGGAAAGAAGCCCTACGATAATTCTAGTTCTAATTTTAAGTATCCCAATCATAAATCTGACAGACCCAGTCACAAGCCTATAACGTCTTCCCCAGCTAGCCAAAATAGAATTGTTCCCCCAACTAAAAATGCGACTCAGGGCAATGGTAACAGAGGTGGGCCCCAAACTAATAGTAATGCTCAAAGAGGGAACGTTCCCGTATCCCCTAAAGTATGTACTTTTTGTGGCAAGAGAGGCCACCTAGCTTATCAGTGCTGGGCCAAGGAGAACCGAGAGATCGGGGCAGACAGTTGCCGCCGTATCTCAAACTCCATATGTGCCTGTAATGCAGGACTCCCGACAGAAGGAGTACCTAGCACCAAAAGTTCCTTTAATGCAGGACTCTCGACAGAAGGAGTACCTAGCAGCTAACGTAAATCATCTAGACAGGGGTGTAGTAGCATGTGTGGTGCAACCCACTAGGGTTAAGCCAATAATAATTTCACCATCAGTGCAGGACAGTTACCGTCCCTTTATTTCATCTGGCAACGTGAGATTAAATGGTTGTATGCATGAGGTAAAAATTCTGAGAGACACAGGTTCTACTAGCACCCTCATGGTGAATCCTTACACTGAGTGCCCACCTGGCGAACCAGTTGTAATGAGAGGTGCTGGAGGCCAGTTTTATGCATACTTGGTAAAAGGCGAAATTGAATGTGAGTTACTACAGGGTGAGGCCACCATAGCTTTGTGTAGGTCCCAAGATATCCCTGTGACTGGGGTAACGCTCCTTTTGGGGAATGATGTAGCAGGTGAGAAGGTCCGACCAGACCCCATTTTGTCACTTTCCCCTGTTAACGAGCCACTAACCGGTGAGCTCGAAAAGGAGATGCCAACAGTTTTCCCTGTGTGTGCTGTCACACGTTCAATGTCTCAAGTAGCAGTTCCCTCAGACAGAAATGTACCGAATGTAAGAGTTGATGAAAGGGATGATGAGAGTGTGAATGACGCTCCAACTGTGCCTGATGATGTGACTGAGGTGGATTTATCTGACACCTTTATGGCTCATCTTGACCCTAACGATGACCATGAAACCCCTCCAAATTGTCCTAGTGGCCTGGTAGAGCTACAGAGAGATGATAGTGAATGCAAGGAGTTAGCTGCCAGGTCCGTGAGTGAAGAGGAATGTGAGAAGGAGGGTGGTGAATGTTTCTACCTCAAAGGAGGAGTATTGTGGCGAAGATGGAGACCGCCACACAGACCAATCGATGACGGGGCTTGGGACGTCCATCAAGTAGTAGTCCCCAAACCTTGTCGTAGAGATATCATGGAAATGGCACATTGTATACCATTGGCAGGACACCTAGGTGTGAGAAAAACTCTAGACAGAATCAGAGCCCACTTTTACTGGCCAGGAATGCGTGCAGATGTAGTGGAGTTTTGTAGAGTGTGTCACACTTGCCAGATGACAGGAAAACCCAATCAGAAGGTGCCTGTACATCCTCTGGTGCCCTTGCCCGTTTTCGAGAATCCTTTTACTCGGGTGGTAGTGGACATTGTAGGCCCATTGCCTAAGACTTCCCAAGGTAACATTTATTTATTAACTATCATGGACATGGCAACTCGCTACCCAGAGGCTATACCCTTAAGGACTACCTCTGCTCCAACTGTCATCAAGGAACTGCTCAAATTCTTCACCAGAATGGGTTTCCCCCATGAGGTGCAAAGTGATCAAGGAACTAATTTTACCTCTAACATTTTCCAGCAGTCCCTGAAGGAGTTGGGTATCGAGCATGTTAAGTCTAGCACCTACCACCCAGAGAGTCAAGGGGTTCTCGAACGATATCATCAGACATTAAAGGGAATGTTACGTAAGTATTGTACAGAGACCGGAGTTGAGTGGGATAAGGGGGTACCTTTTCTTTTATTTGCTACTCGTGAGGTTCCAACTGAATCCCTGGGTTTTTCCCCTAATGAGCTAGTTTTCGGTCACCAGGTAAGAGGCAGGATAGCCTAGTTGGCCAGGAGGGGAACCAAAACCTCCTCAAGTATGTTTCAGATTTCAAAACCCGGCTGAGATCCTCATGTGAGTTTGCCGCTCAAAACTTGACAGTGGCTAAAAGCTCCATGAAGAAATGGTATGACAGAAAAGCCCGTGAGAGGGAGTTTAAGCCCGGTGATGAGGTTTTGGTCCTGCTCCCCCTTTTTGGCCAACCTTTATCTGCCAAGTTCAGGGGCCTATATAAGATCATTCGGAGGGTGAGCATTACCGATTATCTAGTAACTACCCCAGACAGGGGAAAGCCCACGCAAGTATTCCATATAAATATGTTGAAACCCTACCATAGGTCCCCTGATTCCTCTCCTTCAGATTCTCCCACTGTGGCAGTGAATGTCAGGACCTGTGGACAGCCTGGTGCGGACGAAGTCTTCAGTTCTCTTACTGACCCGCAACAGACTGTTCCAGAGCCTGAAGGTATCCATGCAGACTTTGACTTGTCATGTAGCCTATCCAACTTTCAGTATAATTCAGTGGCTTGGAGGGAATTACCATCTAAACTATGTCATCTTCCCTCTGATCAAGCGAACCAACTAATCTCTGTTTTATCTCAGTCTCCCAGTGTGTTCCGTGATACTCCAGGGCTCACTTCTTTGGCCGTGCACGACATCGACGTAGGGGATGCAACTCCCATTAAACTATCCCCCTACCGTGTCTCGCCACAACGCAGGAGTATACTGCAGGTCGAGCTTGACTTTATGTTGTCAAACAAGCTGATCAAAAGGGCCTTAAGCCAGTGGAGTAGTCCGGTCATACTTGGGCCAAAGCCAGACGGGAGCCATAGGTTTTGTAGGGACTATAGGCAAGTTAATGCTGTCACAAAGAACGATACCTACCCACTGCCACGGATCAAAGATTGCATTTACCAGTTTGGCCTCATACAGCAGTAAGTTTAATTTAATGAGAGGATTTTGGCAATTAGCTCTCCCTTGTAGCGAGGTAAATATCATGCTTTAGTAGTGCGCTGTCAAGCCTTCAGCTGTGAGATGCCTTGCAGTTCGAATAACGCTCCAGCTACGTTCCGGCTATGTTCTGATGTGGTACCTGGAGACGTTGCCTACTTTGGGTGATATCCTTATTATATCCTCATTATAATCTTGCTGTTGCCAATCTGGTGGTGAATCTATTTATGTATTATGTTTAATATTATGTACTATACTCCTTAAACTCTTTTCTAGGGGGGAGGTCTGACATACGGAGCCCTGTATGTTAATTTAAGAGTTAGAATTAGAGTTGAAGGAGTCGCACTACCCAAACGGTGAAGCAGACTAGCGAGCGAACTAGCGAGTGGGGAAACCAGCCCACCCGCATACCTGCAAACAAGCCTTCACACCTGCGTGCGTCATGGGGGACCCTGCAAACTACTTCGATGACTGACGCTATGACGTATGTTCGACGCCAGGAGCTGTGATTGGACCATGCACCTGCTATGCAACTCGAGGAGCTGTGATTGGAGCAGGCACCACCCCCAGCCTCCTGATTCGTTCCTACACCATCATTGTTTGGTATATAAGACCCGAGTTGTGGGCATTCAAATCAGTCTCATTTGAAGTTGGGGAAGGTGAACTTGCAGCTGGAGGAAGACGGGGTGAAGTATTATAATGGGATTGTGACTGTCAGTCAGATTATATAAATGTGTGTTAAGTGTGTTCGGTGTAAACACTTACGTTATGTTGGTTAGTGAGATATGTGATTGGGAATTAACGTTAACGCTACTATTATGTGTTTAACTATTTGATTGGGAATTAACGTTAACGCTACTATTATGTGCTTAACTATTTGATTGGGAATTAACGTTAACGCTACTATTATGTACTTAACTATTTTAGTTGACTAACTTGTGGACTAAAGCAACTCTTTAACCCTTATTTAGCGGGGTCGGACTTAAGTCCGATACGAGAAAATTGGACTAAATGGCGGGGTCGGACTTAAGTCCGTGGGCGTATTCCCGCCCTAATTTTGGTGGAAAGCGAAACTTGGTGGTCAGGCGGTGTACTACAAGGGCCCACCCACACATCCCCACTGCGTGACCGTGACTAAGTGACCCTCAAGCAGCCATAATGGAAGGTCAAGATTTGCCCGTGTTCGATTCGGTGGCCGCCAATCCCTAGTGCGTCGCGCCACCCTACTAACCACGCCCGGCTCACCACCCAGAAACTAGATATCATGCTGAACTCTTCAGAACTTTCTAATAAGCTGTTGGATGAAACCATCGAAGGTCTGGGTGAGAGTTTTGGTAGTGTGGATGACTCGGAAGACGAAAATAACCCGATCATAGGCTTTCACCCCAAGCATAATTTGTGTGGGGTGGATGTTGTGGTTGATATTGGACAGACCCTTGAGCAAATTGGAGACGTTCCTGACGAAGAACATACTGGTGTGGGTGTTGGTAAGTACAATTTATATTTTATAATTGCTTGAAAATGTGATTGCAAGCATTTTATCACCTTACGAGCGGCTGGTGGAGTATATTTCACTGTGCCGCCCAGCGGTTTTTTTTTTTTATCCTAAATGGGGTTGTTCGGTGCTCTTTTTCATGCATAAACAAGACCCAGAGCGTAATACAAGTATGTATCCTGAAAGTGCGTAAATTGAGCTTTCCAATGACACCCGAACCATCCTTTTACGATCACTGGTTGTCTTTCAACGATCGTAAAACACGAGTGCATAATTTCCTTATAGAATTCCCTGTGTGGTGAGCGGTCTTGAGGTAATTTATGCTCCTAATCACCGCTCCGCTCTCTCTCAGAGCACATTACGTCCTCAAAATTGCACTCTACAAGAAATTTCCTTTGCATTTATAGCGTATTATTTGCAGGCGTTCGGTAAATTTCTTACGGTAATACAAACAACCAAAGATTGAATATTTGTGCTTGGCATTATATGATTGTGGAGAACAGATGTAGGCCTACCGTATATATTATGTTTTCATATATTATATGATACATGTGTAACATTTTTATATTATCACTACTCTCTCTCTCTCTCTGTCTCACTCTCTTTGTTTGTACTCCTTTGTACTCTCTTTGTCTGATGTAGGCCAGGGCACGCCCCTAACTAATCTCTTCCCTCCAAGGGGAAATCACACCTAGCAGATGTTTTTGACCTCCCCTCTCTCTCTGTCTGTCTTCCTCTCTGGGTCAACCTATACTGCATGTGACATTGAAATTGCTTGAGAGTTTGATTGCAAGCATTTTATAGCGTATTATTTGCAGGCGTTCGGTAAATTTCTCACGATAACCAGGGTGTATGGTACATTTCTCACGATAATACAAGCAACAACGAAGCTTGGCGAAGATTGTGGTCTACAATATACCTTTTTATAATTGCATGTGACCTTGTAATTGCTTGAAAGTTTGATTGCAAGCATTTTATAGCATATTATTTTCAGGCGTTCAATAAATTTGATAAATATATCAAAATAAGTCCTGTGGGACTATGAAATAGCTATTATTGGACAAGGACAATATTTTGTTCATCCCTCCACTGGAACATCAACAACAATGTCAACAACGTATCGCCGTCGGCAATCGTAAGATTCAGAGTCGTAAAGATTCCAGGACGAGCTCAATAGAAAATGAATGAATGAAATGAATGAGTGTGCAGTACTGCCAATACGTATAGCGACTTCCGCTAGATCTAGAGACCTTTACTTCGATCTAGCAGCAATGACTTACACTAGCGGTTTTGTTTTGAAATTTCAGAACAATTTCGAAGTGATATTATATGGATTTTGCCAATTCATATTTCTAGTGGTATTTATCATGTCTTACATCTAACAATATATGCTAGCGGATTTAATTTCAATTGGTAACCCTCCCGCTCTAGTCGGCTCCAAGAAAATCGATAATGGTGGCACTTTAGTAAACAGGTGATAAACAAAACCGCATGCGGATCGGTTTGGTGTATCGGTATTATGGTAAGTTGGCTACCTACTATTGTTTATACGATATAGTAAGTAATGATAAGTAAATTATTATATATTATATATAAAACAAAAACAAAATTCCTGCAAAGCAAGCGAAACAGAGAGAGAGAGAATGCAGAAACTGAACTGAAGAAAGAGTGAAAAAGATATAATAATACAGAAATATTACAAGCAAATAAATGAAATAGAGGGATTAGTTAGAGAAAATAATAATGAGAAATACATAATACGGATGAGGAAGAGGGAAAGCGAGCGAGCCAGAGAGAGAGAGAGAGAGAGAGAGAGAGAGAGAGAGAGAGAGAGAGAGAGAGAGAGAGAGAGATTAGAGAAAATAGAGAGATTGCAAGCATTTTATAGCGTATTATTTGCAGGCGTTCAGTAAATTTCTTACGGTAATACAAACAATGAAAGATTGAATATTTGTGCTTGGCATTATATGATTGTGGGGAACAGATGTAGGCCTACCGTATATATTATTTGTTCATATATATGATACATATGTAACATTGTTATATTATCACGACACTCTCTCTCTCTCTTGTCTCTTCCTCTCTGGGTCGGTTACCTATAGCCTACATTTATAATTGCATGTGACCTTGAAATTGCTTGAGAGTTTGATTGCAAGCATTTTATAGCGTATTATTTGCAGGCGTTCAGTAAATTTCTTACGGTAATACAAACAACCAAACAACGAAAGATTGAATATTTGTGCTGCACATCCCTCATACGAAATACCATTCCCACCGTATAGAGAGAATACAGAAACTGAACTGAAGACAGAGTGAAAAAGATATAATAATACAGAAATATTACAAGCAAATAAATGAAAAAATAGAGGGATTAGTTAGAGAATATAATAATGAGAAATACATAATACGGATGAGGAAGAGGGAAAGGGGGCACAAGAGAGGGAAAGCGAGCGAGCCAGAGAGAGACAGACAGGAGGAGTGAGAGAGATTAGAGAAAATAATAATGAGAATTACATATACGGATGAGGAAGAGAGAGAGACAGAGCGCGCGAGAGGGAAAGCGAGCAAGCCAGAGAGAGAGAGAAAGAGAAACAGACAGACAGACAGGAGAGAGAGAGAGAGAATACAGAAATAAGGAGAAATAAGAGAAAAATAAGACCGATTACCGAAGGAATACTAGACGCCCTAGAGGCCGAAGTCAGGCCAAAGCGAACGCAACCGAACGCGCCTGGGAAATAGACCAAAAAGTACCTCCTCTTCCTCACCTCTTCCCACCCTCCACACTCATTCATAACATCCATTCATAGACTTATGTGGGGAGACGAAGAGTTGCTCTTTCCAAAAATGATCGTTTCGTTCGCATTGGAGCCATAGTAACGGCGCTAGGGCGAGTGAAATTGAGCGAATATTTCGGGATTATGCCCGCTGAGCGGTACAGTGTAAAATACCTGACCACCCGCTAAATAAGGGTTAAGTAATTGGGTTATGATGAAAGTAATACTATTGTTTTATATTAATACTTACGAGTTCTTTCATTTTCTTTGAATTAAGCTTACATTGCTTAACGGTGCTTAGTACGGTGATGCTATTGTCTCGTATTAGTAATATCGCCTTAGACTAACATGGCTGTGTTAATATTACTTCTAGTGATTTCCTAAGCTGAAGAAAATTCTTTTCTTCAAAATATTATATTTTGCTTTTCATATTATTTGAGTGAGACCTGAATCGAATCTATGAAACGATCCTGTAACTTTATTTACTCATAATCAAACCTCAATGTTACGTGGTTAAGAAATACATTTAACTAATTATTAAATATATATCTAACTTTTTATGTGACTTTGATATAAATCCTGATGATAATAATATAATACTATTAACGTAAGACAAGAACCAAGAATAATTACATTAAATATAAATAAAAGGACATATCATAAAACTATCTATTCATTTCAAAAAGGGTAAGAGACAGAAATATTCTTACTTTAATATCTTTCAAGACTTGTTATAAAATTAATAGTCCTTCTTTAGCTATAACTTATTCGGTTCATAACCATAGCCTACTAAGCTTCGGTTAAATAATAATTTTTATAAATACTACATGACTTTAATTAGTTTCAGTATTTTTCATAATTAAAGAGTATCAGTCAATAAAGGATACTAAGTCCTAAGATCCAAAAGGAAAGGAAGCAACAACAGGAAATAATTTTATTAGATTTTACTTTTGTTTTGCCTTCAGCTGACTGATACCTTAATATATATCTCTGTGCTATCTAGATTCATCAAGTTAACCACTTGAGGATCAAGATACGTAACAATATGGAGAGGGGGTTCCTTTGTCTAACTTTTGGATGTCGGAGGGGAATACAAGTTAATTTAATCCCTTGGTTGAAGAGGGTAGCATTAAAGGTCTATTATAAAGTTAGCCTGTAGGCCGTAATAGGAGATACCTTTTTCTGACATTTACTCTAAGACAAATTATTAATATGAGTTGAGGGGAGGATGTTGGGGAAACAAAAAACTAGTTTGCCCAGTGCCTTTGGACTCAACCGGTAAGGCAGCCTACGTTAATATTATCTCTAGGATCCTCCTCTGAGTTAGCTGAAATGCTATTTTTGTGTTCCGAGCTTGAATATAAACTAATCTCCTATGCTGATGATACAACTTTATATGCGTCAATTGCATCACCAATAAATCGACACGTAATTGCTACTGCTCTGAATAGGGATTTAGCCAAAATTACATCATGGTGTGAACTTTGGGGCATGAAACTTAATGCTAGTAAAACACACTCCATTATCATCAGCAGATCTCGTACCTTGGATCCTCCCCATCCTTATCTACAAGTTTCTGGCGAGCAAATTGAGAATGTGGATACTCTGCGTTTGTTAGGAGTTACTCTTGATCCCAAACTT
This sequence comes from Paralithodes platypus, assembly GCA_032716605.1. NCBI lineage: Eukaryota > Metazoa > Arthropoda > Malacostraca > Decapoda > Lithodidae > Paralithodes > Paralithodes platypus. The sequence goes on along the minus strand of CM064581.1, from coordinate 32,555,792 downwards.
ACTTTTGAAAAGCATATTCGTTCTTTCTCCTCTTCCATTTCCCAAAAAATTGGTCTGCTTCGCAAGGTTTATAAAACATTTGCTTGTGACGCCACAGTTATCAAGTCTTTTTATGCTTTTATTTTGCCACATTTCGAGTACTGCTCACCTGTCTGGTTGTCAGCAGCTGACTGCCATCTCAAGTTGCTTGACAGGTCGCTAAATTCCATCAGTTTTATTCTACCTAATTTGTCTCTTGATCTGTGTCATCGACGTAAAGTTGGTGCCCTTAGTCTTTTATTTAAAGTTTTTAACAACCCTCAGCATCCCTTACATGGGGTTCTGCCTGGGCCCTATGTCCGGGCTCGTGCAACTAGATTCACAAGCAATCTTAATTATCTTGCCATGAGCCGTGTTAATTTTTCTACTACACAGTTTTCACGGTGTTTTGTGCCGGCCATGGTTGACTTGTGGAATAAGTTGCCAAATGAGCTAGTCAATTCAGCTAATATCTCCATTTTTAAGTCTAGAGTTAATGCTTTTTTGCAGCATTAATTCTAATTTTTAAACTTATTTTATTCTATTTTATTGTATTATATTTAAGCTTGATATCCTCCACTGCATAATATGTTATCTGTGTTTAATATGTGTATATGTACAGTACAGTATACAGTGTATGTTTTTATTTTTTCCTAAGTTGCCATAGTCTCTCTCCAGTGCCTCCGGGTGTTTTGTGTGGATTGATCTTGATGGTGTTTCTGCACCCTGGTTGGAGACTTCGGCATCTCATATAATAATAATAATAATAATAATAAGACGGGTTAAGGGGGACTTGGGGGTTAGATAGGAACGGGATAGGAATAGGATTTAGGCTGGAATCGAAAACTTGGAGGTTGGTATGGGCTGTAAATACCCGGAGTTTCTAGCAAGAATTTGGCGGGCATAAGTAGGTCGGTAGTCCTACGCGATGGGGGAGATGCTGGGCCTCTTTGAGGGGAGGAAAGGGGGGGTTAGCCTCGCGCGCATTAATTCACTGCCCCAGGTTGTAGGGGTGGTTAGTTATGTTAGGGGATAGTTAAAGGAGGTACCAAATAGGTTTGTACTCTCTGCTTACGGAAGCTTTAGAAAATGACTTGCTCGGCACAATTTAACATCCTGATGGCATCTTTTTTAGAGGGAGTTATTAAGCTCGGGTTGGTATGGAAAAACGACAGGGTGGATAAAAGGTTACCTGAGCATGCTGTTACTACGCAAAATATTGGTGGATTAATGAGAGTTAACTTAGGAAAAGGTGACATGCATGAATTGGACGGTATTTTTGCCGTCGTTAATATAAAAGTATAGGACCTGGTTGAATAACTCAAGTTCAATTGTATAACTACTTAGGTGCTAGAACGAATCCCGGAGCATGGGGTAATATACGTTTATCTTCTTAAATGGAGAGAAAAACCAGGGGGCTTCCCTAGAGCTCTCTGAGAGGATTGTATTTAGATTTGTTAATTAATCTTATATAAAACAACAGAGATACGAAAAACAGAGTAGTGTGGACTGTGGACTAGAAGGGACGACTGATTAGATGTATAATAGGTGTGGAAAGAGACGGAAAAGGAGGAACACAATTAAGGGTGAAGGAAACAAAAATACTTAACTTACGAAAACGAAATGTGGGTATAAATTGACGGTATTAGTCGTTAATATAAAGCGAATGAACCCTGGTTGAAATGCACGGAATACGATTCGACATGGGCAGTGCCTCTGTGTCAGATCATATCGATCGGGCAATTTCTGGTTCATATAATATCCTAGGCACTAAAACGAAACAGCTGAGCTTGGGGTCGGTGGATGTGACATTTGTATGGCCTATACCCTCTTTCAAGGGGGTGGGAGGGGGGCATAGCCTCGCGCGTTCTACCCCTACGGTTCAGGTGGGGAGTGTGGTTTACTTAGGTTAGAGGATCGTGAAAGAGATACTAGAATAGGTTTGCACTCTCTGTATACTGGGGTTCGAGTCGGAACTGACTCGGCACAGGATATAAAAACATCCTGATGGGCGTCATGCGAGGGGAAGGTTTGTGAAGTTGGGTTGGTAGGCCTACAGGGAGAGGACAAAAGGACAGGGTGGCTCAAAAGTTTACCACTGGGCACGCGGTCACTAAGCAGAGTAGTGTGGATAAAACTTTTTCTTTAACTTAGGAATGGGTACATGCATGAGTGACATCGATCTATCTCATAATGGAGAGAGAAAGACTAGGTAGTTTTCCTGCACTTCTCTGGAGATGATCGTATGCAAATTGGATATTATTAATTATATAAATCAACAGATATGGATTAGTACAAGCACAGGGTTAGGTTAGTTTTCTGTGGATCGGGGGCATACATAGAAAACGGGTTTTCATGGGGTAACAATTTTGAGGCGGTTGTACCGAGTTTGACCCGTAGCCAAACTCACGCGAAATTAATACGACGATATTGTCCGGCACGACAATTTCCTAAGCACAGACCCGCATACGAAATTGGGGATGGTCTGGGGCTTTCCAAATCAATGAGTAATTGCCTAATTAAATCTCGGAACTACTCCTAGGTATCTTGTCTAGTGAAATGGAGGTTGCATTAGGAAGCTTGGGAACATATAATTGTTACATAACTAAGTACAGGGCTGACGTAATCAGATAGACATGTAGATGGTATATTAATTCAGGTAACGTCTATCTTGAGTAGTTATAGAATCGTCTCAACATAATCATTTCGATCACCAACTCTCGAATATAGATTCGTAGTCGGGGATGTTTTCTCATCTGAAGCAATAGTAATAGTAACACACAAGGGATAGGGTAAATAATAGGTTGAGGATAAATCCTACACAAATGTGGTTAAGAATCTCAGTGAATTACTGGCAACAAAGGTGAAACATGAACATAGTATTAATCGCCAGTACTAATAACAATCGATATGAGTCGAGTGTCTTAAGTGACGGATTAACAACAAAGAAACAATTAATATCTCAAGTTGAGAGACCTGGGGAGTATTGAAACAAATAATTGCCCAGAATGACTAAACGAGTCACACGGCTGAGGTTCGTATTACCGGACAGTCGTGGTGGACTCCAGAACAGGGGGAGGGGCATAGGTTTACTGAGGTGTCTTCAGATCGCCGTCGTAGTTACACAATGAAAATATTATAGTCTGCATGCATGGTTGGTACCTTAATTAAATACATACTTAGTTGGTACATACAAATGTTAAGGAATAAAGTAATGTGGGTTGTATACGAGAAGGCTGTGATTGGAGAGACGTATACATATGTGGAGTTATGTAAAAGGGAGACAACGAAGTTGATGTGGTGATCCTTATAGCTATCCTGGCCTGTGATGCCGGTCCTTTCGTTCCTGGGGCATTTTAATAACCCTTTGTTTGGAATAGCTCCACTCTGACTTCCTATATGGCAAATAGATAAACTCAATAACACTGATACCACTTACTCAAATAGATATACCTCATTACAAAGTCCAATATATTCAACAATTCATAAACACCTATATTATCAATATTCAATACTTAATTATCTATATATCATGATTACATCATTACTCTCTATGTTTGATCGGATTGATACTATATCTATCAACTCACTAACTACTGATCTCAGGAATACAATATTTCCTTACACTAGTCGCCTCGACTTGGTACTATATCATGATCACAAATTTCATTATCATACCGACGAATTCTTCTTCTTAAATGCTACTGTTATGCCCTGATTTTATACAGGTTTAACTGAGTGTAGGACTTCGGCAGGACTGGGCTATGGGACTTCTTGCACAGGACACAAATGAAACCAAGAGCAGACATAAATAAAAAACAGAGTAAATGGTTTATAATGCAGCTTTATTCTCCGAAAAATCACTGGTAGAATTGAAATACCACAGGAACGAAAATCCTGAGAGCGAAACTCCCACCCCTAACGAGCAACAGGAACGAAAATCCTGAGAGCGAAACCCCCACCCACAACGAGATCCCCGGTCCCATTTCCATCCCCGATTTGGTCTCTCTCTCTCTCCCAATTCATTCCACATACTATACGTCTCTCAATCACAGTCTTCTAATATACAAACCACAATACTTTACTCACTGACATTCTTGATGTACCACCTAAGTATGTATTTAATTATGTAACCACCATACAGGCTATAATACTTTCATTGTGTAGGTTCGAGGCGATCTAAGACACCTTAGCTTCCATTTCACACCAAATCAGATCGTGATTACATCAGCCCTGTATTTAGTTATATAACAATCATAGTCCCCCCAATTCTAGCAATTATATGTCTCTAACCTCCCGCTGTTTTATACACTAACTATATATATTCCCAACCTTCCTAATACAACCTCCATTTCACTAGACAAAATACCTAGGAGTAATTCCGAGATTAATTATGAAATTACACTAGACAGCCCCATAACTCACTGAGATCCACATTGCTATTTTATTGATGTACCAACTCCCTAATGTTAACATAATTTAGGGAACTTGTAAAAAGGGAAGACACCTATCTTCGTTCCCCCATTTTTAGCAGTTAGCTATATACAACCTCACGTTGCATTGTTCGTCTGTCAATTTGTGTCCCTTGCCAGTTCTTGTATTGATTTATGCCTGTTGATTTAGATAAGTTAATTACGAGTTATGTAACAACCTTTAACCACGACTCTATACACCCGATAACCGGAGTATGCCCACCGATATTGATACGATATAGCGGCACTGTCCTAGTGTCGTATTGTGCCACGTGCTTACCAACCCGGTTTCATCATCTTATTAGGACGACGGCTATAATGCCGTCATTCATGCATGTATTCAATCCTTAGAGTAACTATCTGTTATCCACAATGTTGTTTCTCTTTTCCACTTAACTCCGCATGTTACACACCTCTTAAATCACAGTCTTGTAGAATACAAACCACATGACTTTCCTCCTGGACATTCTTGATGTAGCCTACCAACTAAGTATGTATTTAATTAGATAACCACCTTGTGAGTTATAGTATTTTCATTGTGTAGGTGCGAAGGCGATCTCAGGACACCTTCGTTTTCCAGTCCACAACGAATCCGATCATGATTATGTCAGCCCTATAATTAATTATGATCCCCTCCGTCCTCTGACCTAACCTCTAACTCGCAATACTAACCCTCTGCCAGTTATTGTATTGAGTCATATCTGTTGATTTATATATGTTTAATTATGACCAATCTGCATACGATCATCTCAAGAGGAATGCAGGAAAGCTACCTAGTATCTCTCTCCATTACGAGAATAAATATATGCAGCCCCCTGCTCAGTTACAACACCCACATACCAACCCCATGCTCAGCTGTTCCTTTCTTTTGTAGTAACTAAGTATATAGATATGTACCCCCGTGCTCAGTGGCCCCTTGTCTTGTTCTTCTAGTAACCACGAGTATATATAATATTAACCGGAATTTGCCCGATCGAAATTGCTACGACACAGAGGCACTGCCCATGTCGAATCGTATTCCGTGCATTCCAACCAAATCCCATTCACCTTAAGTTGACGACAACTAATACCGTCCTTCATGCATGTATTTCAGTCCTTAGGGTAATTATCTTCTATCCGCCATGTTATTCCTCTCTTCCATTTACTTTTCCACAATTGTTACACGTCTTCCAATCATCACCTCCTAATCCACAGTCCACATTACTCTGTTTTGCTTCGTGACCCCATGCTCAGTGGTAACCTGTTTTTTGGGTCATCCTGTCCTTTTCTCCTTCACGCCCCACTGCACACACCACCCTACCTGTTCGATCGTAGAGAAATGCCACCCCTATGTCCAGCACATTAAGGGTCACTACCCTAGGTCACGAGCGGCGCGGCGCCTAGCCTCAAACCACCCCATTTCCAATATCCAACCCCCACCTGTAAAGACGCCCAGACGAACGTTCTAACATGCCGATCCCGTTCATTTCCTCACCCCAATAAATAGCAGATAAAGACTCATTCTTGTAACCCCATTTGCTAACCTCTAACTTGCTAGCCCAACTCGCAACCTGAACCAGGAGGGCGGACGGCGCGAGGCTACAACAGCCAACCTCTCACCCCTAAGAAGTCGACGATTCCGCCTGACTTGCATTTTCACGAAAACCACTATTCATGTACCCAATGAGTAATCCTAGTAAGTAAAAATTAGAGCCCATGATCAACCCTCCCTAGGAGTATCACTCTTGACCCCACCACATCATAAGAAAATCTCATTAACATAGAGAATCCCATATATACATATTTAGGGAGCGGCATGCCCCCCCACCCCAAAGGGACCCCCCCAACCCCCGCGGACGTTCACCATGACCCACACGTAGCCAACAAATTCTTGCCAGGCACCAGGTGAATTTCCAACAGGTGATGAACTAACCCTCTAAATACCTATCCAAATACCATCCTATCCGATCCTTAACCAAAACCAAAATCTTCCTTATCCCATCCTAGATTACGAATAGCATGTCAGCTAGACCAGAGAAGGATACTTAGGTGAATTGATGAATAATACCTCCCAGCCTAGTCACGTAGGGCGCCAGCAAAGTAGTACTTAAAAACCTTCACCAAATCCGCCTAAACAACTCTACTAGTACCTCATACTAGAGTTAAGATATCCACGATAATAAATCAGATAACAAGTTACTTACCGCCACATAAAAGACCTAACCCCCTAAGTTCACCAGAATAAATTAACTACTTCATAGCATTGACATCCAATACTTCTAGAATATTCCTGAAGCTTCCTTGACCTGCCTATAAATAAGACACAGAGACAACAGTCGGTCAGTTGAATATTAGAGCCCAAAGCAACGGCTGGCCACACTGCGTTGGCATCTAGTTTTCCCTCCCCCCCTCAAGATTCACGATAATTCGGCTTGCCGTAATCTGTGCAACTCGGTGAGGAAGTGAATTAACCCTTTACGAATGTTTTATTGCGATCGGGACTACCGGCAGTAATATTATATTGGTAGACAACAAATTCACAAATTATTGATTGTTTCATTAACTTCTGATAGTGCACCATCCGCTACTTGAGTTACGAACGATCATAACTCATAACTGATCTAAGGCAGAAAGATCTTGTTATGTTAGAAGGGATTACGCGAGAAACTCTTGAGTGATGACTCTGCAAGAATAACTCCTTGGCAACAATTGACTGTAGGCCCCCATCAGCATTTGTTGACAAAAAGGTGCAAAACCGCCCACGCTCCTTGAACCTCTTATAAGGACCAGAGATAGTTAAACAGTCACTTTTCTCGACTGTCTTACGTTAATCCGATACGTTGTTAGTCCGGTTGAGCTTGAGACAGCATTATTTAAGGTCCCCATCAAGGGTAACATATCGGAGTGTCATCACCGGTTACGCAAGAAGCCCATCTGTAAGACCTTCTCTACACTACCGGACAGCTTGGACGGCCTCAGAGCTACTATTAACCCCCAACATCACTAACGCAAGATAACCAGGAAAACTCTATCACAGTGTTACTTCGCAAAGTACCAGTGTTACGGTGCTATTAACTATAAACCATCCAGTGTATTCGATTATGTCTCAACTTTCTCTGATGTTAGGAAACAAGTGATTATTATGTTAGTATGTATTAATATATATCAGTTAAATTTAGCTTAGGCGAACTGACTCCCGTAATTATTCTTGCCATCAGGTTTAACCTGATTCGCCCTCACTGATATTTTCGGTCCGAAGTATCACCTAGACAAGTGAACATCCTAGACCAGTGCAACTAGTTACAGTTATCCCTTTACGTTAATTGTTGGGCAATAACCACATTACTTATACTTTCATCCTTGATTAAGAGTCATATTACCAGAGAGTTAACAAAGCGAAATACCTAATCTGTGTGATTCATGTACCCTACGTATCATAAAGCAATGTGATCAGAAGAATAATGCCTGAACGTTGGAAGTGGGAAATATGTCTCTATCCAAATCCGCGATAAGTGCTGGGAGATTGTAATAAGTCCAATAACCTACCTGAGTGCTCCAACATCTATTGTTCGTGTGAATTCTATTACGTACCTTCTACCTGAGTGTTATTTAGAATAAAGCTGTATTACAAACCATTTATCCGAGATTATCTATGTCCTCTGTTGATTCTCTTTATGTATTTTGCAAGAAATCCAATAACCCAGTCTTGCAGAACTCACCTATACCAAGTTAATCCTGTATAAAATCAGGGCATAACAAGAATATTGATTATATGTGCATTCGAAACAATGGCAAATTGGATAAGTCCGGTGCGTACTTCTGGACTTGTATAATCTCTTAGCACTGTTCGCGGATTTGGATAGAGTTCTTTCGCTTCCCACTTCCAACGTTCAGGAATAATTCTTCTGATCACCTGACTTCAATCGATACGTAGGTTATGCAAATCACTAGTTATCTTGAGCTGGTGTGTCGGGGGTTAACAGCGACTCCGTGGCCGTCCAAATGGTCCGGTAGTGTAGAGAAGGTTACAGGTGGGCTAATTTGTCTAGCCGTTGGTGACACGTCGTTATGGGACTCCTACTGAAAGCCTTAAATGCCTCTGTCATCGGCGTAGCCAGAGAAAACAGTGGATCGAATTAACGTAAGGCAGTCGGGAGAACGACTTTCCTTACAATTCTAGCCTTATGGGAGGTTCAGACGTGCAAGCGGCTTTTCGCCTTTCGGTCAAACGGACAATTGTTTGCCCAGGAATCTTTCTTGTCGAGTCTTCTCCTAAACTCGCGTAATCCCTTCTAATATAACCAGATCTTTCTGCTTTAGACCGGTTATGAGTTATGATTGCTCTTAAGCCCAAAGTAGTGGCGAGCCGGCTGACAATACGTTTATGAGACAATCAAAAGAATTTATAAATCGGTTGTTGAAAGATATAATCTTGCCTCTGGTTTCTCAGTTGCAACAATATATTTGTCAAGGATTGATTTACTCCCTCACGGATGCACTTGGATCGCGAACACCGAAAATCACTGTATATCCTGAGGGTGGAGTTGGAATATTATATCCACGAATGCGGCACTTCTGTTGCATGGGCTTCTACCTCCGGAACTAGCTTGGTTTTGGCGCGGGACTATAACTATGGAGGGGGGGCAGAGGGGGCTCCTTTGTCTAACTTTTGGATGTCGGAGGGGAACACAAGTTAATTTAATCCCTTGGTTAAAGAGGGTAGCATTAAAGGTCTGTTATAAAGTTAGCATGTAGGCCGCAATATGATTTACCTTTTCTCTGACATTTTACTCTAAGACAAATCGTTAATAGGGGTGGAGAGGAGGATGTTGGGAGGGTGAAGGACACTACTTTGTCCAGCGCCTTTGGGCTCAAACGGTAAGGCAGTCTACGTTAATATTATCTCTAGGATCCTCCTCTGAGCTAACTGAAATGCTATTAGAAATCTAAAACGGGTTAAAGGGGACTTGGGGGTTAGATAGGAACGGGATAGGAATAGGATTTAGGCTGGAATTGAAACTTGGAGGTTGGTATATAGTTGCGGGCACCCGGAGTTTCTAGCAAGAATTTGGTGGCATTCTGGATGTCTATAGGCCTCCGCGAGGGGAGAGTCTGGCCCTCATCGAGGGGGGGACTAGTCTCGCATGCATTAATTCACTGCTCCAGGTTGTAGGGGTGGTTAGTTATGTTAGGGGATAGTTAAGGGCGGTACCAGAATAGGTTTGTACTCTCTGCTTACGGAAGCTTGAGAAAATGACTTGCTCGGCACAACTTAAAACATCCTGATGGCGTCTTTTATGAGGGTGTTATTTAACTCGGGTTGGTATGGGAAGAAAGGACAGGGTGGAGAAAGGTTACCACTGGGCACGCTGTTGTTACCCAAAGCATTGGTGGATAGAAAACAAAAGTTTAACTTATGAAATGTTGACCTGCAGGGATGACGGTATTGTAGCCGTCGGTAATATTAAAGTATGGAACCTGGTTGAATAACTTCAAGTTCAATTATAACTACTTAGTGATTAGAAGACCCCACTGGGCATGCATGGGACTTACACATATTTTATCTGCATAATGGGGAGAGAGAAACCAGGTGGCTTTCCTAGGTCTTTCTGGAGAGGATCGGATGCAGATTTGTCAATTAATTTATATAAAACAAAGAGACACGAAAACAGAGTAGGGTGGACTGTGGACTAGAAGGGGGTGATTGATTAGACGTATAATAGGCGTGAAAAGAACAAGACGGAAAGGAGGACACAATGATGGATGGAAATACTTAACTTACTAAAACGAAAGGCATGCAGGAAATGACGGTATTAGTTGTCGTCCAAACAAAGTAATGGAACCTGGTTATATGCACGGAATACGATTCGACATGGGCAGTGCCTCTGTGTCGTCAATATCGATCGGGAAAATTCTGGTTCATATTATATTTAATTTCTAAAAACAGAACAGCTGCCTGTGGTCGTGAGGGGACATTTTTTTGCCTACCTTCCTTCAAGGGAAGGGGAAGGGGGACCTAGCCTCGCACGGTTCCTGCTACGGTTCAGGTGTGGGGTGTGGTTTACTTAGGTTAGAGGATAGTCAAAAGAGATACAAGAATAAGGTTTGCACTCCCTGTATACTGGGGTTCGAGTCGGAACTGACTCGGCACGGAATATAAAACATCCTGATGGGCGTCATGCGAGGGGAAGGGTTGTGAAGTTGGGTTGGTAGGCCTACGGGGAGAGGAAAAAGGACAGGGTGGCTCAGAAGGTTACCACTGGGCATGCGGTCACTAAGCAGAGTATTGGGGGTAAACTTTTTCTTTAACTTAGGAATGGTTACATGCATGAGTGACATCGATCTATCTCATAATGGACAGAGAGAGACTAGGTAGTTTTTCCTGCACTTCTCTGGAGATAATCGTATGCAAATTGGACATTATTAATTATATAAATCAACAGATATGGATTAGTACAAGCACAGGGTATAGAGTTAGCTTTCTGTGGATCGGTGGCATACTTCTGAAAACGGGTTTTCATGGGGTAACAATTTTGAGGCGGTTGTACCGAATTTGACCCGTAGCCAAACTCACACAAAATTAATACGACGATATTGTCCGGCACGACAATTACCTAAGCACAGGCCCGCATACGAAATTGGGGATGGTCTGGGGCTTTCTTAATCAACACAGTCACCGTGGACACACACACGACGCGGGTATTATAGTTTACGTCGTCTAAAATTAGGGGGCAGGGTTGCTATATAATTAAATACATGACTGACCTAATCACGATCTGATTTGTTTTGAATGGAGACAAGGGTGTCTTTAGATCGCCGTAGTACCTACACAATGAAAGTAACATAGTCTGCATGCATGGTTGGTACCTTAATTAAATACATACTTAGTCGGTACATCAAAAATGTTCTTTGTTAAAGTAATGTGGTTTGTATACTAGAAGGCTGTGATTGAGGAGACGTATACATATGTGGAGTTATGTGAAAGGAAGAAAAACGAAGTTGGTGTGTTGTGTGAGTGTCTTGGATGTTAAAAAAGCTGGGAACATACTACTTGTGGTCGACGTGCCTTTGGGGCCTTTTGTTTTCCGGCCGTGTTGGGGTCGGTCCTTTGGTCCCGTCGTTTGAACCTAACATATTCGAAAGGTTGTGAGTATAACACCTTTGGTCGAAGTGTCTTTGGGATCTCTTGTTTTCCGGCTGTGTCGGCTTCCTTTGATCCTGTGGGTGCGTACTTCTCTTTCCGGCTGCTGGGTCCTTTCGTCCTGGCTGGCTTTCATTCCGGTTCTTGCGGAATTGTTACTGGGTTGTTGGTCGGGAGGTTGGTGGGAGGCATTCCTTTTGGTGGTATTTTAGCTACGAATAACAATGTTTCCTTTATAACATAAAGTATCTTTCATCATATGGACTAGTGTTCGTCCTAACTATTTCTCAAGCAAAATCTGATCTATCTGAAACTATTAGTAATCCCCACATCAGTACTATAGTTGCTCCTAACCTTAGTCTCATATTAAACCCTCCCCTTATCTTTAATGTTCACATTAATCTACTTATCCTATAAGATCCTATACTATTGGTAGTTAAGTGGCATGGAGCCTTCTCTATCAATAACAGCTATATTCTCTCAACACTTCATCCTTTTATTTCTTCATAAGTCTATTCTATTTCTCTCGGTTCTGTTCTATAAGAACACATCGATTTTTAAAGGTTGAGTCCACTGGGTTTGTCAAGCATTTGTCTTTTCCTTATAAGTCTTGTTCGGGCCCATAAGGGTCCTGTAAAAATTCAAAGGTTTCTCTGGAACAGCTTCACCACCTCACGGCCGGCCAATAGTGCTTCTGGAAATCTTCGGTTCCGTCTACTATCTGACGCCCCTCTTGAATTGCTTGACTGTATGTGTGTAAGCCCGCAATGTGACGACAGGCACCCGGACACTGGTGGTGTATCTGGTGAGTAAACGGAAGTGGTGTTTGGCCTGAGGTGGACTTTAGTGGGGTGGGAAAGGCGAGTTGGGAGGCTGGAGCAGGTGTAGGCAAGTTCCCACTGTTGCCCAGGTGAGGGAGAGAGTATGAGTTGCTTGCAAATGAACTCAGTGGAGTCCGTGGCGGGAATGACGTCTGCAGCCTCTTCCCCCCCTCTTTATAGCCCCGCCTCATGAATTAGCGTGCTGTGATTGGTTGAGCCGGCCGCCCGGGCAGTGCCTTCTCTGGTGGCCGCGCGTTTTGAACATTCCTTCCCCTCTCCTTTGATCTTATCTCTTCATACTATGTCCAAGGGAGATGGTTACAAAGGTCTTGTAGTGGCTTACGGGAGTATATGGGGCTTGCACGGATGTCATAGACCTATTGCAACTCAAAGAGACGGCCTGTGGAGGGAGCGAGAGCGATTTGGAAGGTGAAGAGATGTGCGCGGCTGGTTTAGTATTTTCCTGCTCCGACAATGGGGGCTCCTGATTGGTTGCAAGGGAGGGTGTGGCAGAGTTAAGGGAAACATCCGGACTGTCAAAATCAGCTAGCTTGAAGAGATAGTTAAATGTAGCGCGTTGATTGGCTGGCAGGATTCTTACTTTAATAATATATATATATATACATATACCGTATATATATCTTCTCTACTGTGAGACACAGGAGCCCGAACTCGAGAAAGTATGTATATATATTACCGGTGTAGGACAGGTGTAATATGTTTCCCAACAAATAGGATAACGAAAGCAAAGTAAAAGGGAAGACTTACAACACGCCTTCGAGTTATAATTACGTTAACACTTAAGCCGGTATCACACGAGAGCTTTTATAGTCAACATTCGATAATCAAAAACATTCTGGCAATATTTCTGGAGTATTTTGCACTGGTATCGGAAACTAGACTGATGATGGAAGAATTTACGTAGCAGAAATATCATAAATGTTAAATTCATGAGCTGCCAGACCAGTATTAAGAATAAATGTTGAGGGATACCGGCTTTAAGAGAAACTTGGCATATCTGGGTCTAAGCCTTCGCAATAATCACTGTTACCACCAACGAAACACAGAGGCACTTAAAGGAGATATATGAGGAGAATAGCACTGGTAGAACGGTTCGGCACTGGTGTTTGAAGTTGGATCAATATCTTTGAGGATTACATCTGGTCACTGGTGTCACATAATGTTTGACTTAAAACTTCCGGCACTCAGATCTCACGGGCTTGGTTCAGACCCGAATAACTTCAATAAGCGGCTGGTAATATCACTTCTCCTTTTAGGTTTTCGGCTGGTCCTCCTTAGTTCACTCACGCTATGCCTGTGAGGTAACTTTGCTTTCTCCCCTACCCGAGGAACAACCAAGGTTTTTCCAGGTGTAGGAGGTAAGTTAGTTTGGTTAGTGGGGACTTGTGAATGGATTCACCCCATTAGATCTAGACGGAGGAGGACAGGAGTGAGACTGTTCAATAAGTCTAGAGTGTTTTTTTGTTTTTTTTCTATATTCCAACTTACTCCATCTCGGGCATAGGCTGAGAGCCTGGACATTCACAGCTGTACAATGAGCAGTGAAGCCTGTGAGGTCTTGTTCCAGTCTAGGAAGTGAGACATGTGAAGCACGTAGAGTACAACGAGCACCTGCCATCTTGCCTTCACATGAGGCATGGTGCTCACTCATGGCCCGAAGTGACCCAATCTCTGAAGCCACCTCGTTCCCGTGCTTCACTGTCTCATCCCCTACACTCAGACTCTCACTCTTACACACACACACAACGCCACCTGTTGAGCAGATATCCAGATATTGGTGCAAGTATTCTGTTGAGGAGTAACTCTAACCATGGAATAGTTGGGGCGATTCACTCGTTCAACACTAAGTTCATTAACCCACTGAGCACCAGCTAATTAATAATAAATGTACACCCCAGGACCAGCAAGTTGAAAAAAAAAAAAAAATCCAGAAAACACCAGGAATGGGTTAGAAATGAAGGAAAAACCACAAAAACCCGATCCCCTAGGTCATTAAGGGGTCCTACGGGGCACCCGAAAGTCGGAATTACAAGAGGAGAAATGGGTAGGCAAAAACATGCTCACACACAAGCGGCTGGACTTTGAGGGTTTTAAACCATCGGCATTGTTGAGTGGGATACCTACACAGTTTCCATACAAATGTGAGCCCTCTAGGTGCCATAGGACCGGAGTAATTAACCATGACGCACCCTATGTGGCGCTGGGGTTTAGTGTTACATACATTGCCGACGCACGTGATGCGTCACTGGTCCTCATTGGGTTAAGAGGTCTTACGGCCTTTGGGGGGTCGCAATATGTCTTGAACTTATTAGTTACTTCTTGCTTGTTTAGTTGATCAATTTCTCGACAGGCCCCTAGACCTGACCGATCGAACTGTTTTTCACCCGGGGAATCGGATCCCTGCAGCTCCGAATGCCCAAATTGACTCTTATAACAAACTTCAGAATAGGTAACTTTCCTTTCTACCCTAGCTAGGACTACTTGTCAAATATTAAAAAATATGAATCAAGCCAGCTGGCTGGTTGCTTGCTGATGGTCTGGCAGATGTAAGTAGTGTCTCTTCCGGCTGAGATGTTCGAGGCAGGAAGACTCCGGGCATGAAATGCACGGCAGGTGATGAGGTTTTGTTTGGGGTTGTGCGACAAGAAGCACTTTTTGCAACTTCCATTACTTGTAGGTTGAGTAGTCATGACGGTGGCAGAACTTGGTTGAAGTCGGGGAGTGGTGAGGTTTGGTACATATTCGGGTCAGAAGTGGGTTGTATTTTCCCGAATTTGTATTCCTTATTTCTGCTTATTGGTTCTGGGGAAGTGGGTGCTGCAGCGGTTGCTGGGCATTTTTCCCGGGTGCACGACTTAGAATTAGTAATGCGGCTGCATTTTGGCTTAGATCTGGGTTGCCTGGGCTCGTCAAGGAAGGGGGGAAGAGTTGGAGCGTCATGAATAGCTCCGTCCACGTGGGCAACACTCTATCACCTATTTATGTACATGTGTGGCACATTTATCTGTATGTTTATGTGCCAATTTAAAGTGTTTACTAAAAAATAAGTGAGTGTACCAAAGCTGAGTGATAGAGAGGATGAAATATTGTAATTTGATGTACAGTATAATGTTGTATACTAACTCTCCTCTCCTGACAGTACACTGGTGGACCAGCATTATGCTTACGGCCCACTTAGGAATATGTAATTTATATTTCTGAAAATAAATATAATCATCATCAACCATCACCAAGCATGCAGCCTATTCGCTTAAAAGAAACCTTTTTGGGTTGCTTCACGACAGATCTTAGGCATCCTTGTGATAGAATGGACATAAAGCCTGAAGTGAGAAAGATTAATCATAATACCAACTGGAGACTAGGTCCAGCAAGTTCCAGCACTTGCGGTTCGAGTTATAACCCAGGTCTGCACTGTGTAAGTTCTAGCATTTACGTGGGAGACACAGTGGTTGACGTGAATCTAGTGACCAACCGAGGATCGAGTGACGCTTGTCTTAGTGCCGGCAATCTTGGTATAACTTTGGAAAGCGAGGCCACTAAGTTCGAGCCAGACACACTTACTGTTGTTGCCCTGGTGACTCAGCTGCCATTCCTGAACACAAAGTCCCTAGGTAACACACCAGGCTCGCCGAACAGTCACCCTCTCGCCTTTCAACCCCAAGAGCGACTTGAATGTGTCAGTTCGTCAGCCCATTCCCCTCACAGCTCGAGTGTTGCGAGACGGCGGCCACGAGAGGACACCAGACACCCGAAGACCCCTGGACCAGTGCGGAGGATCCCCAATACCTGGCGAATCTTGGAACTCTTCGGCCCAGACTCGGACTAGTGAAGAAGCCGCAACTGGGGAAACTCAATTCGGAAGTTAGACTAGCCCACATCGAGTCTCAAGAAGGGCCTGTTCTAGTGAGCCGCTAGAAAAGACAGAGCTTCTACTTCCTCAACGCCAGCCAGTGCCAGTGTGTTCTTTGCGTCGGTGCTCCTGCCCCTGTCCAAGTTAAGTGACTCTCGTGTTGTGGTAATAGTTAAAACACCAGTGTATTTGGATCTAGATGTGCCAGGACTCTGTGATTAATCTCGTAATACCCAAAGTAACTCTTTGTAACTTCCCTTTTGTTTGCTACCATTATCCCGCTTGTTGGGAAACACAAAACACCTATCTCACACAGACTTTGCTTATACAATACATACCTCCTCGGGTATGGGTCCCGCGACCCCCAGAAGAGGAGATATAGATACGACATCGTCCATTACCCATACACCAGTGATACACATCATTTCGAGAGATCCTTGCCGCATATCTAGGTCTATTTACTATAAATAATTTAGACTTCAGGACCATAAAGTGTTTTTATTCTAGAGTTCATTCACATTGCTCATGAGTTAGAGTCTTTTTCATGCAGACTCTCTGTGTTTCATTATTGATCTTCACATCTTAGAATCACTATTCAGTATTCTTGTATTGTAATTTAGGAAGCTATCGCTCCCTCTTGTGGTTATTATTATTACCATCTTTACCTTTCAAGTTCAGGATGATTTATTTGTTTAGGGGCCGATTGCCTCTTTGTTTATTAATTATTTATATCCTGTGTATTACTAACCTGATTGCCGATGTGTATTGTGAATATCCATGTCCTCAAATACTGTTGTGAATAAAAAAACATTGTACCTACCATTGTGTTTCTGTTGTTGCCTGTCATTTGTTTGGTATAAATAGAATTAAGGTCAGTCCTCGCCCAGTCGAGAGCATCCTAAGTTGAAGGTACTGCACGATTCCCAGAGCTGGGAAGTGCGACCAGAATATACCTCGCTTCTATAAAAGCGTGGAATAACATCAACATTAGTTGTAATCAAATCTTCAACATATGTGATAATTAACTCTTTAACATAATTAATAATGAACTTGTCAACAAACACGACAATTAACTCGATTATTAACACATTCAACAGTGAGAGGTTCTTAATCGTGACAACAATGAAATCTCCTTATTCGATTTCTTATTAGCACTTCCGGGAGCACCCTTGAAATTACTGCACAATAAGTTTAATGTGAAATAATTTGCAAAGAACGTGGCTGTTATTATATTCGAGCCTGCGTGCCTGAAAAGGGGTCAGTCTAGCCTGAACAGGTTCTTTGCAAATTTAGGCTCTTCTTTAATGTCACAGTTTCATAATATCCGTAGCTGAGGGCTTAATGGTTCCAAAATTGATTCGTTATTGATAGGCAAAGCTAAGCTCAGGGTGATAAAGCTAATTAGATTCCTATAGACTAGCTTTTCTCTGCTCGTTTCTGCAGGGAAAGCAAGTTCTCTAGATAATTATATTTCTAGGTTCTAGCTTGGCAAGACTTTGAGTTTGTAAAACAGGGAGTCATTTATTTGTCTATTGGGTGGCTTTCTGATAACTAATCTTAGTTTGATTATGAAGTAAATTACAGGTATTTTTAGCAATGACCCTTGTCTCCACGGGGAAAGCAAATTGAGTCTTATCAAGGTTTCTTATCAGTAATGCTAGAAGTACTCTATCAGCCGTCTGATGGTCCGACAGATGTCTAGTACAACTGATCAAAAGCTGATGGGTCTCGTCCTCCTGGGCCAGGGCGTCTCGGCAGCTTATCCCCTCATCGTCGGCTGCGCCTTCGTCACAGCTTCGTAGCGGATCACACTCAGGGAGGGCGGCGTCAGGAGCGGCCTCAATAGTAGGGAGTGAGCGCCTCAGTCGCCGCCTAAGCAGTTCTGTCTCCCAATGTGTCGTCAGCTCCTTAAAGTAGAAGTCTGGGGTGCCGAGGGTCTACCCCTTTCTTTCCATGTGTCCAAACCAACCATGTTGGTTTGTATGCATCACTTCACTGATACTGCTAGTGCCCAGACACCTTCTTAATTCCTTACTGGATACTCTGTCCCGGAGGTTAACATCACATATAATTATTGAAACTATGAAGCAGGGAAAGTATTTGGAACTTTTGCAGTGGGATCTGTTTTTGTGGCGATCAGTGGTATGGAGTGATGAAACAACCTTCACCTTCACAGGGTACAGAGGTGGGAAAGTGTGGGGGCAGCCAGGCAACAGTAACCTGTATGATGTAAAAATGGCGACTAGGTATTGGACCTTATTTAGGGCAAGGTGTGCAGCGAATGTCTTATGTGAATGTCGCCATGTTGTTAGAAGGGTACAGGATAGGAGGGGACTTAGGCCTCTCTTGAATAGAGCCTATTCTCGCCTCTCTCTTGGTACCTTCTTTGTCCTGTCTCTTGGCCTTCCATGATTCTCTTTATCGCATTTTATTTCCTTCTTCGGTAAATAAGCCACGGCCTCGTGGCTGGAGCTCGAATGGTTTCAATGAAGACGTGAAATGTGTGGAGTATGGCTGGCTAGAAGGTGATGCCATTTCATGAAATGGTCATCAGGTGCTCTGGAAGTGTCTAGGATGAGAGTTACGGCACTGGTAGAGTCGTAATAGTTGAGTCTTGTCTGCAGTTGATCAGTGAAGCGCATTCATTAGTGTTACCCATCAGCACTAAGCCAGCAGGCGTATTTGACGAAGGCTTCAGGTAGAGACATTATCAGGGAGTGAGGAATGATAATTGGTGACCTGAGCTGGTTCTTTTTGTTGGTGTGTGCAGACGGAAAGTTAGCAATTAATCCTAAACATAATATATCTGAACTTGGGGAAGGTGAGTTTGTGTTTGTTGGTATGGAGGGTTTTCTCTGATTTAGACGAGGGAGATGGAGCTGATTATCTAATATTAGTATGGGTAGTAGAGAGAGATAAAGTTGAAGATTTTTTATTTAAAGTGGGGGTTTGGAAGTACGGCCTGATTTAGTGAAAATAGATGGTGGGAACTTGGTGTGATTAGTGTGTGATGAACGGGAGGAAGTGGTGGATGTGGTGCGTTTGAGAGGAGGTTGATTTGGAGATACATGACTATAAGAAATGGAGGGTTGGCGTTGTGGTGAGGTTGGGGATTGGGGTAATGGTGGGGTAGATATTGCAGGTGGAGGAGTTTGGAATGGTGAGGTGGAGTTTGGGGAGAAGGTGATGCATTAGGTGAGGTAGTGGGACATATTATTAATGGAATAGTCATGGAATATTTGGGTTTTTTCTTTATGTTAGGGTTAGGTTGACTGGATGAGTAGGTTAAGAGGGGGGAGGGCAAATTTAGTGGGTATGAAGGGTTGAGTGATGTTAGGCGGTGATGTAGGGGTGTGAGTTGACGTGGAATACTGAGATGGTGAGGGAGAGGTGCGAGTTGCTGCAGGTTTAGGCAAAGAGGGGGTACTGACTTGTTTTGGAATTTAATTTTGGGGTAAGACACGCTTAGGGATTATGACTTTTCTGGTTTTGATAATGATGCGGGCAGATTTCTTAACTGGAATAGGTATAGTCTAGAAGGTAGGGCAGGTCTCTTTTGTTTAGGTAAGATGGCAGGGGTAGGTGATTGTACAGGGGTTATGTCAGGCATACTTAGAGGCAGTGATCGTAGGGTGAGAATGTGGATTGAGGGAGTATAAGTTTAAGTTTGGGCAGGAGTTTTGTGCAATTTTGGTAATATGTGAATCTTTTGGGGGTAGCTTAAACACAGTTACAGGAGGAACATTGCAGTTTTTGGTTTGAGAAGATTGGTTATGAACGATTGGATATGAAGGTTTACTTGTGGTGGTTTCTGTAAGCGGTTTGAAAATTCTCACATATCGGTTTCGGTATATACGTGACTCATCGTGATAGTTGATTATGACCTGGAATGGATTAGGTATTTTTATGATTTTATATGATTCGACGTTACGAGGACCTAATTTGCTAATAATCTGAAGTTTGGCAACCATGACTTGCTCACCAATGGCGAAAGGGTATTCTGGCTTGGTGCATCCTTCTTCAGATCCTGGCAGAGTTGAGCATGTCGTAGTCCATTTTTCAGGTGTTGCAGAAGGTCAGTAATTGATGTTTGCAGAGACGTTGGAGCTTGTGCTATGTGGCGGAGAGGCATAAGTAGTGGCGGTTCTCCGAACACGCATTCATGGGGTGTCATGCCGTCATCTCGAGGGCAGGTGTTCATGCCCCATTGAGTTTTTTTGACTTGGGTAGGACAGTCATCTGAATGAGTGATAAGACGGTTTCTTAATTGATTTGCTAGAGTCTTGTGGCTCCTTTCACATATAGCATTCCCTTGGAGACAGTATGCGGAGGAATGTGAGATGTTGCAGCCAAATATTTTGGAGAGTTGCTTCCAAACTCGTCCAGAAAATGTTGGTGCATTATCCTAGTGCAGGGCTTGTGGCAGGCCGAATACAGGAAATACATCTGTTAACATGGCTTCGGCTACAGCCATTGCTGAATGCTCTTTGGCTGAGCAAGCAATGACGAATTTGGAATATATGTCCAAGATTGTTATGATGTACTTTAAGATGCAAGGAGAGGAAATATTACAGCCGAGATTTCCCCAACTAATTCCGGCATCTAGAAACCAAGAGGAACAACCAGTTAGGATTGCTAGCATAAGCTCAGGGCTCTGTCCTATCTCCTATTCTCTTTCTAAATTTTTATAAATGATCTTCTCAACTGTACCTCAATTCCCATCCATTCATACACAGACGACTCAACCTTACAATACTCCATTACTTTTTCAGAACGCCCAAGCCAGCAACTCCTCAACGACAAACGGAATGAAGCCATAGAACACTTAAATTCTGATCTAACTACTATCTCCAATTGGGGCAGAGAAAACCTTGTTACCTTGCTTCCAAAACCCAATTTCTCCATCTATCTACCCATCAGGAACTCCCTGCGGACTATCCCTTATTCTTCAACAATACAAAAATCAATCCTTCATCTTCTCTCAATATTCTTGGTGTCCCTTTTTCTTCTGCTCTCAGTTGGAAGGACCATATTACCAGTCTTGCTAAGGCAGCCTCCCAGAAGCTGGGTGTGCTCAACCGCCTCAAGGGGTTCTTTACCCCTGCTCTTGTACAGGGGCATAGTGCGTCCTTGTATTGAGTATTGTTCACATATGTGGGGAGGTTCCTCTCACACCGCTCTCATAGACAAAATTGAAAGGAAGGCCTTTCGTATCATTAACTCCCGTCCACTCACCAACTCTCTGCAATCTCTCTCTCTTCGCCGCAATGTTGCATCTGTATGTATATGATTTATTGAGGCAACAGCATTCTTAAGTATCTGTATGTAACACTAATATTATCTATATGCATACCTCCTTATATTAAACATGTACCATAGTAATCATGTGCACTCACTTATATAATTGTACTGTATTGACTGCACATGGTAACTATGGGTATTTCATGATCTGCCCGCTAGGGGTATGTTATGATCAGATCGAGAGCGAGAGACTAGCCTACCAAAGGTCTCCCTGTACACTGTACCCACTTCACTCCTGAATACAAGAACCTATTAACTTTTACCCAGTGTTTGACTTATCCCACCTCTTTGATAAGCACCTGGGGATCGTCTGGAAGCAGCCAGACCCAACATATACATGGCGCAGTGAGTAAAAACCGGAGTTACGAAGTTGGACAATCCTGTGGGACCCTTGTGAAGCCGCCATTACCAAGCCAGCTCCACCACTCGGGAGTAAGACAGTGCCTCCAGACCCAGGATTACAGTGAACAGTGCCCCTGGATATACAGTGCTAACAGTGAAGTGTTGTGTATTGCCAGTGCTTTATTTATTAGTGGCCCCTCCATCATTGAAGAACATGCCTATTACATAAGGCATCCTCTTCAAACACTAATCCGCCGTAGTTTGAATCTACCGCGCAGAGCATTTAAAAAACTGAGGAGCCTTCATCATGAGCGCACGCGACCTCACTCATGGCTTCAGTCATTATGAATTGGGTTCTCACTACGAAAAAACTTCGTAAAAAATAAAAACAAAAAGTAAATAAGAATAACTATCCAATAAGCTTTCCATCATATCGTGGATGTACTTGTGTGGATCTTTGACCAGACGCTGATTCAGGCGTCATTCTTCCTTCTCTGCTCTGCGCTCAGCCTGCCCGGACGTGTCACCCACGCTCCGCTGGTTCCGCATTTGCTGCGTCCCTAGTGAGTTTTTTCTCATTTGTTTACTCCGGGATGTATCGAGTAAGGTTAGGATATGCGTAGCAGGAGTGTCCTGGGCTGGTTGCCCGCAGTGCAGTGTATTTTGGGTCGTGTGTTTGGGGCATCTATTTCGGATGTACCCTCGTGGTCCTGTTTTGGACGTGTGAACTTTTTCACGATTAGTTAGCTTGTGATGCAGGCGGCTTTCTTTACGCGCTTGTGCTGCCTTCTATCTTTCTGATGAGGTAGCGTTTGTTTTGCTGACGTTCCCAGCGTATTTTTCTTCACTTAGTGAAGTTTTTTCTGGGTCCCGAGTCAGTCTTCCCTTTGCCGGGAGTAATTGCTACAGTGGTGTGTTGGCGGTGTTTCCTGTTGTGATATTCCCAGTGCTTTTGTTTATATTTCAACGTTTTTTGTGCCGTCTACCTAGGCCTAGCCAGCCGCTCGTAGCTTTGCCACATGTACAAGTGTTATTGATTTATTTATATAAATATGTCCTACTGTGTCATGTGTATCCTGGTTTAGTTGTGTATTGGCTAATTCCACGGACTATGTATGTTTCCTGGATTAGTTGTGTATTGGCTAATTCCACGGATTATAGTTGTGTTTTGGCTATCTCTCGGGTCCTATGTGCGTGCAGCTGGTTTCTGTACGGGGTGGGTTACTTTCCGGCGGGTTTTTCTCAGTTATGGCCACGCGTGGTTTCAAAAACAGGCTTGTGTCCCCGGCGAGTAGGTGTCTGTGGCTCCCCAGGACTGCGTCTCTGTGGTGGTGCCTGTTTCAGGCTCCCTATGATTCCCGGCGGAATGGCTGTACCCATCTAACATTGTTCATGCGGACATATGTTATGAAGTTTTTCTACCCGGTTTTACAAACCAAAGGAAAAACCTAGCTGTTGTTGTGGGCTTTCCTCCCCGGCGATCTTTTACAAAGAAGTGGGGATAGGAACTTATGGGGTTAACGTTTATACATCAGATCTCACCCGGCGGGTGCACCTTGGTAGGGTGGGATGAACGAATTGGTAATTCAGTTTAGTTAACCGGTCCATTTTAGTGATACTATATGTATCGCCAACTTCACACTTATGGCGATCGAAGGCTCAGTTAGGGTTAACATCTTTTTCACAAGTTTTTCACACCCGGCGGGTGCTCCTGGGAGGAGAAAATAAGGAATTTACAATTCGATTTAGTTAACCAGTTAATTGAGAGATACGTTAATGTATCGCCGCCTTCAACTTACGGCGATCTCTGTGACAATTCGTTAGAAGTCAGATCTCGTATCAGCCTGCCCTGTGTTATTCTGCTAGATAATTCAGGGGCCGGCGTCTTTGTGGGGGGTTGTTTTTCAAAATTGAATCTTGAAACAGTCACCACCGGAAAGACTATGTTTATAAACGCCATACTGGTCTTTTATATGATGTCAGAGGGTATTCTTAACTTTCTTAAGACATGTCTAGATATTCGGAAATCTTTATAGAACCCCGCCGCGTAACGAGCTGTGATCGTTGTGACATTACGTCTCGTTACCCGGCGGGTTATTAACACTTGTGTGCGAACATG
Organism: Paralithodes platypus; assembly: GCA_032716605.1. Taxonomy (NCBI): domain Eukaryota; kingdom Metazoa; phylum Arthropoda; class Malacostraca; order Decapoda; family Lithodidae; genus Paralithodes; species Paralithodes platypus. The sequence goes on along the minus strand of CM064581.1, from coordinate 32,531,728 downwards.
TTGGGTTAACCTTATGAGCATTAATTCCTGGAAATTTTCTTTTTTCCAGAGCTGGACTCCGGCGGACCAATACAGAACCTGCAGTAGTTTTCCCACCAGTCTCTGTCATGGCTACCTTTGCCCCAGTTTTTGCTTTATGCATTACCCCAACCTATGCCGGTATCCCTCTTTTTGCGCACACTCTTTGTATCAAGTGTGTTAAATGTCTAGACCGTTCAAGGGGTCTATGGGTGATGCGCAACTGTTCCTTTTGCTCCCAGCTCAGTGTCAAAGTACAAGATAATGATAAGACCGCAGCGGTCGCCTTACGAGAAGTTCGGCAACAAATGGCAGCTTATACTACGATTGTAGCTCATAAGTCACTACAATGTGATAACGTCCCTCTTTGGGATAGGCTTCTTATTGAGCACCCTCCCCCTAAACGTTCCTCTCGAGTAACTAGTCGTAAGCCGGCAGAGACTGGACAGGGTTCTGTGTCATCTCCTGCCCCTGCTACTTCGAAACGTCAACGTGAGTCTACACCCCCGGCGGCAGCCTCCTCGTCTCGGGAGAGATCTAGGTCTAGGTCACCACTCAGACACCAGCCACCCAGTCTTGCCTCTTCACCATCGAGTAAGAAGAGTAAGACGGAAAGTTCCACCAGTGGTCACGGCGATAATTCCTCCAAATCAAAGAGTTGTTCACGGTCACACCGCAGCCATAAATCTTCGAAAAGGGATTCCCATGATAGAAAGGCCTCCTGACATTCACCAGTTTCTAGTACTTCTCGTCATACCTCTACCCCAGACAGAGCTAGTGTTCGGTCTCAAGGGTCCAGTATAGTGCCTGTACCTAATGAAAATGTACCCATTAGCATTTTAACCCTGGATTTGGAGAGTTCAGGGAGCTCAGTGGTTGAGAGTGTTTCGGACTCCCAAGGGAGTGTAGGCCAAGGCCTAGGTGTTTGGCGATATTCTCGACCAGGGCCTGACCACCCACTTCTGGCTCAAACTAGTCACACAGTGGCTGACGTCCGCCGGGACGCGGCGATCCCATCCTCTATTCCTGACTTATCTTGGCAACAAGATGGTACCCCGGCTTCGGCGGGATCTTCTCAGGAGGAAGAGGATGATAAAGATGAGGTTTCAGTTATATCGGATATGGAAGTGCAAGAGTCGGGTTCAGGCTTAGACGCCGCACAAGATCTTATTGATTCACCATTGAGTACATCATCAAAGAACTTTGTAACAGCACAGGAAATTGATGGGCTACTAGTTAATGCTTTATCTAAAAAAATTGGCCAACAGCAGGAAACTCCCACAGTGGACTTGGGAGCTCCCACGACAAGCTCTACGGTACGGCCTCTGATGACTTCTATTGCTTTGACTCAGATCCCTCACCCTCCCTCTATGTCACCATCGGTGGTCACTAGGCCTGCTACGGCGGCATTAACCACTTCGAATGTAAGGGTTATAACGGATGTCAATCCACCCACGTTAGACAAAGCGCCTCTCAGGAAGGTAGCTATGCCCTTGCTTTACGGACCAGACGAGTCATGGGTCCTTTTGACCCCCACTAAGCCAGAGCTCGCCCAACCTACCTTGTCAGGGGAACTCCCAGTGCCGCGCGAGTTGGTCATCCAGGGCAATAAATCTAACAAATTAAGGGCCTTGGATACTTTGGGGAATGTACTAGATGTCAATATCAAGGCTATACCTAGTTATTATCACCAGGACTATTTTGTTTATACTGGTAAGCCTGCTTTACCCTCTGCCTCAGCTTCAAAATTGTTTTCTGACTGGTCTAAGCATGATGGGTTTAATGACATTAAGACACTGTCAGCTCTCACTCCAGAACTCAATTTGCAAACCGTCACAGACGCAGCCGCTAATCCAGTCTTGAAGGTGGGGCAGTTGGGTCCAGGACCTTGGGTGGAATGGGAGACAGAGGCTCAAAACTTTGCGACCACATTTACTTCCAAAACTTCCCACCAGATCCCTCAAGATACTCATTCTTGGTTCTCCATGCCAGTGTGTTCTGCCGGCGGAGTCCCTTCAGCTTTGTTTGCTTTCTTAGCTGCCCCTAAAATTAATCTTTGTGAACTAAAAGACCCTTTCACTCCCCCTACCCCAACTCACCTAGACCGAGAATTTAGGCTGCGGGGGAAAGCTTTTCGCCTGTTCTCCCAATACATTGTGTCACAACAGGTAGCAAAGTCATTGCTCCGGTCCACTCAGGCAATCGCAGACGCGGATGCCAGACGATCGGTTGAACTGTCCTGGCGACTGCTTCTGCAGTCGTCAATCCAATCATTGGGTGACATACGCACTGCCTTGCTTGAGGCGGTACGAGCGAGACAAGATCTCAGAATGTCCTTGGTCCGGAAGCTTCCTGATCGCATTGCGAATCAGGTGGTCATGTCACCAGTGCTCACTCCCTCTTTAATGTCCCCTGAAGTGTGGCGAACAGTTTTTAATATGGCTCAGGCCTTTAAACATAGTCCCACCCCTTCTAAGAAACCTGCCTTTAACTTCCCCAAACCCAGGCCTGTCGCTAAGGCTCAGCCGGGGGGATCTAAGCCCTTTCTTCTACCTAAGTCCTCCTCCCCTCAAGGTCAGTACAGGCATAGACAAGGTAGGTTTTCAGGTCAGAGAGGACGTGGCTATAATAAGCCAGGTCAAGGCTCGTCTTCTGCCAACGCCAGCCAGCCGGCGAAGCGTCCACCACCACCAACTCCACCACCATCAAAAAACTAAAGTCTCTCTCACTCCCGGTGCCAGCCTTAAGGCCGGTGGATCCGAGGGTAGTACAGCCGGCGAACCCTTGTCTGCTAACTAGGTCATTCCGAACGTGTCACCAAGCATGGCCGTTAAACACTTGGGCACGGATGGTGGCACGCAAAGGCATCACTTGGCAGTGGCTCCGGCGACCTCGCTTACGTCAACCGACAACGGCGAATCTAGTTTCTTTAGAGGTGGAGTCACTGGTCCAGGAAATGATTGCCAAGAATGTCATCATCCCGGTCCCTCCAAATTACCCTGTATTCACGTCCAAGCTATTTTTGGTTCCCAAAAGGGACAGTGTTCAGATGAGACCGGTCGTAGACCTGTCGTATCTGAACCTTCACATTCACAACGAGTCATTCCGAATGTTAACAGTACACCAAATCAGGCTAACACTTCCGCCGGGAGGTTGGATGTGTTCCCTAGACCTGACAGACGCTTATTGGCACGTATCGGTAAACAAAAGATTTCAAAGGTTTCTGGCCTTACGGATCAGGCATCAAAATTTTGTTTTTCAGAGGATGCCATTCGGTTTGAACCTGGCACCTCGATTATTCACGAAGTTAGTCCGGCAAGCCCTGATGCCATTGTTAAAGCAAGGAATCAGAGTTTTGTGGTACCTAGACGACTGGCTGGTGGTGGCAGAGACAGAGCAATTATGCATCAAACATGTCAACATAATTTTAAATCATGTCAAAACTCTAGGGTTCAAGGTAAATCTGGTAAAGTCAAATCTTGTTCCCTCAAGAGTAGTTCAGTGGATAGGGCTGGTTTGGGACACAGCTGCTCTCACTCTGAGTCAGAGTGTGGACAATCGAAACAGGTTTCGCAGGAAACTGTTCATGTTTCTTGACAGTCTGACTACGACACGGAGGATCTGGGAGTCTCTGGTCGGCTCTCTCAACTGGATTCAACTAATTGTAATGTTTGGCCGGTTGAAAGTAAAACGTTTAATATTGGAGGGCCACAAATATTTCCCACTCTTACCGGCGGGAAAATTATGGCCCATACCAAAATTAATCCACACCTTACTAGCGGTCTGGGCGAAGAGGGAAATGTTGCACTCAGTAATGGCATGGACCTCTCCTCCGCCAACGGTATGGGTAGACACGGATGCGTCAGGCACAATAGACGCAAAGCCAAAAAGTTAATTAAGCAAAGTAAAAAGACTCTAGAGTTACATATTGCGAATCAAAGTCAAACAAACCCGAAAAAATTCTATGGTTATATCAGAAAAAAAAAGCAGTTACTTCAACTGTTGGACCGTTAGTCGATGAAAATGGAGAATACACCAAAGACGAAGTACAAATGAGTAATGCCTTCAATACCTTCTTTGCATCAGTTTTTACAACAGAAGACCTCAGTGATATCCCTACACCATCGCCGATTCATATTGATAATTCAGATGTTCTAAGCAATATCACCGTTACAGAGAGAGAAGTATTGAATTGTTTAGATAAATTCAAGGTAAATAAAACGCCTGGACCTGATACAATCTCGCCTAGAGTTCTAAAGGAAGCTAAGGATGCTCTCCAAACCACTGACATTACTATTCAATAAATCCTTGCAGTCTGGAACTATGCCTGATCAGTGGAAGCTAGCCAACATAACACCGATATTTAAAAAAGGCAGCAAATCCCTACCAAGTAACTAATGTCCAATTAGCTTAACCTCAGTTGTATGTAAAATGCTAGAAACGGTCATAAAAGACAGACTCGTAAATTACTTAGAGGAAAATAACATACTTAAAGATACTCAACACGGCTTTCGTAAAAAACGTTCCTGTTTAACAAACCTCTTAGACTTCTTCCACGATATCCTCAACCTCTACGATGAGAGTAAAGCTGTAGATATTATATACCTTGATTTTCAAAAGGCCTTTGACAAAGTTCCCCACAAACGTTTACTGCTAAAACTAAAAGCGCATGGATTAACAAGACGGTGTGTTGAAATGGATAGAAAATTGGCTCAGTGACAGAAAGCAAAGAGTAGTCATAAACGGTAAGGCATCTAAATGGACCAATGTAAGTAGCAGGGTGCCCCAGCGATCAGTACTAGGACCAATTCTCTTTCTAATTTACATCAACGACATAGATGAGGGTCTCGCCTGTACAATCTCAAAATTTGCTGACGATACAAATATTGCAAATAGCGTACTCTCAAAAGAACAAGTTGACGATATGCAACACAATCTAGATAAATTGTCATGTTGGGCCCAAATTTGGCAAATGAGTTTCAATGAGGATAAATGTAAAGTACTATATATCGGATACCTAAATGAGAAAGCAAACTATTCGATGAATGGCACTCAGCTTAAGAATGTAAACAGAGAAACCGATCTGGGAGTAACAATATCGAGTAACCTAAATTCGAGTCAACAATGTTCAGAAGTTGTTAAGAAGGCAAACAAAATAATTGGCTTTATAGGCAGGTCATTTGAGCATAAATCCAAAGCAGTTATCCTAACCCTTTACAATTCCTTAGTCTGCCCTCTTCTGGAATACTGCGTTCAATCCTGGTGCCCTTATTACCAAAAAGATATAAACAAGCTAGAACAAGTTCAACGTAGAGTTACCAAAATGATACCTAGCCTAAAGAACAAACCATATGAAGAGCGTCTTAGAGAATTAAATCTATTTCCTTTAACCCAGCGCAGATTAAGAGGTGACTTAATTCAAGTGTTCAAAATCATCAAAGGCGTCGACAATATGAACTATAATAAGTACTTCACTATCGACCAATCTAATTACACGCGGGGAAACGGTTGCAAAATTATTGGTAAATCTTTTAACTCACATGAATCTAAGAATTTCTTCTTCAATCGAGTTGTCAACTTGTGGAATGGGCTTCCCCGAGACGTTATAGACTGCAGAACCGTTGATTAATTTAAACTCCACCTAGACAAATATCTCGCATCAAACCCGTGACTGACTGCGTTTGTAAATGAATAACTTTATTTTATCCTCCCCTCAGTTACTAACCCATCTGTCCCCTACTAACTTCCTAATCCTGCCACGGACATTAGTTCCCTTTCCAATGTTCCCTTACCCACTCTAAACCACTGTTTTGACACTTGATCCTCAGTGTTTTGGAGGACAAGCAGCCTAGAAGGGTCACTAGACCTGTTGTTGCTTGATTTCCTTTGTACTCCTTTGTACTTTCTTTATCACTTCCATAAGCTCCTTTGTGGTGGTCACTTCATGTATGATGCAATGTTTCCTTACTTCTAGGGACAGACCTGAACCATTACTTCCCTTATCTCTGTCTCCTGACTCTCCTGGTTCATGTGTGGGTAATCCAAGTAAGCTAACTTGACGTTCTTCGTGATTTCCCTCCTCAGAGCTCTCACGTTTTTTCCATCCAACTTCATAACTTTGAGTTTGTCCTGGCCTTCCTTGTGGAGGCTTCTCGGCCACACTCCTCTACTAGTACCTTCCTAACCTCTGCCCATGATCCTAGCCCCTCTAGGCATATCCTTACGTCATTTAGGGCCTTGCCCAAGTGAGCCTTCCCATATGCTACCTTCTTATCGTCCTTCCTGACATCTAGCAAGGTGAATTGGCATTCCAACTCCTCAGTCCACAGTTCAATCTCCTCCTTCCCTTCTTCCCATAACCTAAACGGAAGTAATGTCGTCATTGTGTATGGTCTGCTAAACAAAAACGCTCAATCCAAACAATTTGTCAAATTCCACCGTTTTCCACCAAATGTAGTAATTAAACTTAAAACTACTATTCTACTAGGGTAGGAATAATTTGACAGTTGTTTTAAAGTTCGAGTTATGTTATATACTCCCATTTTAACTTACTTAACCAATAATATTCCTAGCTTACATATTTACAGGGAGTACTTGTATTATAACCTTTCATACCTGTATTCCTATTATAACAGCTTAGATATTCTTATCATTGTATTTCTTGTATTATATACACATAGTGTAGCTTACAGGAAAAACCACGATGTATTCAGTTGACCTTTCAGAGGAACAGGTCATGGGAATCACTAGGATCATATCAAGTTGGCTTCTATCACGTGATGGTATCATGAATAGTGGCGTGATCGGGGTGTGCATTGCATATGTTATGGGTGTGATTGAATAGTTAAACCACACCCCTTTATGACACCTTGACAGGTAATGGTTAAGAGTTATGTAAAACGACTAATGTATGGTACGACGTCATTCAGAGGGCGTAACCCGATGTTATATTATAAGGTTGAGATATTGACAGAAGAGCCAGAGAGAAGACCCCATCACTTGTTAACGATAAAGGGGTCAAAGGCCAGTCGTGATTGTGAAAGCCAGTCATTTTTACTTGTGTTATTACTTGCTACTTAAACATTGAATTCTATATAGTACTTCTGAATAAGTCTTAAGTTATTATTCATTAAAGCAAATGTGAATTTTTCTCAAGTTTCAGTTTCCTTATATTATATCTGTAAGGCCTGATTCTATTATATAATTATACACTTACTTAATTATTATTGCCCATATGACCGGGATGGTGGCAGTCCTTCGAGGGTTACTTAATCAAGATAACTCTAATCTTTTAGCAACCATGATATGGTGGCTTGCGTTGGTCCTGTAAACCCAGGCAACACCCACGGGTCTGTAATTTAACCGCAAACGCTACAAAGTATTTAATTCAAGTCACTGATAGTCTGAATATTAAATATTTTCACTTATTACGGCTGGCGAGATTGTAGCAGATTGGATGGCGAAACTGGCAGCTGTCACATCATCGCGCCGTCGTGCCCTACAAGTTCGGAGCGTGGTCGAGTTCGTCCCATTGAATGTGCAGCGGATTCCTGTGATTCCTCAACTTACACTGCAGCAGGGAGTCTTCAAGGAAAGAGGGCCTCCGTGTGGCAGTATTGGTCGTACCTTGGAGGATCAAGTTTGGGAGGAAAACGCTGTTGGGACGAGACACTGTTGAGCCGGAAGATCCAGTTGGTACGTCTCCCCAGGCACTCACCCAAGGTCAACCAACCTTCATCGCCTTGCCTGCTCCAGTCTTGCTTGAGGTTTGAAAGAGAGTGAAGATACCTAGCTGTTGCAGACACATAGATGAGGTAACATGTTCATCCGACTTGGAGGCCTTAAGTGATTAAATATTAAATTATTCCAATCTTTAATTCATATTTCAATCTTAAATCAATTTTGAGTTTAAAGTTTTCACTGGTTTTTTTAATAGTTTTGTGCAAAATAGGATGTATCATTGGTGATTTGGGAACGTGAATTGTTAAGCGGTGATTTATAGAAAATATTTATCTTTTATCTTTGAAGAGTTGATTTATTATATGTTTTATCAAGTTGAGAATTCCCTATGTCATTCAAACGTTTGTTCAAGAAAAAGCCTAAGAATCCCGCAGTCGAGTCAGGTGACCCTGAATTGTCTGATATAGCTGAAGAGGATAGCGGCGACGATTTTTCGGACGATTTTTCGGACGATAGTATTGAACATATTATAGGTTTGACTCCTGTAAGGAGATAAAGAAAACCTAATATTTAGTAGTGGCCCTGTAATCATTGACGAACATGCCTATTACATAAGGCACCCTCTTCAAACACTCATCTGCCGTAGTTTGAATCTACCGCACAGAGCATTTAAAATTTGAGGAGCCTTCATCATGAGCGCACGCGACCTCACTCATGGCTTCAGTCATTATGAATTGGGTTCTCACTACGAAAAAACTTCGTATAAAATAAAAACAAAAAGAAAATAAGAATAACTATTCAATAAGCTTTCCATCATATCGTGGATGTACTTGTGTGGATCTTTTGACCAGACGCTACTGCAGGCGTCATTCTTCCTTCACTGACATATCAAGTAAACCAAAATCCTTAATACATCAACGAATGGGAAGGGGATGGTCGGGAGGGCCCCAGTCGTCAATGATTACAGGGCCACTACTAAATATTAGGTTTCCTTTATCTCCTTACAGGAGTCAAACCTATAATTTATTAGTGGCCCCTCCATCATTGACGAACATGCCTGATTTCTAAGACTGGAGGGGGACATTCGTAATCATATCATAACTCTAGAAAAGCAGATAATCAAACAACCACATAGTATTCTTACTTTTGTAAAAAAGAGATATTCGGGTGCATAAACTTTATACAGCCTAAATCTTCAAAAATGGGTACAAGCAGGAGCGTGCTTCAAAGAAGCCTGCTTGAAAAAGGGTTAACTCTGAGACTCTGTGCACAGATCTGCTAGTTAAGAAGGCACCCCACTTAAAGTAAGTGGTGAAAACTAAAAACTTATAAGTTTACATGTGCACATATAAACCCCATTAACTAGTGGATATATTCCTAAAAATATAACCAAACATAAATGAATTCTTGTACATTCGTAGAAGTACTGAACTCGTGTACTTATGCAGAAGTAATTACTTCAAAAGTAAAAGTCGTAGTTGCAACTACCGAGATTTCTCAAAATCTATTGCTTCACAGCCAAAGCTACTTACAACAAGAATTGTTGTAACACTACTATTGGCCTTTAGCACAATTTCCTGCAATGAATACTAAAGAGAAATTTTATAATACAATGCCTACAAACAGTATCACAGCTCGTATGTTCCAAACACATACTCCGGAGGGGTCTAGGGTGTCCTATGTCACACTGACTGCACCCTCCCCCCCCCCTTTTTCATGAAATTAAACAAAACGTGACTAAAAGGGCCACCTAGACCCTCTGCCGTAAAGCTATACATGGCAAGGAAGGTTTGTCCAGAGCTACTGAAAGGTATCGAGTCAAAAAACTCCTGATTAGAGGCCCACAACTGTATGGACTTAATAACTTCCACCGAAAGATTATTAAGGAAACGTAAAGAGGCTGTCCCCTTGCGTAAATCGTGGGTCTTACCCACAACGCCGGGATTCTTCTCTTTAAAGTCCTCGACCAAGAGAGAAGCCAGTGTACGCTCCATCAAGCGTTCACCCGGACTTGCGACCCATAAAGCACCCTGGTGATTTAGAGGTGCCACTCTTAAATATTTGGTTAGAGCTTGCACTGGGCAAAAAAAAGATGGTGCACCTTTCCCCTTTTTAACGCCGGCACTGTGAACTCTGAAAACACGTGTTCACTGTGCTCATTCTTGGCTATGAATCCTGGGGAAGGTGCAATGTGAATACACTCATGAAGCCTATCAAACCTGAGGCAATTAGGTGTGTTGCTCATCGCCGCCAGCTCAGATACTCTGTTCCCGGTAGCCAAAGCCATAAGGAATACTGCCCTTTTGTAAAATCTGCAGTCTTTGGTACATACGGGAACGAGAATAACGACGATGCTTTGTCCAGAGACCATGTAGGCCTGAGCTGACGGGGAGGTGGGCGGAGTTTAAAACCTGCCCACATAAATCACTTTCAGATAAATGTTTCTGCATGAACAGATAAATTAAATAATTAACAACCAACGCCACTGAGGGCACAGTTTGTTTTGTTCTAAGAATCCAAGACGTAAAAGCTTGCCAATGCGATTGAAACTGTCCGCTTTGTAGACTGGGTATATTGATTCGTGAATATCTCGGTCACGTCGCTACCATATGGTGCTAGCCACTTGGCCTACAAGTCCGCGAGGTTTCTAGGTTGCCAATTGTGTTCTAAGTGGAACAACCCACGTCTCTTCAACAAACTCCCACGGCGAGTAAGAGACATGAGGGACATCTCGAGCCCTCAAGAGAGCCCTAGATGTCGAACTGCAAAAAGTGCCAGACGAGCCCATCCTCGCAAGGGAGCGAGCTGTCGCTTCAAACAGTCTACTGCACCAAATCACCACCCATAACGAGGGGCGTCGCGCTCCTTGGTGCCGCTAGAAGAGCGGCGAACACATCAAAAGGTATCAAAAGGTAACCCGACCGGGAGTGACACTGGGTGCGGGCACCACGTGTTCAAATGCTGGTACCACACTGCGCCGGCCACAGGGGCGCGATTAGCGAGACTACGCCTCACTAATCCTGTAGTTTGTTGTCTACGTGGCACATACAGACAGAGCGTCTGCCCAGACGTTTGCTACGCCTGGGAGATAAGATGCGTGAAGATGAATGTCCAGGCTGTTGGCTAGTATAAAACACTTTTCTGACACGTTTAGCCACTTCCGAGATCTCATTGACCCTTGTTTCTGAAGACAGTGAACCGCATTCAGATTGTCCATTCTGAAGGCCACCGACTTGCCCCGTAAAGCAGAGCCGTGAGCCTGAAGGACAGATAAGGGGACTAGTAAGTCTTTGACATTGATGTGGAAGATTTCTAAATAGGACCAAAACCTTTGACCCTGATGCCCGAGGTTTGACTAAAAGCCCCAACCTATCGTTCCTGACGCATCCATGTCCACCCATACCGACGGCGGAGGAGAGGTTCATGACATGACTGCGTGCAACATTTCTCTCGTCGCCCAAACCGCTAGTAAGTTGTGTAATAACGTTGGGATAGGCCATACTATCCCCGCCGGTAATAGTGGGAAAAATTTGTTGCCCTCCCAGATTAAACGTTAGACTTACAACCGGCCCAACTTCACAGTTAGCTGAACCCAGTTGAGAGAACCGACTAGAGATTCCCAAAGTCTCTGTGTCGTAGTCAGACTGTGGAGAAACATAAACAGTTTTTGCGAAATCTGTTTCGAGTGTCCACACTCTGACTCAGAGTGAGAGAAGCTGTGTCCTCGACCAGCCCTATCCCCTGAAATACTCGTGGGGGAACAAGGGTTTGACTTTTACAAAGTTGACCTTGAATCCTAGAGATTTGAGATGGTTTAACGTAACGTAGACATGGATGATGCGTAACTTTTCTGTTTCTGCCACCACCAGTTAGTCGCCCAGATACCACCAGACCCTGATCCCTTGTTCTAACAAGGGCATCAGGGCTTGCGGGGACCTTGCTTGAATGCTTGTGCCAAATTGAAAACAGTCATCCAAACTGCTGGTGAAATCAAAGAAGGAATTAGAACTGGAGACAGAACTACTTGGCTTGCAAAACGGTCAAGAAGTTTCTTCACTAAGAACATCCTCAGATCCTGCCTTACTCGAACTGCCTCTAATAAGGCCGTCCGAATATCTCCTAAAGACTTGGATGGAAGTCTGGAGAAGCAAGCGCCGGGAAAGTTCAATGGCTTTCCTGACTTCCGCGGCTTCTATTGCCTGAGAAGAGCGTAACAGAGACTTTGTTACTTGCTGGGAACCATATATTGCGAAAACAGTTTAAACGCTTTTCCTCTTAACCTAAACTCGCGGTCTAGGTAAGCTGGGGAAGGCGTGCTAAAGGGAGCTTATAATTCGCACAAAATGATTATTTGGGGGGTGGCAGCCAAGCAGAGGGGACTCCGCCGGCACCAAAAACCGGAAGAGAGAACCAAGAATGGCGTTCTGGAGGGATTTAGTGGGAAGAATAAGTCATGGTTATAATAACTTGGAATGTCCTTAATATGAACATCCAAAACATTTCCGTAACAATGCTACCCCTGACTCATCAGGCCCGTATAAAAGAGGCATAGCTCCTGTTTTTTGACTGGCGCCTTGTCTAAAGGAGGGGGAGATATGTCTGATATGACTCGCACAGTGGAAGTAGTGAGAGCTGCTGTGCCTGGCACATTGGAAATTGGATCTGACACAAGAGGATGGTTAGGTATTTTAGCTAAAGCAAAGGATGTAGCCAGAGGTCGCACATTCGTCGACATCGCGGGATCTCCCGTATCAAAAGGAGTTTCCGTCGTAGGGCCAAAGAACCTATTAAGTGCATTCAATAGTAGTCCATCAATCTCTTCCGCCGGTACATACCAAGCCGATGACGAACTCCGTGGAGATTCGACAGTACCCTGAGAGTCGCCTAGAAGGTGACTGGACTCTTCAACCTCCATCTCTGAGACCAGAGATCGTTGTTCTTCATCCGTTAAGTCTGGCTTATCATGGGAAGATCCCGCCGAAGCCGGGACCTCCACATGTTGCCATGTTAAAACTGGGATAGAAGATGGTACATCGGCATCCCGGTGGACGTCAGCACTAGTTGAGTCACAAAGGGATGTGTTCTGTCCTGCCAGGACTGTGAGTATTGCCATACACCTTGGCTGTGGCTGTCCCTCGCTTGCGAGCTCGGTATACTCTCTGAATGGGAGCCCTCGTCCGAGTCCCGTAAAGGTTTATGATAATTAAAAGCTCCCATAGCTCATTAACACATTGAAAGCAGAGCTGGTGAGCAAAATCATAAAGTATACTAATTAATTTAATTTATATTTAATTGTATTAAAATAAATTACTATAAATAAACACAATATTATAATCATAGAAAAAATATAATCATAGAAAATATATATGTTTATTATGATTCAGCTATTAAATTATTTCATTAACAAATAAAAATAAGAGAGGGATACCTGAGCTTAACGGCGTTGAACATACAGCAATGAGAGGTTCAAGTGCCGACATGACAGAGACTGGGGGAAAACTACCCCGCCCCCGGGAAGTACCTGGTCACCTGGTGCAACACCGGTACTCCGCCCCGGAAAGAGAAATTTCCGGGGATTAAAGCTAATAGGGTTACACCCAAAAAATGGTACAAAATATGTGCCACAAAACCGCTGGTCAACGAACCATAGCACTCCACCACTACTTTTCGTTTTCCTTTAGTTTTATATTAAAGATTTCAGCATATCTTTACCTGTCCACAAGATTTAAGCATATCTTCTGAATCCTCATAAAGATGAAGCATATCTTTATTAAAGATGAAGTCTTTCAAGTATCCCTTTACACTTGAAACACTAGTAAGATTCCGGCATCTTTTTATCCCATAAAAAGTCTAAGCCTATCTTAATCTCTAATCCGGCTTCTCCCAGAAGCCCTCATAGATCGCCGTCTTGAAGGCCGTGATACCCTATTGTATCAATCAATTGTTTGGCAAATTATCGCGAATTGCAAATCAGTTAATATAACCACCCGAAGGTACAACCGCCGGGTTTTATATGCAATGTCAAACCAATTGTACCTGCCCCAGACCTCTTTGTAAAAAGGTCGCCGGGAGGGAAAGACTAAACAAACAAACAGCATTGTTTCAATGGCTTATTAAAGATTTCAGCATATCTTTTACCTGTCCAAAAGAATTAAGCATAACTTCTGAATCCTCATAAAGATGAAGCATATCTTTATTAAAGATGAAGTCTTTCAAGTATCCCTTTACACTCGAAACACTAGTAAGATTCAGGCATCTTTTTATCCCATAAAAAGTCTAAGCCTATCTTAATCTCTAATCCGGCTTCTCCCAGAAGCCCTCATAGATCGCCCGCCGTCTTGAAGGCCGTGATACCCTATTGTATCAATCAATTGTTTGGCAAATTATCGCGAATCGCAAATCCGTTAATATAACCACCCGAAGGTACAACCGCCGGGTTTTATATGCAATGCCAAACCAATTATACCTGCCCCAGACCTCTTTGTAAAAAGGTCGCCGGGAGGGAAAGACCAAACAAACAGACAGCATTGTTTCAATGGCTTTGAAAAGCCGAGAAAACCATGTCCAACAGGTGTCAGCATGATCACCTAGATAACTGTGTGGAGCCCCCCTCGCCGGGAATAACACAGGAAGCCTGATCCCAGGCTCGACCACAGAAAACGCAGTTTCTGATGAGCCCTCAAGCGACCAAACTCGTCGGGGTAACTTACCTATTTTAGCCATCCTGACTAAAACTCGGTAAACAAAAACGGTGTTCTCGGAGCAACGAGAAAAACGCCGGAAAGGTAACCCACACCAAACGAGACATTTTAACACATTTTATACAAAGGGTGTGCGCAAAAATAAGGATACCTAAACAGGAGGGCGTAATGCATAAAGCAAAAACCGGGGCAAAGGTAGCCATGACAGAGACTGGTGGGAAACTTACTCCAGGTTCTGCATAGACCCGCCGGGATCCAGCTCTGGAAAAAAAGAAAATTTCCAGGAATTAATGCTCATAAGGTTAACCCAATCATGTTCGCACACAAGTGTTAAATAACCCGCCGGGTAACGAGACGTAATACTCAACGACTACAGCTCGCTACGCGGTGGGGTTTCCTAAGTAAAAGATTTCAGAATATCTTAATTTGTCCAAAAGCTTTATGAATACCCTCTGACATAATATATAAAGACCAGCATGGCGTTTATAACTGATTAAGTCTTTCCGGTGGTGTTTGTTTCAAGATTCAATTTTGGAAAAAAAAAAATAAAAAGACGCCGGCCCCCGAATTATCTCGTAGATCAAAAACTGGGAAGCCTGACAAATATACGAGATCTAACTTCTCCCGAAGTATCTTTTTAGATCGCCGTATGTTGAAGGCGGCGATACAAAACGTATCCCTCAATTGTCTGGTTAACTAACTGAATTGTAAATTCGTTATTCCCATCCTTCCAAGGAGCACCCGCCGGGTGTGAATATTAGTTTAAAAAACGTTAACCCCAATTGTGCCCTAAAGCGCCGTATGTTGAAGGAGGCGATACACAATGCATCCCTCAATTGTCTGGTCAACTAAACTGAATTTTGCAAATTTGGTCATCCCACCCTTCCAGGTTGCACCCGCCGGGTGATTTAAAGTTTAAAAGTTAACCCCAATTGTTCCTATCCCCACTTCTTTGTAAAAGATCGCCGGGGAGGAAATACAACAACAGCATAGTTTTATATTGGCTTTGCAAAACCGAAAAAACTACAAACAACACGTGTCCGTATGAACACTGTTAGATGGGTACAGCCAACCCGCCGGGAATCATAAGGAGCCTGAAACAGGCACCCCAGAGACGCAGTCCTGGGGAGCCACAGACACCCACTCGCCGGGGAAACAAGCCTGTTTTAAACCACGCGTGGCCAAAACTCGGCAACCAGCCGGGGTTATCAAGGTGAAACCGAGAAAAATCCGCCGGAAAAAACCCACCCCGTCCAGATACCATCTGAACGCAACACCGGACCGAGGCGTAGCCAAAACACAACTAACGCCGGGCCCAACATAGTCCGTGGAATTAGCCAATACACAACTAACCCAGGACACACATGACACAGTAGTACATATTTAGAAAATAAATCAATAACACTTGTATATGTGGTAAAGCTACGAGAGGCTGGCTAGGCCTAGGCCCTAGGCAGACGGATAACAGTAACATGTCGGAATATAATAAAAAAGCACTGAATTATATCACAACAGGAACCACCGCCAACACACCACTGTAGCAAACACTTCCGGCAAAGGGAAGAACTGACTCGGGACCCAGAAAAAACTTCACTAAGTGAAGAAAAATACGCTGGGAACGACAGCAAAAATATGCTACCTCATCAGAAAGATAAAAGGAAGCAATAACGCGTAATGAAAGCCGCCTGCATCACAAAGCTAGCTAACTGTGAAAAAGTTCACCTGTCCACAACAGGACCACGAGGGTACATCCGAAATAGATGCCCCAAACACACGACCCAAAATACACTGCACTGCGGGCAACTAGCCCAGGACGCTCCTGCTACGCATATCCTAATCTTACTCGATACATCCCGGAGTAAACAAATGAGAAAAAACTCACTAGGGACGCAACAAATGCGGAACCCGCGGAGCGTGGGGAGACACGTCCGGGCAGGCTGAGCGCAGAGCAGAGAAGGAAGAATGACGCCTGCAGTAGCGTCTGGTCAAAACATCCACACAAGTACATCCACGATATGATGGACAGCTTATTGAATAGTTATTCTTAATTTCTTTTTGTTTTTATTTTTTACGATTTTATTTCGTAGTGAGAACCCAATTCATAATGACTGAAGCCATGAGTGAGGTCGCGTGCGCTCATGATGAAGGCTCCTCAAATTTTAAATGCTCTGCGCGGTAGATTCAAACTACAGCGGATGAGTGTTTGAAGAGGGTGCCTTTTGTAATAGGCATGTTCGTCAATGATGGAGGGGCCACTAATAAATATATTCGGATGTTGTTGATTGTCCGGTAAATCCTGGTACATCAGGTGAAGCACATATACAGTATATGCAAATGTTAATAAGGGGTTGTTCAGGAGTGGTAAATCTGATGATACCACCCCCTACTATTTAGATCCTATAAATACCAGAGTTCCTCAGCCTTCTGTAAATCAGGTCACGATGGGTGACCCAGCACCCCAAAGCTTCAATTTAAATGTGGTGCATGGTCAGGCAACGAAGCCGTTCACTGGTTTGGTTTGGAAGAACACAGAAATATCTTTTCGGTCTTAGATGATGTGGATGCGGAGATCGCGGCCAATGGTATCACTCAAAAGAGGGCAAAAATTTACATTTTTCGCCCGAAAATTGACAAGGGAAATACCCCAGCAGGTTATCTATTGGCGTGCGATGATCTTATGAATGCCAAGACTTACGATGAGTTCAGGGTAGAGTTTCTAGAGAAATTCGGTTCATCAGCCAAAGTCGCATTTGCGAATTTCCATGACTTCGCTGATCAGCTATTGAAACAAAAGAAAAATCAGTCTGTAGACACATTATTAGCACAGTGTTCACAATTCGCAAATTACATGTCGCATGACCTAATTCATCACACCTGGTTTGAGGATAGTAAAATATCACTAAAGCATCTGAGTAAGCTGTTAGGCTATGTCATGTTAGTTAGTGCCTTGCCAGACTCTGTGAAACCGATCGCTAGGAGGATTGAATTTCCGCCTACGATGTGTCTCAATAAATTCACAAAGGAGCTGCGGAAATCTTGTGATACGAGCGGTGTTACCACCAATCAAATTCAGTTTTCGTGTGGTCATGTTAGGAATTCCTTATCTGTTTCCCCAGTTCAATCTGGGCCTAAGCAGAATC
The DNA here is from genome assembly GCA_032716605.1 of Paralithodes platypus. Lineage (NCBI taxonomy): Eukaryota > Metazoa > Arthropoda > Malacostraca > Decapoda > Lithodidae > Paralithodes > Paralithodes platypus. The sequence goes on along the minus strand of CM064581.1, from coordinate 32,514,189 downwards.
AACCTAAATATTCCCAACCAAGTAAAAATTCCCAGGCTAGTGCTCCTCCCCAAAAAACAGAAAACCCCACAGGTAGGTCAGAGTAGACAAAGTTACAGCGCTCAAACATGGAAGTATCAGTCACCCCGGTAACAGGGCGGCGGCGGCCAGAGAGCGCAAGCATCTGGCGGCGGTCAGGGCACTCAGGTCCCGGCGATAATGGGCAGTGGCGGCGGTGGTCAAAACAGGGATGCTATGTGTTTTTATTGTGGTATGCGGGGTCACATTGTTCCTCGTTGTAACATCAAAGGCAAAGAGCTATATGAATATACGGCGGGTAAGCCGCCTTTCTGTCGTAGATGTAAGACAAAAGACCACCGGACCGGAACTTGCCCGGAAGTAAAGGCTGATGTAGATGATTGGAGGGCGACTCACCCAAGATCTTGGGAAGCCTCCGATCGAAGCCAATCAAATCAAACATAAGGGATAATTGTACACAGACTCCGAAACTCCCTACTTTAATGATAAGTGCGCTCATGCAATCACCTGACTCGTTAATTATGAAGTCGTATGTAAATGATGAAGCTATAAGTGTTTTAATTGATATGGATTCTCCTGTGAACCTCATGTCTAGCTCTGCTTTTACCAGATTGAGTCATTATGATTCGTTAAAACTTGAATTCCCGGATGTTAATCTACAGAGTGTTTCAGGGGATAATATTTTAATTTCGGGGGTTACGTACTTACCGATGGAATTGCATGAGGACTTGGATTTAATGACGGAGAAAGTGTACGTTGTGGATGGGTTAAACATTTCATCAGACCTTTTGTTGGGTTTTAAGACAATGAGGGAGAGAACATTTTTGGTTATTCTCGAGATGAATGGTGTATCTGTTAACGGTATTTTCATTGAGGCCTCATATAGTTCTCCAGAGGGTTTACAATTTGTTTCAAGGGGTATATGTAAGAGCAAATCGAACGTTGTGAAGAGTAAGCGTAGTAGGCCTAAGCGTCGTAGGCCTAAGCGTCGTACATCGGGCTGTAAGATCACGGACAGCCGACGCCGGCTCGTCCCCGCGGCTTGTCCCGTGGTCCCAGTCCCCGACATTAAATTGCATGAATATTTGGAGCAATCTATGAGAGATTCTGATATTCTCATTCACTGCAATACTATCATTGAACCGCATTCTGCGAGGGTTGTTGAAGTGTATGCAAACAATCTTAAGAGTACAGTAAATTCTATTGTTTTATTGCCCGACACTTCGGCTATTAAAGGTATTACTTTCGCCCAGGCGCTTCATGAGGTGGATGACACTAACGTTTTTCGGACTCTCATTTTAAATGCCACAAATGGCTTAATGAAATTGTATGCAGATACAAAATTATGTACTGCTTCTTGCATAACTTGTAAATTTGAAGAAATTAATTCTTTTCCCGTGGCTTCAGTGCGCACAGAAAATTCTCCTGTGATGGATGATGGAATGCGTAGGATTTATGAGGATTTACAAGGTACTGATTATTCTGAGGCTCAGGGTCCGCTTAAGGCGTTATTGAGGGAATTTAATGAGTCCGTTCATTTAAAGGGGGATGCAATGGGGTTTACTGACATTTTGGACCATAAAATTGTGTTGAGCGACAAGAATAAAAAAACGATTTACCTTCCAATATACCACATATCGCACAGTCAGCGTGAGTTGACTGATAAACATGTTTCGGATTTATTTTCTCAAGACGTAATTCAACCTTCCACGTCGCTTTGGCGGTCACCTTTTTTCTTAGTCCCGAAGAAGGCCAAGGAAGAGTTTAGGGTAGTGGTAGATTTTAGAAGACTTAATTCCATCACTGAAACCGATCATTTTCATATGCCGGCGATACCGGAAATTCTTGCAAGTTTGGGGACTAAAAATCGTGTTTTCTCTACCCTCGATCTTTCGAGTGGTTTCCATCAGATCGGTTTATCACCGGAATCAAGACAATATACAGCATTTAATTCTCCCTCCGGTACGTTCGAATACAAGCGTTTGCCTATGGGGCTTAAAAACTCACCTGCAATTTTTCAGAGATTAATGAATAATGTTTTGGCAGGTTTCTATCTATCTATTGCCCGACGCTGTGATCCCCAAAAGGGTGGCCACGAACGAACCGCCACCATGCACCTCTGTCCCCAGTCAGTCGATGCCCCTCCCCCCAACCAGCACCGCCTTCGTTCATATACTTCCTCACTCCATCCTTCCACCTCTCCTTCGGTCTACCTCTCCCTCTCTGTCCCTCCACCTCGCTCTCGTACACCCTCTTAGTCAATCTCTCGCTTTCCATACGTTCCATATGGCCGAACCATCTCAAGTTGTTCCTTTTCACACTTTCCAGCACATCTACCTCCACACCACACCTCGATCCTTCTTACTTCTTCATTAGTCTGTCTATCCCTCCATGTAACTCCGCACGCACTTCTTAAGTAATTCATTTCCACTGCTCTCACTCTTGGTCTGAGTCTCTCAACCAACGTCCATGCTTCACTTCCGTAAGTCAGTGTCGGGATTACCACACTGTCATGCAAGGACTTCTTCACTTCCATACTGACCACCCTATTTCTTGTTACTGCTTTCAGCGTTCCTACAACCCTCTTCCCCTGTTGTACCCTCTCCCGCACTTCTTCATCCATAGTCCCATCTTTACTCAACACACTGCCCAGATACTTAAAAGAGCTGACGATCTCCATAGCCTGACCGTTCAGCTTCACCTCACACTCTGTGACTTCACCCCTTTCGAAGACCATAACCTTGCTCTTCCCCGCGTTTACCTTCAAATTCCGTTTTTCGCACACTGTTCCAAACTCATCTACCAGACCCTGCAACTCCCATTCATTATCACTCATCAGAACTGTATCATCCGCAAACAGCAGTATAGGTAGCTTCCACTCATTTCCCTCCCTTTTCAGCGATACACCAACATCCACTGCTCTTGATAGTATTTCTTTCATGAATCCATCCATATATACAGTAAACAACCACGGGGACATCACACACCCCTGTTTCAAACCAACATTCAGGTCAAAGAACTCGCTCTGCTTACTCTCCACACGTACTGCCGCCTTTGCACCCTCATACAGGTTTGATCGGCCATAATGTTTATGTATACATAGACGATATTATAATTTTTTCTAGAAAAATAGAGGAACATCTTATTGCACTGAGAAATATACTTTCTAAATTAAATGAGGCAGGTTTAAAAATTAAAATCAGTAAATGTGAATTTTTTAAGAAGAAACTTTCATTTTTGGGGCATGAATTAACTCCGGACGGAGTAAATACTACTGCCCAGTTAACCACTTCTATCACTAATTTTCCAACACCCACTACCGTTAAACAGTTACGGCAATTCCTGGGTCTCTCAGGATATTACCGTGCCTTTATAAGGAATTATGCAGCCATTGCAAAGCCTTTATATATTTTACTTAAGAAAGACACTAAATTTTTGTGGGGAGTTGAACAAGAGGGATCTTTTACTGAGTTAAAAACCAGCTTAACATCACGGCCAACCCTTGCCTTCCCTGATTTTAAGAAACCTTTCTTTATTAATTCTGATGCGTCATACACTGGGTTTGGGGCTGTTCTTATGCAGTATGACAATAGGGATCTCTTACGGCCGTTAGGATTCGCTAGTCGTTCTTTAAAACCAGCGGAACATAATTATTGTGTTACCGACTTAGTATCACACGAGAGCTTTTATAGTCAACATTCAATGATCAACATTTATCTGGCAACATTTCTGGACTATTTTGCACTGGTATCGGACATTGATGATAAATTGATGATAGATGAATTTAGGCAACCAAAATATTGTATATATTGACCACATAAGCTGCCAGACCAGTGTTGAGGATAAATGTTGAGTGAAAAAGCGCTCGTGTGATACCGGCTTTAGAAGGTGCAGCGCTAATTTGGGCGTTGAATACTTTTCGTGAGGTGATATATGGTTATGAGGTAACTGCTTGGACAGGCCATTAGCCTCTAATTAATTGTTCAATGATAAACTTCTCACGGGTAGACGTGCCAGGTGGAAGTTGACTTTAGCATCATACAATCCTACGTTATTATACGTTGAAGGCAAGCTCAACATAGTTGCCGATGCGTTATCAAGGAATCCTGTTTGTTTAATTTCTGTGAATGTGCTAATATGTAGTAAGAGTATTGCGTTAGACCAACGTAAAGATATTTTATGGGGTAAAGTTGTTCTTGCTTTAGAATCGGGTGATTTTAGAGATACTGTTCCTAGTCATCCCAACTTAACTGGTTTTGATTATTTTAATTTTGAAATGCATGAAGGTTGTTTGTACAGGAAATGTGATATAAATGACAGTAATTTTACAGCTCGTCATCCCGGATTCACAAGTTAGTACATTATAACCTACAGTATACTACATGGTCATGATACATTATAACCTACATTATAACCTACATTATAACCTACAGTATACTACATGGTCATGATACATTATAACCTACAGTATACTACATGGTCATGATACATTATAACCTACATTATAACCTACATTATAACCTACAGTATACTACATGGTCATGATACATTATAACCTACAGTATACTACATGGTCATGATACATTATAACCTACATTATAACCTACATTATAACCTACAGTATACTACATGGTCATGATACATTATAACCTACATTATAACCTACATTATAACCTACAGTATACTACATGGTCATGATACATTATAACCTACAGTATACTACATGGTCATGATACATTATAACCTACATTATAACCTACATTATAACCTACAGTATACTACATGGTCATGATACATTATAACCTACATTATAACCTACATTATAACCTACAGTATACTACATGGTCATGATACATTATAACCTACAGTATACTACATGGTCATGATACATTATAACCTACATTATAACCTACATTATAACCTACAGTATACTACATGGTCATGATACATTATAACCTACATTATAACCTACATTATAACCTACAGTATACTACATGGTCATGATACATTATAACCTACAGTATACTACATGGTCATGATACATTATAACCTACAGTATACTACATGGTCATGATACATTATAACCTACATTATAACCTACATTATAACCTACAGTATACTACATGGTCATGATACATTATAACCTACATTATAACCTACATTATAACCTACAGTATACTACATGGTCATGATACATTATAACCTACATTATAACCTACATTATAACCTACAGTATACTACATGGTCATGATACATTATAACCTACAGTATACTACATGGTCATGATACATTATAACCTACATTATAACCTACATTATAACCTACAGTATACTACATGGTCATGATACATTATAACCTACATTATAACCTACATTATAACCTACAGTATACTACATGGTCATGATACATTATAACCTACAGTATACTACATGGTCATGATACATTATAACCTACATTATAACCTACATTATAACCTACAGTATACTACATGGTCATGATACATTATAACCTACATTATAACCTACATTATAACCTACATTATAACCTACATTATAACCTACATTATAACCTACAGTATACTACATGGTCATGATACATTATAACCTACAGTATACTACATGGTCATGATACATTATAACCTACATTATAACCTACATTATAACCTACAGTATACTACATGGTCATGATACATTATAACCTACATTATAACCTACATTATAACCTACAGTATACTACATGGTCATGATACATTATAACCTACAGTATACTACATGGTCATGATACATTATAACCTACAGTATACTACATGGTCATGATACATTATAACCTACATTATAACCTACATTATAACCTACATTATAACCTACAGTATACTACATGGTCATGATACATTATAACCTACATTATAACCTACATTATAACCTACAGTATACTACATGGTCATGATACATTATAACCTACAGTATACTACATGGTCATGATACATTATAACCTACAGTATACTACATGGTCATGATACATTATAACCTACATTATAACCTACAGTATACTACATGGTCATGATACATTATAACCTACAGTATACTACATGGTCATGATACATTATAACCTACATTATAACCTACATTATAACCTACAGTATACTACATGGTCATGATACATTATAACCTACAGTATACTACATGGTCATGATACATTATAACCTACATTATAACCTACATTATAACCTACAGTATACTACATGGTCATGATACATTATAACCTACATTATAACCTACATTATAACCTACAGTATACTACATGGTCATGATACATTATAACCTACATTATAACCTACATTATAACCTACAGTATACTACATGGTCATGATACATTATAACCTACATTATAACCTACATTATAACCTACAGTATACTACATGGTCATGATACATTATAACCTACAGTATACTACATGGTCATGATACATTATAACCTACATTATAACCTACATTATAACCTACAGTATACTACATGGTCATGATACATTATAACCTACATTATAACCTACATTATAACCTACATTATAACCTACATTATAACCTACATTATAACCTACAGTATACTACATGGTCATGATACATTATAACCTACAGTATACTACATGGTCATGATACATTATAACCTACATTATAACCTACATTATAACCTACAGTATACTACATGGTCATGATACATTATAACCTACATTATAACCTACATTATAACCTACAGTATACTACATGGTCATGATACATTATAACCTACATTATAACCTACATTATAACCTACAGTATACTACATGGTCATGATACATTATAACCTACATATAACCTACATTATAACCTACAGTATACTACATGGTCATGATACATTATAACCTACAGTATACTACATGGTCATGATACATTATAACCTACAGTATACTACATGGTCATGATACATTATAACCTACATTATACTACATGGTCATGATACATTATAACCTACAGTATACTACATGGTCATGATACATTATAACCTACATTATAACCTACATTATAACCTACAGTATACTACATGGTCATGATACATTATAACCTACATTATACTACCTACATTATAACCTACAGTATACTACATGGTCATGATACATTATAACCTACATTATAACCTACATTATAACCTACAGTATACTACATGGTCATGATACATTATAACCTACAGTATACTACATGGTCATGATACATTATAACCTACATTATAACCTACATTATAACCTACAGTATACTACATGGTCATGATACATTATAACCTACATTATAACCTACATTATAACCTACAGTATACTACATGGTCATGATACATTATAACCTACATTATAACCTACATTATAACCTACATTATAACCTACATTATAACCTACATTATAACCTACAGTATACTACATGGTCATGATACATTATAACCTACAGTATACTACATGGTCATGATACATTATAACCTACATTATAACCTACATTATAACCTACAGTATACTACATGGTCATGATACATTATAACCTACATTATAACCTACATTATAACCTACATTATAACCTACATTATAACCTACATTATAACCTACAGTATACTACATGGTCATGATACATTATAACCTACAGTATACTACATGGTCATGATACATTATAACCTACATTATAACCTACATTATAACCTACAGTATACTACATGGTCATGATACATTATAACCTACATTATAACCTACATTATAACCTACAGTATACTACATGGTCATGATACATTATAACCTACAGTATACTACATGGTCATGATACATTATAACCTACATTATAACCTACATTATAACCTACAGTATACTACATGGTCATGATACATTATAACCTACATTATAACCTACATTATAACCTACAGTATACTACATGGTCATGATACATTATAACCTACATTATAACCTACATTATAACCTACAGTATACTACATGGTCATGATACATTATAACCTACATTATAACCTACATTATAACCTACAGTATACTACATGGTCATGATACATTATAACCTACATTATAACCTACATTATAACCTACAGTATACTACATGGTCATGATACATTATAACCTACATTATAACCTACATTATAACCTACAGTATACTACATGGTCATGATACATTATAACCTACATTATAACCTACATTATAACCTACAGTATACTACATGGTCATGATACATTATAACCTACATTATAACCTACATTATAACCTACATTATAACCTACATTATAACCTACAGTATACTACATGGTCATGATACATTATAACCTACAGTATACTACATGGTCATGATACATTATAACCTACAGTATACTACATGGTCATGATACATTATAACCTACATTACTACATGGTCATGATACATTATAACCTACAGTATACTACATGGTCATGATACATTATAACCTACATTATAACCTACATTATAACCTACAGTATACTACATGGTCATGATACATTATAACCTACATTATAACCTACATTATAACCTACAGTATACTACATGGTCATGATACATTATAACCTACATTATAACCTACATTATAACCTACAGTATACTACATGGTCATGATACATTATAACCTACAGTATACTACATGGTCATGATACATTATAACCTACAGTATACTACATGGTCATGATACATTATAACCTACAGTATACTACATGGTCATGATACATTATAACCTACATTATAACCTACATTATAACCTACAGTATACTACATGGTCATGATACATTATAACCTACAGTATACTACATGGTCATGATACATTATAACCTACATTATAACCTACATTATAACCTACAGTATACTACATGGTCATGATACATTATAACCTACAGTATACTACATGGTCATGATACATTATAACCTACAGTATACTACATGGTCATGATACATTATAACCTACAGTTATACTACATGGTCATGATACATTATAACCTACATACTACATGGTCATGATACATTATAACCTACAGTATACTACATGGTCATGATACATTATAACCTACAGTATACTACATGGTCATGATACATTATAACCTACATTATAACCTACATTATAACCTACAGTATACTACATGGTCATGATACATTATAACCTACAGTATACTACATGGTCATGATACATTATAACCTACAGTATACTACATGGTCATGATACATTATAACCTACATTATAACCTACAGTATACTACATGGTCATGATACATTATAACCTACAGTATACTACATGGTCATGATACATTATAACCTACATTATAACCTACATTATAACCTACAGTATACTACATGGTCATGATACATTATAACCTACAGTATACTACATGGTCATGATACATTATAACCTACATTATACTACTACATTATAACCTACAGTATACTACATGGTCATGATACATTATAACCTACAGTATACTACATGGTCATGATACATTATAACCTACATTATAACCTACATTATAACCTACAGTATACTACATGGTCATGATACATTATAACCTACAGTATACTACATGGTCATGATACATTATAACCTACATTATAACCTACATTATAACCTACAGTATACTACATGGTCATGATACATTATAACCTACAGTATACTACATGGTCATGATACATTATAACCTACAGTATAATACATGGTCATGATACATTATAACCTACAGTATACTACATGGTCATGATACATTATAACCTACAGTATACTACATGGTCATGATACATTATAACCTACATTATAACCTACATTATAACCTACAGTATACTACATGGTCATGATACATTATAACCTACAGTATACTACATGGTCATGATACATTACATTATAACCTACAGTATACTACATGGTCATGATACATTATAACCTACAGTATACTACATGGTCATGATACATTATAACCTACATTATAACCTACATTATAACCTACAGTATACTACATGGTCATGATACATTATAACCTACAGTATACTACATGGTCATGATACATTATAACCTACATTATAACCTACATTATAACCTACAGTATACTACATGGTCATGATACATTATAACCTACAGTATACTACATGGTCATGATACATTATAACCTACATTATACTACATTATAACCTACAGTATACTACATGGTCATGATACATTATAACCTACATTATAACCTACATTATAACCTACAGTATACTACATGGTCATGATACATTATAACCTACATTATAACCTACATTATAACCTACAGTATACTACATGGTCATGATACATTATAACCTACATTATAACCTACATTATAACCTACAGTATACTACATGGTCATGATACATTATAACCTACATTATAACCTACATTATAACCTACAGTATACTACATGGTCATGATACATTATAACCTACATTATAACCTACATTATAACCTACAGTATACTACATGGTCATGATACATTATAACCTACAGTATACTACATGGTCATGATACATTATAACCTACATTATAACCTACATTATAACCTACATTATAACCTACATTATAACCTACAGTATACTACATGGTCATGATACATTATAACCTACAGTATACTACATGGTCATGATACATTATAACCTACATTATAACCTACATTATAACCTACATTATAACCTACATTATAACCTACAGTATACTACATGGTCATGATACATTATAACCTACATTATAACCTACATTATAACCTACATTATAACCTACAGTATACTACATGGTCATGATACATTATAACCTACAGTATACTACATGGTCATGATACATTATAACCTACATTATAACCTACATTATAACCTACATTATAACCTACATTATAACCTACAGTATACTACATGGTCATGATACATTATAACCTACAGTATACTACATGGTCATGATACATTATAACCTACAGTATACTACATGGTCATGATACATTATAACCTACAGTATACTACATGGTCATGATACATTATAACCTACAGTATACTACATGGTCATGATACATTATAACCTACATTATAACCTACATTATAACCTACAGTATACTACATGGTCATGATACATTATAACCTACAGTATACTACATGGTCATGATACATTATAACCTACAGTATACATGGTCATGATACATTATAACCTACATTATAACCTACATTATAACCTACATTATAACCTACAGTATACTACATGGTCATGATACATTATAACCTACAGTATACTACATGGTCATGATACATTATAACCTACAGTATACTACATGGTCATGATACATTATAACCTACAGTATACTACATGGTCATGATACATTATAACCTACAGTATACTACATGGTCATGATACATTATAACCTACATTATAACCTACATTATAACCTACAGTATACTACATGGTCATGATACATTATAACCTACATTATAACCTACATTATAACCTACAGTATACTACATGGTCATGATACATTATAACCTACAGTATACTACATGGTCATGATACATTATAACCTACAGTATACTACATGGTCATGATACATTATAACCTACATTATAACCTACATTATAACCTACAGTATACTACATGGTCATGATACATTATAACCTACATTATAACCTACATTATAACCTACAGTATACTACATGGTCATGATACATTATAACCTACATTATAACCTACATTATAACCTACAGTATACTACATGGTCATGATACATTATAACCTACAGTATACTACATGGTCATGATACATTATAACCTACAGTATACTACATGGTCATGATACATTATAACCTACAGTATACTACATGGTCATGATACATTATAACCTACAGTATACTACATGGTCATGATACATTATAACCTACATTATAACCTACATTATAACCTACAGTATACTACATGGTCATGATACATTATAACCTACAGTATACTACATGGTCATGATACATTATAACCTACAGTATACTACATGGTCATGATACATTATAACCTACATTATAACCTACATTATAACCTACAGTATACTACATGGTCATGATACATATAACCTACAGTATACTACATGGTCATGATACATTATAACCTACTTATAACCTACATTATAACCTACAGTATACTACATGGTCATGATACATTATAACCTACAGTATACTACATGGTCATGATACATTATAACCTACAGTATACTACATGGTCATGATACATTATAACCTACAGTATACTACATGGTCATGATACATTATAACCTACAGTATACATGGTCATGATACATTATAACCTACAGTATACTACATGGTCATGATACATTATAACCTACATTATAACCTACATTATAACCTACAGTATACTACATGGTCATGATACATTATAACCTACAGTATACTACATGGTCATGATACATTATAACCTACAGTATACTACATGGTCATGATACATTATAACCTACATTATAACCTACATTATAACCTACATTATAACCTACATTATAACCTACAGTATACTACATGGTCATGATACATTATAACCTACAGTATACTACATGGTCATGATACATTATAACCTACATTATAACCTACATTATAACCTACAGTATACTACATGGTCATGATACATTATAACCTACAGTATACTACATGGTCATGATACATTATAACCTACATTATAACCTACATTATAACCTACAGTATACTACATGGTCATGATACATTATAACCTACATATAACCTACATTATAACCTACATTATAACCTACATTATAACCTACATTATAACCTACAGTATACTACATGGTCATGATACATTATAACCTACAGTATACTACATGGTCATGATACATTATAACCTACAGTATACTACATGGTCATGATACATTATAACCTACATTATAACCTACATTATAACCTACAGTATACTACATGGTCATGATACATTATAACCTACAGTATACTACATGGTCATGATACATTATAACCTACATTATAACCTACATTATAACCTACATTATACAGTATACTACATGGTCATGATACATTATAACCTACAGTATACTACATGGTCATGATACATTATAACCTACAGTATAACCTACATTATAACCTACATTATAACCTACAGTATACTACATGGTCATGATACATTATAACCTACAGTATACTACATGGTCATGATACATTATAACCTACATTATAACCTACATTATAACCTACAGTATACTACATGGTCATGATACATTATAACCTACAGTATACTACATGGTCATGATACATTATAACCTACAGTATACTACATGGTCATGATACATTATAACCTACAGTATACTACATGGTCATGATACATTATAACCTACATTATAACCTACATTATAACCTACAGTATACTACATGGTCATGATACATTATAACCTACAGTATACTACATGGTCATGATACATTATAACCTACAGTATACTACATGGTCATGATACATTATAACCTACATTATAACCTACATTATAACCTACAGTATACTACATGGTCATGATACATTATAACCTACATTATAACCTACATTATAACCTACAGTATACTACATGGTCATGATACATTATAACCTACATTATAACCTACATTATAACCTACAGTATACTACATGGTCATGATACATTATAACCTACATTATAACCTACATTATAACCTACATTATAACCTACATTATAACCTACATTATAACCTACATTATAACCTACATTATAACCTACATTATAACCTACATTATAACCTACATTATAACCTACATTATAACCTACATTATAACCTACAGTATACTACATGGTCATGATACATTATAACCTACAGTATACTACATGGTCATGATACATTATAACCTACAGTATACTACATGGTCATGATACATTATAACCTACATTATAACCTACATTATAACCTACAGTATACTACATGGTCATGATACATTATAACCTACAGTATACTACATGGTCATGATACAATTGGGCATCCTGGGAAGCTTCGTTCGTTGAAACAAGCACAGAGAAGTTATTAGTGGCGAACAAAGAAAAAGGATATACAGTAGATAGGTATATTGACTGTTGTTCAACATGCACCACTATTAAAACTAAACTGAGCTCGGAAGCGAAAATCGGGGAATATCCGATTCCTGCATATCCTTTCGATGTAGTTGCTATAGATTTATTGAAACTTCCGTTGACTTAGGCATGTAATGTCTATTTGTCACTTTTCACTGTATGTCATGTTATCGGTGTTGCAGGATAAAGAGGCGAAATCGGTTACAAATACATTTTTAGCGGACGTCGTGTGTATATACAATTATAACTGATAATGGTACGGAGTTTTGTAATTCTAGTATGACGAAACTATGCGATGAATATACTATAGATCATGTCACTGTTTGTCCTCATTCACCCCAGTCCAATGGCTTAGCTGAACGCGCTAATCAGTCCCTTATCCGTGCACTTCGCGGCTTATTACTAGATCGTGATACGAGCACTTGGGATTCCGTCCTTCATTTTGAAGAATCTACACTAAATTGTTCGATAAATTCCTCGATTGCGGATTCGCCGTACTTTATTGTTTTTGGTAGAGATATGAGACTTCCTCACAATTCGTTGGTTCAGTCAAATTCTCCTGTGTACAACTGCGATGATTACGTTTTGTATCACTTGAATAATTTTCGGTCTATTTATAAGACCTTGCGCAGTTCTCTGTCGAAATCAAAGGAAGACCAAGGTTAAGAGATACAACAGGTTGGAGCATGGGGTCACTCAAACTCGTACCCGCTCGCGCATGACGTCACGAGGAAGGAAGGGTCGGAGGTCACTCGACTGTTTACCATTCATTCTCAAAGGAGCAGCCGAGCCAGCACCATCCTCCGTTTTCTTTTACTTCATACCGTGATGCTATAACTACTGTATAATGCCCTGTGAAAGTGCAGCTCTTCTATTTTAACTGAACAAAATGCCTTTATATTGTCAAGTTGTTGGATGCATTTTGGATGCATTATTTATATATATATATATATATATATATATACAGTATATGTGTGTGTGTAGTATGTAGGCTATGAACCGTAAAACCGTGTAACTTCGGAAATTTGTCGAAGTTTTTAACAATATCTGACTGTAAACACATTATAGAGATATAACTAGGTAAAGTGATGCGTGGTGATAGTGCGCGGTAATCCAGGAAGCCTCCTAAAATTATCCCCCATAATAAGAGAGCTATCCTTATCCTAAATGGTGTCCGAAGTCAGGCTATTACTTATTATCGCCAATGTCCGAAGTTACGACCCAAGTCCGAAGCGACTTGGTTTTACGGAATGTAATTATTTGTATGTATGTGTGTATACCGGTATATACCAGGTTCAGATTATGCTGTTCAAATTTGATGTCCTCATTACAGAATGGACATATATAGTTTATTTGGAGTCAGTACCACGAAGAATGACCAAAATTATCCATAATATTATATATCTTCCATATATAGAAAGGTTGAATAAATTAGTCTTGCACTCGTTACAGAGACCCATCTCGTCCAAATGCCTATCTAATTTTATCTTAAAGCTCTCTATCATTCTTGATCCCACTATAGCACTTGGTAGCCTATTCCACCTATCTACAACTCTGTTACCAAACCACTATTGGCCTATATCTTTTCTGAAACGAAATGTATCTATCTTGAAAACAATTGTTATAGTTCTTTCGCTATCACTGGGCTTTAGTACATTTTTCATGTCCCCTCTATTAATCCCACTAACCCACTTGAACACCTCTATCAAATCCCCTCTAACTCTGCGTCTCTCTAATGAATGAACATAAGAACCTAAGAAAATGGGAGTCTGCAAAAAGCCGATCGGCCCTCACAAGGCAGATCCCTGTCACACCCAACCCCAATTACATAAGAACATAAGATCACGTGAAGCTGCATATGGCCTATCTACTTTAAAAGCTTCTTACTCTCACAAATACTTCCTAGAATTAGTACTTAAGTTAGTATAGTACCAATATATAATATATTTAAGAAATAATAATTATGTCTAGATTTCTAGAAAAAATGCAATATTTGACACTACTTGGCCAAACTGGTTCACGGGCCTCATGCTAGAGGGAGTGGGGCCGAATGAGGCCCGCATATTGGAGTTGGACACCCCTGGGTCTAGTGGCAGCAGGTTGGCTGGCAGGCGAGCGTTTTTCTACCTTTCTTTCTCTCGTCCAGCATTGTGACGTCAGCAGGCTGCGCGTGCGCCAACCTGTTGTATCTCTTAACCTTGAGGAAGACATGATTAATGTAGCGAATAAACGTAAGAGGGATGTTAATATCGATGTAGGTGATCTTGTTTCTATCTATCTATCTATCTATTGCCGGACACCTTACTTCCCTTAATAAGGGTGGCCATACACAGAAGGTCCCCAAGCAGACCTATTCCCTGTAAGAGGGATAACCCGAGCCAGTTTACTGAAGGACTTACAGGATTAACTACTCAATTTAGGATCCGCCCGACTCTAAGGCCCTCCGTGTATCTTGTTAGCACTATTTTTCTACAGTGGTGCTCGGCTAGTCCATCCACTAACCTGCCTTACCCTTAGGTAAACAGTACGGATTTGTATCAGGTTTATTCCCTTAAGCCCGGTTCACACGAGCCGTTTTTGGCGGATCCGTATTTGGGCCTGTGACGTCACATACGAAAAACGGACACGGAAAAGCAAAGTTGAAAGGAAATACGGACTACATTCCAGAGCCCTGGCCAAACTCTGGGGAGCGGAACGTACTTCTCTGTCGTAAGGTAAACACCTACTAGAAGATCGTCAACATGGACTGAGAAACGATCTTTCTTGGTGATTATTTCTTTATTTTGAACGAAGATGAACCACCACCGTAATTCAATGCATATTAACTAGGAACATACATCAAAACCAAGCCATCACGTAGCCTGCAGATGCCCACATATTTATATAAGTTCTGTTAATTCCTCTCCGTGACCATGTTAATGGAAATATATTGCGCATCATTGAATTACGAGTGTATAGTGGTTAATTCATATGATTAGTAAACTGATAATTAAAAGAAACCGCACTCGCAATTCATTGGTATAGGCCTACTATATAATTTACATTCATACATCAGATCACGATTAGAAACAACTTATGTGGCCAACGGTACCTAATTATATGCACTGTAGAAGGGAATAGAGATTTTATTGGAGAAACATGTTGTTGTTCTGTAGTTATAATCTATGATTCTAGGTGTTATCTGGAGGCGCGCGAAGCAGTACAACGTACTTTGGTGGTGCCGCGTCGGCTGCCAGGTACACGATCAAGAGGTTAACATTAAACTGCCTTAATATTTGCCTTGCCATTAAAATTATACATATAGCATATATTGTTATGCGATATTAACTATAATGTAATGGAAATTGGCAGAAAAATATTACACACATTTCACTTCAATGTTCAATATACGTAACGTTCTTCTCGTGCGTACACCAAAAAGATGATTCAAAACCATGTTTTTGAGGGGTACGCATTTTGGTAAACGGCTTCCCGGTTCACACTACGTACACGCCGCATGTCTGTAAGTGACGTCGCTCTGACGTCACGATTTGTTATACGTACTCCAAAACGGTACGAAAAACGGCTAGTGTGAACCGGGCTTTAGACAGATTGTTGACCAAAGCTGACGAGTCCCATCCACCCGGATTTTTATAAGGTTGTCTCCCCTAGATAGGTTGCCGACCAAGGCTAACGAGTCCCATCCACCCATCTTGTTTACTTAAGGGAATTTTATGCTAAAGATAAATTACAACCTGTTTTCGAGGGTCCTTACCGAGTAATTTCAGTTGACAAGAATAGTACTGTTATAAAACACTTATAAAACGGCATTGAGAAAAGTGCTCATGTGAATCATTTGAAACGTGTAATACGCAATCTACCTGGCTACAAGGATATTTCTGTGGAACACAAACCGTTGAGTCCGAGGAATATTAGGGGACGTAAACGGCCTAAAAAGACAAGTGTTGCTCATAAATATAATTTGAGGTAGAGTAATGTTGCTTTTGTTAAAGAGGGAAGTCATTTTGTAGCTCAATGGTGGGTTGACAGTGTGGGTATGAATTTGGATTCATTTTGCATGTTTATTTTTTTAGTTATTCAATTTTTTTTTTTAATTTGTTCATGATTCATCAGATGGGTGTCGTAGGGAGGATTGTGGTGCGCTTCCTGGTATTATGGATATTGGGATGGGTGGTTGGACGGCTACGGGCTGTCACCGCTTGCGCGGACAACCCTTCCATCCTCACTCGTTCGAGGATGATTTTGAGGCCACGAGGTGATGTGATCTTAGTATCTGATGTACAGTAGTAGGATCCTACGTGGATATGTCATACTCATCAAAGAATAAACGTAGTTGTGGTAGTGTTTTGGAGAATGTCATAATTACGAGGGATATTTTGGATAATTTGCAGGAATTGACTAAGCACTCTAATACTCAGGCTGTGGACTTAAATTCATTTAATGCGCTGGAAATTGTCAGTTGTGCAGTCTGAGGTGGATCATGTTTTTCGTAATGCAGAACCTGACTCGCTCTCTCGCCGAAAGAGGGGGTTGATTAATATTGGTGGTAAACTTCTTGGGGGCTTGTTTGGCCTTGCCACTGAGGATGACCTTCAGTCGGTGGAAAGTAAAATTGAGGATCTTTTTGTCTATTTGGAGAAAAAGGCCAGGATGATGTCTACGAATAACATGAAACTACAGAGCATTGGCAATACTGTTAATGATAGGAGTTCAGTTCTTAATGAGGTACAGAATACCCCAAATAATTTAAACAGTAACGTAACGTTATTTGAAGAACTTGTTGTGATATCCACTCGTATTGATACTTTCCATATTATGTCTACGATTTTGGGGAAGGATTTTGAACGTTATATGCATGCTTTAGTTCAAGCGGAGAATGGACTGGTGACATCTGACTTACTTTCCATGACTGACTTATTCAATATGCTGAGGTTGGCACAAAGGGAACTAGATTGGTCCCTCTAGTGGGTCATTCAGAATTAGAGTATTATTACCGCTTTCTCGAAGTGTATGTGAGTCATGGTAAATCTCTTAGTTAATCCCGTTTGCATCTGACATGATTTTGTCTTGGTCTGAAGTTATACCTTTTCCGGTTAAATTTCATAATTCCTTGCTCACTATTAATTTTCCTTCCGAGAATTTGTTGGTTTCGAAAGGGAAGTATACAGATGAATATCACTCTCTACGGAGTTCCTCCACTGTTAATGCATTTTGTCACATGGTTTTTGGAATGTTCACCATTTGCCCAGTGTCTGCCGTCCCTCTGCTACCGATGAATTCTAACAAATGCGTTCAAGTCATCGCTGGTAATCCCAAAGTCCTGGATTTTTTAAATTTCACTCCGGTTCAATTTCACCCAGTTTTCCACGTTCACGTATTTAATACTCACTTTCTTTGTTTTGTCAATGCTTCTGATCTACTTATTACTTGCCCGGACAGAGCACCCTTTCATAAATCATGTATTGGCCAAGTTTATGTAAGGGACTCTTGTTTGTTGGTTTCTTCTCATCTTACTATTTACCCTTCTTTCACTCACATGCTTTCGTTCACGGAGCAGGATATTCTTTTTGCAAGCATTTCGTCTGACGTAAATATTTTGAGTAACTTTTTATTTCCTAAGATCATTTCACGTGAGATTGAAACTTTGGAGCTGATAAATTCATCCATGGTCTCGCTCTCGTTTATGTATTACGTTCGCCCTGAGTTCATCTACCCTCTTCCAATGTTCACTAGTCTTGTTTTATTTATTTTCATTGTCATATTCCTTATAATATCTAAGAACATTGAGGGTAGGTTGACAAGGGCTGAGATTATTCAAACTGTTGGGAAATAATTGTTTTCATTATTTGTGAATGCATTAGGGAATTGTAACCAGACCTGTGGCATTTTGGTTGGTCCGATTACCGTTTTCAATTTACTATGCGTAACTATTTTATTTTTCTTGGGGGTTTATTTTCAGATTTTTTTTTAATAATTTAGCTTTGCCTATTTCTAATATTTTTTGTTTTAACACCTTACGAGCGGCCTATGCGGTTTATTTATGTGTACCGCCCAGCGGGGTGTTTTTAGCCAAAATAGGGCTGTTTACGTGATCATTTTCATGCCTAAATAAGACCCAGAACGTAAAACAAGTATCTATCCCTGAAAGGGCATAAACAGAGCTTTCGAATGACACCATAACGATCCTTGTATGATGGATAGTTTTCTTGCAATAACCGTGCAACGCGAGTGCAAAAAGCAGGTAATTCGGTACTTTCGGTACATAATTGAGTATGTAGCGAGTGAGAGAGGGAGGAGGGAGCTGAGATTTGTGTCAGTAGGTTCGCCGCGGTGGTCTGGAGCAGTCATACGCTCGCTAGTCTCCTGCCACCACTTGTTTCTCTCTCTCAGCCACATTACGTGCTGAAATTGCCACTCGACCTATGTCGAGCGCCGCCACATAGTCCAGCTTTATTTAACTCGACTTAAGTGGTGAGCCGCTTTTTAAGGGTTAAACTATTTTGCACATTTAACTTATTTTTGCATAATTATTGCATACTGTATATACTCATTGGTATAATTTATCTTTACTTTATATACCATGTTGATAACCAGATTTCTTTTCTTTATAATAAATCTTCACCGCAGTGCTTATAAATGTTGAAAAACAATTATATTCTACTTCTACATCTTCGTCACGGTGTTTATAAATGTTGAAATATAGTCCTTTAACTCTTGGAAGACGAGTTATCATTTTTTTTTTTTGGTGTTAGCATAGTCTATAACCTACAATTTGTGTATAGATATTATACAAAACAATTAATGACTAGATGTGAT
Source organism: Paralithodes platypus (assembly GCA_032716605.1). Taxonomy (NCBI): domain Eukaryota; kingdom Metazoa; phylum Arthropoda; class Malacostraca; order Decapoda; family Lithodidae; genus Paralithodes; species Paralithodes platypus. The sequence goes on along the minus strand of CM064581.1, from coordinate 32,493,207 downwards.
TTTGTACAAAGACATTGGTTGAGTGCTGTGGTACTTGATGGGTCCTATAGTAGGGCGCTATGAACTTTACAAAGACATTGGTTGAGTGCTGTGGTACTTGATGGGTCCTATAGTAGGGCGCTATGAACTTTACAAAGACATTGGTTGAGTGCTGTGGTACTTGATGGGTCCTATAGTAGGGCGCTATGAACTTTACAAAGACATTGGTTGAGTGCTGTGGTACTTGATGGGTCCTATAGTAGGGCGCTATGAACTTTACAAAGACATTGGTTGAGTGCTGTGGTACTTGATGGGTCCTATAGTAGGGCGCTATGAACTTTACAAAGACATTGGTTGAGTGCTGTGGTACTTGATGGGTCCTATAGTAGGGCGCTATGAACTTTACAAAGACATTGGTTGAGTGCTGTGGTACTTGATGGGTCCTATAGTAGGGCGCTATGAACTTTACAAAGACATTGGTTGAGTGCTGTGGTACTTGATGGGTCCTATAGTAGGGCGCTATGAACTTTACAAAGACATTGGTTGAGTGCTGTGGCACTTGATGAGTCCTATAGTAGGGCGCTATGAACTTTACAAAGACATTGGTTGAGTGCTGTGGTACTTGATGGGTCCTATAGTAGGGCGCTATGAACTTTACAAAGACATTGGTTGAGTGCTGTGGTACTTGATGGGTCCTATAGTAGGGCGCTATGAACTTTACAAAGACATTGGTTGAGTGCTGTGGTACTTGATGGGTCCTATAGTAGGGCGCTATGAACTTTACAAAGACATTGGTTGAGTGCTGTGGTACTTGATGGGTCCTATAGTAGGGCGCTATGAACTTTACAAAGACATTGGTTGAGTGCTGTGGTACTTGATGGGTCCTATAGTAGGGCGCTATGAACTTTACAAAGACATTGGTTGAGTGCTGTGGTACTTGATGGGTCCTATAGTAGGGCGCTATGAACTTTACAAAGACATTGGTTGAGTGCTGTGGTACTTGATGGGTCCTATAGTAGGGCGCTATGAACTTTACAAAGACATTGGTTGAGTGCTGTGGTACTTGATGGGTCCTATAGTAGGGCGCTATGAACTTTACAAAGACATTGGTTGAGTGCTGTGGTACTTGATGGGTCCTATAGTAGGGCGCTATGAACTTTACAAAGACATTGGTTGAGTGCTGTGGTACTTGATGGGTCCTATAGTAGGGCGCTATGAACTTTACAAAGACATTGGTTGAGTGCTGTGGTACTTGATGGGTCCTATAGTAGGGCGCTATGAACTTTACAAAGACATTGGTTGAGTGCTGTGGTACTTGATGGGTCCTATAGTAGGGCGCTATGAACTTTACAAAGACATTGGTTGAGTGCTGTGGTACTTGATGGGTCCTATAGTAGGGCGCTATGAACTTTACAAAGACATTGGTTGAGTGCTGTGGTACTTGATGGGTCCTATAGTAGGGCGCTATGAACTTTACAAAGACATTGGTTGAGTGCTGTGGTACTTGATGGGTCCTATAGTAGGGCGCTATGAACTTTACAAAGACATTGGTTGAGTGCTGTGGTACTTGATGGGTCCTATAGTAGGGCGCTATGAACTTTACAAAGACATTGGTTGAGTGCTGTGGTACTTGATGGGTCCTATAGTAGGGCGCTATGAACTTTACAAAGACATTGGTTGAGTGCTGTGGTACTTGATGGGTCCTATAGTAGGGCGCTATGAACTTTACAAAGACATTGGTTGAGTGCTGTGGTACTTGATGGGTCCTATAGTAGGGCGCTATGAACTTTACAAAGACATTGGTTGAGTGCTGTGGTACTTGATGGGTCCTATAGTAGGGCGCTATGAACTTTACAAAGACATTGGTTGAGTGCTGTGGTACTTGATGGGTCCTATAGTAGGGCGCTATGAACTTTACAAAGACATTGGTTGAGTGCTGTGGTACTTGATGGGTCCTATAGTAGGGCGCTATGAACTTTACAAAGACATTGGTTGAGTGCTGTGGTACTTGATGGGTCCTATAGTAGGGCGCTATGAACTTTACAAAGACATTGGTTGAGTGCTGTGGTACTTGATGGGTCCTATAGTAGGGCGCTATGAACTTTACAAAGACATTGGTTGAGTGCTGTGGTACTTGATGGGTCCTATAGTAGGGCGCTATGAACTTTACAAAGACATTGGTTGAGTGCTGTGGTACTTGATGGGTCCTATAGTAGGGCGCTATGAACTTTACAAAGACATTGGTTGAGTGCTGTGGTACTTGATGGGTCCTATAGTAGGGCGCTATGAACTTTACAAAGACATTGGTTGAGTGCTGTGGTACTTGATGGGTCCTATAGTAGGGCGCTATGAACTTTACAAAGACATTGGTTGAGTGCTGTGGTACTTGATGGGTCCTATAGTAGGGCGCTATGAACTTTACAAAGACATTGGTTGAGTGCTGTGGTACTTGATGGGTCCTATAGTAGGGCGCTATGAACTTTACAAAGACATTGGTTGAGTGCTGTGGTACTTGATGGGTCCTATAGTAGGGCGCTATGAACTTTACAAAGACATTGGTTGAGTGCTGTGGTACTTGATGGGTCCTATAGTAGGGCGCTATGAACTTTACAAAGACATTGGTTGAGTGCTGTGGTACTTGATGGGTCCTATAGTAGGGCGCTATGAACTTTACAAAGACATTGGTTGAGTGCTGTGGTACTTGATGGGTCCTATAGTAGGGCGCTATGAACTTTACAAAGACATTGGTTGAGTGCTGTGGTACTTGATGGGTCCTATAGTAGGGCGCTATGAACTTTACAAAGACATTGGTTGAGTGCTGTGGTACTTGATGAGTCCTATAGTAGGGCGCTATGAACTTTACAAAGACATTGGTTGAGTGCTGTGGTACTTGATGGGTCCTATAGTAGGGCGCTATGAACTTTACAAAGACATTGGTTGAGTGCTGTGGTACTTGATGGGTTCCTATAGTAGGGCGCTATGAACTTTACAAAGACATTGGTTGAGTGCTGTGGTACTTGATGGGTCCTATAGTAGGGCGCTATGAACTTTACAAAGACATTGGTTGAGTGCTGTGGTACTTGATGGGTCCTATAGTAGGGCGCTATGAACTTTACAAAGACATTGGTTGAGTGCTGTGGTACTTGATGGGTCCTATAGTAGGGCGCTATGAACTTTACAAAGACATTGGTTGAGTGCTGTGGTACTTGATGGGTCCTATAGTAGGGCGCTATGAACTTTACAAAGACATTGGTTGAGTGCTGTGGTACTTGATGGGTCCTATAGTAGGGCGCTATGAACTTTACAAAGACATTGGTTGAGTGCTGTGGTACTTGATGGGTCCTATAGTAGGGCGCTATGAACTTTACAAAGACATTGGTTGAGTGCTGTGGTACTTGATGGGTCCTATAGTAGGGCGCTATGAACTTTACAAAGACATTGGTTGAGTGCTGTGGTACTTGATGGGTCCTATATTAGGGCGCTATGAACTTTACAAAGACATTGGTTGAGTGCTGTGGTACTTGATGGGTCCTATAGTAGGGCGCTATGAACTTTACAAAGACATTGGTTGAGTGCTGTGGTACTTGATGGGTCCTATAGTAGGGCGCTATGAACTTTACAAAGACATTGGTTGAGTGCTGTGGTACTTGATGGGTCCTATAGTAGGGCGCTATGAACTTTACAAAGACATTGGTTGAGTGCTGTGGTACTTGATGGGTCCTATAGTAGGGCGCTATGAACTTTACAAAGACATTGGTTGAGTGCTGTGGTACTTGATGGGTCCTATAGTAGGGCGCTATGAACTTTACAAAGACATTGGTTGAGTGCTGTGGTACTTGATGGGTCCTATAGTAGGGCGCTATGAACTTTACAAAGACATTGGTTGAGTGCTGTGGTACTTGATGGGTCCTATAGTAGGGCGCTATGAACTTTACAAAGACATTGGTTGAGTGCTGTGGTACTTGATGGGTCCTATAGTAGGGCGCTATGAACTTTACAAAGACATTGGTTGAGTGCTGTGGTACTTGATGGGTCCTATAGTAGGGCGCTATGAACTTTACAAAGACATTGGTTGAGTGCTGTGGTACTTGATGGGTCCTATAGTAGGGCGCTATGAACTTTACAAAGACATTGGTTGAGTGCTGTGGTACTTGATGGGTCCTATAGTAGGGCGCTATGAACTTTACAAAGACATTGGTTGAGTGCTGTGGTACTTGATGGGTCCTATAGTAGGGCGCTATGAACTTTACAAAGACATTGGTTGAGTGCTGTGGTACTTGATGGGTCCTATAGTAGGGCGCTATGAACTTTACAAAGACATTGGTTGAGTGCTGTGGTACTTGATGGGTCCTATAGTAGGGCGCTATGAACTTTACAAAGACATTGGTTGAGTGCTGTGTGCTGTGGTACTTGATGGGTCCTATAGTAGGGCGCTATGAACTTTACAAAGACATTGGTTGAGTGCTGTGGTACTTGATGGGTCCTATAGTAGGGCGCTATGAACTTTACAAAGACATTGGTTGAGTGCTGTGGTACTTGATGGGTCCTAGTAGGGCGCTATGAACTTTACAAAGACATTGGTTGAGTGCTGTGGTACTTGATGGGTCCTATAGTAGGGCGCTATGAACTTTACAAAGACATTGGTTGAGTGCTGTGGTACTTGATGGGTCCTATAGTAGGGTGCTATGAACTTTACAAAGACATTGGTTGAGTGCTGTGGTACTTGATGGGTCCTATAGTAGGGCGCTATGAACTTTACAAAGACATTGGTTGAGTGCTGTGGTACTTGATGGGTCCTATAGTAGGGCGCTATGAACTTTACAAAGACATTGGTTGAGTGCTGTGGTACTTGATGGGTCCTATAGTAGGGCGCTATGAACTTTACAAAGACATTGGTTGAGTGCTGTGGTACTTGATGGGTCCTATAGTAGGGCGCTATGAACTTTACAAAGACATTGGTTGAGTGCTGTGGTACTTGATGGGTCCTATAGTAGGGCGCTATGAACTTTACAAAGACATTGGTTGAGTGCTGTGGTACTTGATGGGTCCTATAGTAGGGCGCTATGAACTTGACAAAGACATTGGTTGAGTGCTGTGGTACTTGATGGGTCCTATAGTAGGGCGCTATGAACTTTACAAAGACATTGGTTGAGTGCTGTGGTACTTGATGGGTCCTATAGTAGGGCGCTATGAACTTTACAAAGACATTGGTTGAGTGCTGTGGTACTTGATGGGTCCTATAGTAGGGCGCTATGAACTTTACAAAGACATTGGTTGAGTGCTGTGGTACTTGATGGGTCCTATAGTAGGGCGCTATGAACTTTACAAAGACATTGGTTGAGTGCTGTGGTACTTGATGGGTCCTATAGTAGGGCGCTATGAACTTTACAAAGACATTGGTTGAGTGCTGTGGTACTTGATGGGTCCTATAGTAGGGCGCTATGAACTTTACAAAGACATTGGTTGAGTGCTGTGGTACTTGATGGGTCCTATAGTAGGGCGCTATGAACTTTACAAAGACATTGGTTGAGTGCTGTGGTACTTGATGGGTCCTATAGTAGGGCGCTATGAACTTTACAAAGACATTGGTTGAGTGCTGTGGTACTTGATGGGTCCTATAGTAGGGCGCTATGAACTTTACAAAGACATTGGTTGAGTGCTGTGGTACTTGATGGGTCCTATAGTAGGGCGCTATGAACTTTACAAAGACATTGGTTGAGTGCTGTGGTACTTGATGGGTCCTATAGTAGGGCGCGCTATGAACTTTACAAAGACATTGGTTGAGTGCTGTGGTACTTGATGGGTCCTATAGTAGGGCGCTATGAACTTTACAAAGACATTGGTTGAGTGCTGTGGTACTTGATGGGTCCTATAGTAGGGCGCTATGAACTTTACAAAGACATTGGTTGAGTGCTGTGGTACTTGATGGGTCCTATAGTAGGGCGCTATGAACTTTACAAAGACATTGGTTGAGTGCTGTGGTACTTGATGGGTCCTATAGTAGGGCGCTATGAACTTTACAAAGACATTGGTTGAGTGCTGTGGTACTTGATGGGTCCTATAGTAGGGCGCTATGAACTTTACAAAGACATTGGTTGAGTGCTGTGGTACTTGATGGGTCCTATAGTAGGGCGCTATGAACTTTACAAAGACATTGGTTGAGTGCTGTGGTACTTGATGGGTCCTATAGTAGGGCGCTATGAACTTTACAAAGACATTGGTTGAGTGCTGTGGTACTTGATGGGTCCTATAGTAGGGCGCTATGAACTTTACAAAGACATTGGTTGAGTGCTGTGGTACTTGATGGGTCCTATAGTAGGGCGCTATGAACTTTACAAAGACATTGGTTGAGTGCTGTGGTACTTGATGGGTCCTATAGTAGGGCGCTATGAACTTTACAAAGACATTGGTTGAGTGCTGTGGTACTTGATGGGTCCTATAGTAGGGCACTATGAACTTTACAAAGACATTGGTTGAGTGCTGTGGTACTTGATGGGTCCTATAGTAGGGTGCTATGAACTTTACAAAGACATTGGTTGAGTGCTGTGGTACTTGATGGGTCCTATAGTAGGGCGCTATGAACTTTACAAAGACATTGGTTGAGTGCTGTGGTACTTGATGGGTCCTATAGTAGGGCGCTATGAACTTTACAAAGACATTGGTTGAGTGCTGTGGTACTTGATGGGTCCTATAGTAGGGCGCTATGAACTTTACAAAGACATTGGTTGAGTGCTGTGGTACTTGATGGGTCCTATATTAGGGCGCTATGAACTTTACAAAGACATTGGTTGAGTGCTGTGGTACTTGATGGGTCCTATAGTAGGGCGCTATGAACTTTACAAAGACATTGGTTGAGTGCTGTGGTACTTGATGGGTCCTATAGTAGGGCGCTATGAACTTTACAACGACATTGGTTGAGTGCTGTGGTACTTGATGGGTCCTATAGTAGGGCGCTATGAACTTTACAAAGACATTGGTTGAGTGCTGTGGTACTTGATGGGTCCTATAGTAGGGTGCTATGAACTTTACAAAGACATTGGTTGAGTGCTGTGGTACTTGATGGGTCCTATAGTAGGGCGCTATGAACTATACAAAGACATTGGTTGAGTGCTGTGGTACTTGATGAGTCCTATAGTAGGGCGCTATGAACTTTTTCTGCATTTGCTCAATTACATTCGATTTTGCTCTAGTATCTTTGATTGTTTATGTTATATATACATTTCTATATATATAATCTATGTATTGTTTGTTATATTTGTTATATTTGATTGTTGATGTTATATATACATTTCTATATATATAATCTCTATGTATTGTTTGTTATATTTGATATATATTTGTTGTATTTGATTGTTTATGTTATATATACATTTCTATATATATAATCTCTATGTATTGTTTGTTATATTTGATATATATTTGTTGTATTTGATTGTTTATGTTATATATACATTTCTATATATATAATCTCTATGTATTGTTTGTTATATTTGATATATATTTGTTGTATTTGATTGTTTATGTTATATATACATTTCTATATATATAATCTCTATGTATTGTTTGTTATATTTGATAATATATTTGTTGTATTTGATTGTTTATGTTATATATACATTTCTATATATAATCTCTATGTATTGTTTGTTATATTTGATATATATTTGTTGTATTTGATTGTTTATGTTATATATACATTTCTATATATATAATCTCTATGTATTGTTTGTTATATTTGATATATATTTGTTGTATTTGATTGTTTATGTTATATATACATTTCTATATATATAATCTCTATGTATTGTTTGTTATATTTGATATATATTTGTTGTATTTGATTGTTTATGTTATATATACATTTCTATATATATAATCTCTATGTATTGTTTGTTATATTTGATATATATTTGTTGTATTTGATTGTTTATGTTATATATACATTTCTATATAATTATATAATCTCTATGTATTGTTTGTTATATTTGATATATATTTGTTGTATTTGATTGTTTATGTTATATATACATTTCTATATATATAATCTATGTATTGTTTGTTATATTTGATATATATTTGTTGTATTTGATTGTTTATGTTATATATACATTTCTATATATATAATCTCTATGTATTGTTTGTTATATTTGATATATATTTGTTGTATTTGATTGTTTATGTTATATATACATTTCTATATATAATCTCTATGTATTGTTTGTTATATTTGATATATATTTGTTGTATTTGATTGTTTATGTTATATATACATTTCTATATATATAATCTCTATGTATTGTTTGTTATATTTGATATATATTTGTTGTATTTGATTGTTTATGTTATATATACATTTCTATATAATTATATAATCTCTATGTATTGTTTGTTATATTTGATATATATTTGTTGTATTTGATTGTTTATGTTATATATACATTTCTATATATATAATCTCTATGTATTGTTTGTTATATTTGATATATATTTGTTGTATTTGATTGTTTATGTTATATATACATTTCTATATATATAATCTCTATGTATTGTTTGTTATATTTGATATATATTTGTTGTATTTGATTGTTTATGTTATATATACATTTCTATATATAATCTCTATGTATTGTTTGTTATATTTGATATATTTGTTGTATTTGATTGTTTATGTTATATATACATTTCTATATATATAATCTCTATGTATTGTTTGTTATATTTTGATATATATTTGTTGTATTTGATTGTTTATGTTATATATACATTTCTATATATATAATCTCTATGTATTGTTTGTTATATTTCATATATATTTGTTGTATTTGATTGTTTATGTTATATATACATTTCTATATATATAATCTCTATGTATTGTTTGTTATATTTGATATATATTTGTTGTATTTGATTGTTTATGTTATATATACATTTCTATATATATAATCTCTATGTATTGTTTGTTATATTTGATATATATTTGTTGTATTTGATTGTTTATGTTATATATACATTTCTATATATATAATCTCTATCTCTATGTATTGTTTGTTATATTTGATATATATTTGTTGTATTTGATTGTTTATGTTATATATACATTTCTATATATATAATCTCTATGTATTGTTTGTTATATTTGATATATTTGTTGTATTTGATTGTTTATGTTATATATACATTTCTATATATATAATCTCTATGTATTGTTTGTTATATTTTTCTTTTTTCAGATTCTTCTTAATTTTAATTCTTTTCAATTAATAATTTTATAAAAACTCAAAAATCATAAAAAAATTACAAAACCGAAAAATTAATCTTCTACATTAATACTTTATATATTTTTTTTCTCCATTGAGTAATTTCAGTGGAGGAAATTATATCTCTATTTTTAAAGGGGGACGTGTTATATACTCCCATTTAGCTTACTTAACCAATAATATTCCTTGCTTACATATACAGTATACAGGGAGTACTTGTATTATAACCTTTCATACCTGTATTCCTATTATAACAGCTTAGATATTCTTATCATTGTATTTCTTGTATTATATACACATAGTGTAGCTTACAGGAAAAAACACGATGTATTCAGTTGACCTTTCAGAGGAACAGGTCATGGGAATCACTAGGATCATATCAAGTTGGCTTCTATCACGTGATGGTATCATGAATAGTGGCGTGATCGGGGTGTGCATTGCATATGTTATGGGTGTGATTGAATAGTTAAACCACACCCCTTTATGACACCTTGACAGGTAATGGTTAAGAGTTATGTAAAACAACTAATGTATGGTACGACGTCATTCAGAGGGCGTAACCCGATGTTATAATTATAAGGTTGAGATATTGACAGAAGAGCCAGAGAGAAGACCCCATCACTTGTTAACGATAAAGGGGTCAAAGGCCAGTCGTGATTGTGAAAGCCAGTCATTTTTACTTGTGTTATTACTTGCTACTTAAACATTGAATTCTATATAGTACTTCTGAATAAGTCTTAAGTTATTATTCATTAAAGCAAATGTGAATTTTTCTCAAGTTTCAGTTTCCTTATATTATATCTGTAAGGCCTGATTCTATTATATAATTATACACTTACTTAATTATTATTGCCCATATGACCGGGATGGTGGCAGTCCTTCGAGGGTTACTTAATCAAGATAACTCTAATCTTTTAGCAACCATGATAGTTATATTTAACGAACTACCAAGGAAATCATAATCCGCATAGCAACTTATTCTCTGTTCGGGTCAAAATGGGTTCAAACTGGAGAGTTGAATACCTACGACTATACAGAATACATTGTACTTTGGAATTATTACATTCCCATTACTACCTATCTATACAATCGATATTCAAAGTTTTGACCTACTTCGACTCCGATCCAAAGGCAGATTAACTTTATTCATAATGGTTGACAATACTATAAATTATTTTCACCTCAATATGTCCTTGAATCACCTTAACAATATTAGGACCTATTCGATCGATATGTTCTTGAATCACCTTCACAAAATCAGAAACTATTATTCCATCATCTGTTCTTAAATCACCTCAACAATATTAGAATTCATTATTCAATTACATGTTCTTAAATCACCTTAACTATATCAGAAACTATTACTAAATCAAGTATCCCCTTAGATCATCTTAACAATATAAAAAATCATTATTCAATAACACTTTCTAAAATCACATTAATAATATCAGAAAATATTACTAAAACAAATATCTCCTTAGATCATCTTAACAATATCAGAAATCTTTTTCAATTACACGTTCTTAAATCACCTTTGAAGTAAGAATCCTGCCATCAGCCAATCAACACGCTGCGTTGAACCATCCCTTTAAACCAGCTGTACCTGACATTCCTGGCGAGTATCACAACATTGTCACACCCTCCGGCTCGACCAATCAGGAGCCGCCATGGACGCTTCAAACCCAAACACAGCCAGCTGCGCTTACCCGTACGCCTTTTAAATCGCTCTCGCTACTTCCACAAACCGTTTCTCCTGGTAGCAATAAGTCTATTCTCCCGGTGCAAGCCTCATACTCCCGTAAGCCACTACAAGACATCTGCAACAAGCTACCAGGAATATATTATGATGATAGAAAGCATGAGGAGAGAGAGAGAACCATTCAAGCCGCAAGCTGGGGCCCGGGAGACTGGCTCGACCAATCACAGTGCGCCATTTCGTGAGGCAGGACTATAAAGAGAGGCAGGTGGGGCCAGTACCAACATTGACCAGATGTTGCCCTAGGGGTGGGTGAAATTTCCCTGGCTTGCCACCAGGGTTCAAGTAGCCCAGGAGTGTTGAACAAACTCCATTCCCTGTCAGTTCCGTCTCACTCAGACGAAAATGAGTACCTGGATTCATGGTGGCTAAAATGAATTCAGGGGCCTGATTGGTGGCTTCCTACAACCAATCAACACACGAGACTGAGAACTTGGTTAGCCACCAGGATTGCTCAGTGGCCATTGGGCAGGCCTTCTCTCGTGTTCGCCTCGTCCCACCCATACGTTAAACTGGGTACCTGGAGTGTAAAATCGGCCTTGGCGTAGGTCGTATCACTAGGGTAAATTTGATTACTTGCTTCACCTTTCCTATATACTTCCGTTCCCTATGTGTTGTCCGTCCTGTCCCCTCTCGAAAAGTATCCTCAAACTGTCTCTCCAACAAAAAAAACAGCTCACGCAAGTTGGGTCAAGCCCCGACGCCTTCATCTCCTACTAAAATTCACTTCCTCACCCCCTACTACTTCCTCTGTACCAACTCTAGTATTCGAAGCATAAGAGTGATCAAAATTATAATTACTTGCTTCACCTTTCCTATATACTTCCGTTCCCCAGACGTGGGGCAACCCTGCCTAACGCTTGCAACCCTGATAATAGATCAGAAGGTTAAGCAACGTAGGGTCTGGTCAGTAGTTGGATGGGTGACCGCACCTGTTGGGTGATTGCACCCTACCGACATTGACCAGATGTTGCCCTAGGGGTGGGTGAAATTTCCCTGGCTTGCCACCAGGGTTTAAGTAGCCCAGGAGTGTTGAACAAACTCCATTCCCTGTCAGTTCCGTCTCACTCAGACGAAAATGAGTACCTGGATTCATGGTGGCTAAAATGAATTCAGGGGCCTGATTGGTGGCTTCCTACAACCAATCAACACACGAGACTGAGAACTTGGTTAGCCACCAGGAATGCTCCGTGGCCATTGGGCAGGCCTTCTCTCGTGTTCGCCTCGTCCCACCCATACGTTAAACTGGGTACCTGGAGTGTAAAATCGGCCTTGGCGTAGGTCGTATCACTAGGGTAAATTTGATTACTTGCCTCACCTTTACTATATACTTCCCCCAGACGTGACCGCACCTGGTACCAGCACAGCAGTTGCTAGGTGGGTTTGGCATGTTGTCCTGCTCCAGCAAAGGCAGTAGCTGGTTGGGTGATTGCACCCGGTACCAACATTAACCAGATGTTGCCCTAGGGGTGGGTGAAATTTCCCTGGCTTGCCACCAGGGTTCAAGTAGCCCAGGAGTGTTGAACAAACTCCATTCTCTGTCAGTTCCGTCTCACTCAGACGAAAATGAGTACCTGGATTCATGGTGGCTAAAATGAATTCAGGGGCCTGATTGGTGGCTTCCTACAACCAATCAACACACGAGACTGAGAACTTGGTTAAGCCACCAGGATTGCTCAGTGGTCATTGGGCAGGCCTTCTCTCGTGTTCGCCTCGTCCCACCCATACGTTAAACTGGGTACCTAGAGTGTAAAATCGGCCTTGGCGTAGGTCGTATCACTAGGGTAAATTTGATTACTTGCCTCACCTTTACTATATACTTCCGTTCCGTCCCCCAGACGTCACTGAGATTATTACTCACTTCACTGCTTGTCTTGGACAGTTGTTCCCCTAGCCCTCTGTCCGAAGGTCTTTGCGCCACCAAGTTTTTTCGCCACAACTCACCAAGTCTTTACTCTTGATTCCGCTTTTTGGTATCTGCCGTTTTTTACCTGGACTGGTTTCAGCACCCTTTTTTTTTTATTATTACTTGCCCGTCCCACCCAGTAGACGCTGCCTTCTTTAGTACCAAATCGAACCCTGAAGGGCCACCGCAGGGTGGTTCCATGAGGGGGGCTCATTAGGAGCTGAGGGAGGAAAAGTTGGCAGCAGGGTATTGTTAGGGGTTAGACGCTCCAGTGGCACTGGTACCCAAACACCATTCGACAGCCTTTAGAGGCTGGTGGTTAAGGGGTGCTGTTAGCCCAAGGCGCTAGGCAGGTTAGCTAACAGGTGTCATCCGTAGGGTGACACCAAGGGCACTTAGGATTAGGTTTCATCTTAGCTGAAATCAGTCCAGGGATTAGGCGGTGGGTGGCCTGAGTGTTTTTTTCATATTACCTGTTGTACATTTGTTTAAACTCACCCTTGTTCTTGTTGTGTGCCAATTGCCTCCTTCAGAGAATACGGTACTATCTTGTCTTCACTTTTCTTTGTGTTTTGTGTTTTCCACTTCGACTTACCTCTGGCTTTGACTCTGTGCTGTTTGTCATGCACCTTCTCTTGCTAGTCAAAGTAATTATTAATTCTTAAGCAATTCATCCCCACTTCATGTAAAATGATCACTAAGGTTAGACTTAAAATAATAGATAGAGGGAAAGATGTCTCTGTCCTTAGGATAACTCAAATTGCATATGAAAATTATGGGGTAGCTTTTACACGTTTCTTCCCTACCCATGATGGATACAAGGCCCTATGTAGGAGCGAAGAAGATGCAGACAAGCTTCTTCAGCAGGGTGCCATAGACCTTTACAAAGAAAACGGTATAGAGATTATCGTTCCACCTGAGATAAAAGCAAAACGAACAATTTTCATTAGAAGATTAGACGCACAAATAGGTGACCACACAAAGGTTGAACTAAAGCATGAATTGGAAGACAAGAATGCTTGGCTGAAGGTGGATGAGGTGATAAGGATTGGAGACTACACCCATATGCTGAAACTTAGATTAAAGAACACAGCTATGGCAGACAAGGTACTGGAACATGGGGTGCTTGCTTTCAACATGAGTATCTCACCAACACAGTGCTCCAAAGAAATATTTGCCAATCTGCTAACATGTTTTAAGTGCCTTGCTGTAGAAGAACACCAGACAAAAGACTGCCAACATGAGGATACAGTTTGTTCGGAGTGTGGACAAATGGGACACAAGTGGGAGTCTTGCACGAGTCAAAGCAAAAGCTGTATAAATTGTATTAGGGATGGAAGACCAAATACTGATCATAGGGCACTAGAGCTATGGCTTGTCCTATAAGAAAGGAAAAAATGAAAAATAAACAAAATTCACAAGTGCAGGATAAACTCATCAATGAAAATAAAACTTTTGCTTCAATTGTAAAAGACGTTAACAAACAGAGTCAGCCACCAACACCAAATACAATTCAACTCAGTGAATTTAAACATACTAAGATTTTAATGTGCATTATGCATGCACATGCCCTTAATGTTTGCACTCCTGGAACATATAGAACTGAACTAAACAAAATGCTTGTAAAAAATAACCTACCAGAAATGTGGTTCCCTGATAATCCAGATTTCATGCTACTTACACTGACAAAAGACCATCACAACCTGAAAATGCAGAAGGAGACACAGCTGAATTAAGAATGGATGCACAGGAGGGACAATCAACAACTGAATTCGACTTTTGTGATCTAATCAGTCAGCCTACAATGCATGCTCCAGGTGCACCAGAGAGTATTTCGGATATACCAGCAGAGAGAGAATGTCCAGATAGGCTGTCTATTGGGTCCGAAACAGGAACTATAACTAAACAACAACAGAAGAAATCAACATGGGAAGCTGAACAACTGGATTTGACTTTCTATGTTGGACCAGAATACAACCTACCAGCTAAACTTATTCATAAAGAAATAATGATAGCAATTTACAGGGGTACAATAAAGTGGATCTATAATAATAGGGCATATGATGAGAGACTAGTGACGGGATTATTGCATGCCGATCAAATAAGCTACACAAAGGCAGCATTTAAAAAGGTTGACAAATCAACATTCAAGAAAAAGAGAAATGGCCTTGAGACAAGAAGTCCTCAAGGTCATCAATACAAGAAAGCGCAACGCTGAAATGGAAAAAAGGTATACAATTTTGCAACATAATGTAAGACATTGGCGTACACATAAAGTACAATTATTAAATATTTATGCAAACATAGATCCTGATGTGATATTATTAAATAGTCATGGTCAGAAAGATGATGAAAAAATTAAAATGTTAAATTACATCACTTATCAATCAAATAAAAGTAACGAAATTAATGATGGTACCGCAATAGCAATTAAAAGACACATAAAACACAAAATAATAAACAACTTCAATAGTGACTGCTTAGCAATAAAATTATACACTACATTAGGAGAAATAATAGTTTCTACGATGTACTTACCCCCAAGAAGACCGCATTTACCACATTTAGATATGATTAACCTAATAAATTATAATCAACCAACGTATATAATAGGAGACCTTAATGCAAGACATACCATATTCGGCAATAATGATATGAATAACGTAGGTAGAGGAATTAACACATTGATCAACACTGGTAGATTAAGATTTATTGGCCCACACTTCTATACTTTTCTTGGCCATAGAACTACAAGCAATCCAGATATAATACTAACCAATAATAAAACATATCATAATTACCATATCCAACAAGGTCCGATCACCATTAGTGATCATGTACCTATCATATTTACATTATCAACTAGCCCAATTCAAATACCTGTACAAGAAAGATTTGCCATGAGTAAAGCCAGATGGGATGAGTATAAAGGAGACTTAAATAACTATGAAATTCCTAACCTAGAAAACAAACCAATAGTTGGTATTGAGGAAGAAATAAATAAAGTAACAAATGCAATAAAAATGGCTGCTGAAAATAATATTCCTAAGACAACATACAAAACTTTACCACATAATAAAATAACAGACCGAATGAGAATGCTACAAACAGTTTTCGTTAATCTTAAGTCTTATATTGAATTATTTGGAGCGGACAAAACGGTAATGGATAACATAAAAAGAATACAAGCAGAACTAAAAGAAGAATGTATTGTTTCAGCTAAGAATAAATGGGACAGGGTTATTTACAATATAAATGAAGAAAGAGATCCTAAGGTCTTTTAGAGAAATATAACAAAAATAATTGGTACCAGAGAAGACAGGGTATACAAAATTAAAGATCACAACGGAGTGGAGTTGGAGAGTGATAAAGATATAGAAGCGGCATTTAGAAGAGAGTGGGCTAATACATTTAAAATTAGTGATGAAGAAAATCAAGAATTTGACAGACTGCATGAAAACACTATAAATAGATGGATGATCAATAATGCAAACAGGATGGAACCATTTGCCCGTGTAGATCTTGGCAGAATTCGAGATCTTAGACTTATAAATGAGGTTGAGTTTTTTCACACACTAAGATCTTTTAAGGAAAAATCGCCAGGAACATCAGGAATAACAAGAAATATGATTTTGAATGCACCACAAAATATAATCTCGTCTATTATCCACATTTTCAACGCTATACTATCGGTAGGTTATTTCCCGAGTGCCTTTAAAACTGCTAAAATGATATTCATACCTAAAGCAAACAAAGATAAAACACTAATATCCAACTATAGACCCATATCGCTATTGGAATTCTTAGGCAAGGTGCTAGAAAAAATAATACACAACAGAATTATTCCGCAATTAGAGAACACAATGAATCCAAGACAACATGGTTTTCGAAAGTATAGAGGTACTCAAACAGCCATTGCAATAATTACAGAAATTATAGCAAAATCAAAATCTCAAGGACATCAAACTATAATGATACTTCGTGATGTGTCAAAGGCTTTTGATAAAGTCTGGCACATGGGATTGCAATATAAATTACTCAACCTTGGCCTACATACAAACATTGAAAGGCTTCTATGCTCATACCTACAAGACAGATATGCCCAAATACAAATAGGAAAGGTTTTGGGTCCCAAATTCTTATTACAAAGTGGAGTCCCCCAGGGAGGATGCCTATCCGCTCTCTTATATGCAATATACACCTCTGATATGCCACAACCAACGCCAAACAGTGAGCATGTAATCTACGCTGATGACATTACTCAAATAATCTCAGTTCCAAGTAAATCAACTAACATGGCAGTCAGAAGCGTAAAGAGAGCGATTGAATCAATTAACACCTTCGAAAAAATGTGGAAGATAAAAACTAATTTACAAAAATTCAAAGTTATTCCACTAACTAAGAAAACCTATCCACCTCTAGAAATAAACAATAATATTATTAACTACTCAAACGAAGGTACAGTTCTGGGGTTAAAAATTACCAAAAAATGGTTATCAATCCTTCGTAAGTGAAAAAGTCAGAAGATGTAAAAAAGTCCTTAATGATATATCCATTTTTAAAGACACATCAATACAGACCAAAGAAAAATTATACATGGCACTTATAAGATCTGTCCTAACATACCCAGCCTCACCATTAAATATAATTAGACCAAACCTAATGAACAAACTACAAGTTTGTCAAAACAAATGCTTAAAATTTATCCACAACATACACTACCCAGAACTAATCAGAAGCGAAGAGCTGCACAACCGTTCACATATGCAACCTATAAATTTAATATTACATGAACAAGCAAAAGTAACTTGGGACAAGGTAAGTTTACTAGATATAGACACACAATTTAATCAATTATTTCCCGACATTGAACTGATCCGACATCAACCTTATTTTTTCAAGAGCAGCTATGATGCAGCACAGCTCGACAATCCTCTTCCCATATATACCTTTAACTAGGTATTCAAGCCAAAAACTAACCTACTAAGAAGTGCTGTGTGGGGCAGCCACCTAGGTGGCTGCCCCAACCAGTGCTAACCTACCAGCTTTTGAGTAGATAGACATAATAAGATGTGTTGTGTGGAGCAGCCACCAAGGTGGCTGCCCCAACCAACGCTAACCTTCCAACTATTTAATCAATACACACATACTGGGATGTGCTGTGTGGGGCAGCCACCAAGGTGACTGCTCCAACCAGCATAACATTAACCTTTTCTTAATGTGGGGAGTGGATTGAGGGGTGGGAGGGAGTCAAGCGGACAGTGCGCGGCGGCCCCACCGTTTGACTAGGCCTCTCCCAAGCTATCGGGGGTAGATGAGTGGTCTGAGATAACCCAAACAATGTGGTGTCTCGGACTACCATCAGACTTCCTGGGTTGGGCTGAACCACTCGTAGGCAAATGCCAGTGCCGCTGTGGATGGGCGTGACCGAGGTCGCGGGACTTTTTCCCGCGACGGTCAGGACACCACCTCCTTCCTTCTCTTTATGCCGCCCTCCATCTAATCATAAGTTTTTAACTAGGAATAAGTTTTAAATAATAAAAGTTTTAATGAACTCGAATTTTAAGTATCTGAAATATCTATCTATCTATCTATTGCCTGACGCCGTGATCCCCAAAGGGGTTGCCACGAACGAACCGCCCCCATGCACCTCTGTCCTCAGTCAGTCGACGCCCCTCCCCCCAACCAGCACCGCCTTCGTTCATGTAGTTCCTCACTCCATCCTTCCACCTCATATTCGGTCTACCTCTCCCCCTCTGTCCCTCCACCTCGCTCTCGTACACCCTCTTAGTCATTCTCTCGCTTTCCATATGTTCCATATGGCCGAACCATCTCAAGTTGTTCCTTTTCACACTTTCCAGCACATCTACCTCCACACCACACCTCCTTCTTACTTCCTCATTAGTCTGTCTCTCCCTCCATGTAACTCCGCACGCACTCCTTAAGTAATTCATTTCCACTGCTCTCACTCTTGGTCTGAGTCTCTCAACCAACGTCCATGCTTCGCTTCCGTAAGTCAGTGTCGGGATTACCACACTGTCATGCAAGGACTTCTTCACTTCCATACTGACCACCATATTTCTTGTTACTGCTTTTAGCGTTCCTACAACCCTCTTCCCCTGTTGTACCCTCTCCCGCACCTCTTCATCCATAGTCCCATCTTTACTCAACACACTGCCCAGATACTTAAAAGAGTTGACGATCTCCATAGCCTGACCGTTCAGCTTCACCTCACACTCTGTGACTTCACCCCTTTCGAAGACCATAACCTTGCTCTTCCCCGTATTTACCTTCAAATTCCGTTTTTCGCACACTGTTCCAAACTCATTTACCAGACCCTGCAACTCCCATTCATTATCACTCATCAGAACTGTATCATCCGCAAACAGCAGTATAGGTAGCTTCCACTCAATTCCCTCCCTTTTCAGCGATACACCAACATCCACTGCTCTTGATAGTATTTCTTTCATAACTCCATCCATATATACAGTAAACAACCACGGGGACATCACACACCCCTGTTTCAAACCAATATTCAGGTCAAAGAACTCACTCTGCTCACTCTCCACACGTACTGCCGCCTTTGCACCCTCATACATGCTCTTCACTGCTTTCAGCAACTTGCCCTCTACTCCATATATTCTAAGTACTTTCCACAAACCTTCTCTACCCACTCTGTCATAGGCCTTCTCCAAGTCCATAAAGGCAACATACACCTTTTGTTTCTTCTCCAGATACTTCTCCACAACACAATTCAGGGTAAAAATCTGATCTACACATCCTCTTCCCTTCCTAAAACCTCCCTGCTCGTCGCCTATCCATTTCTCCGTTCTCACTCTCACTCTCTCAATCACTACCCTACTGTATACCTTCCCTACTACGCTTAGAAAACATATTCCTCGGTGGTTACCACACACTCCTCTTTCCCCTTTGCCCTTATATAGGGGGACTATTATGCCAGTCTTCCAGTCATCGGGTGCACTCCCCTTCTCCCATGCTAGTTTGCACATTTTCCATACCCATTCTATCACTATCTCACCACCATACCTCAACATTTCCCCACACACTCCATCTGTTCCTGGTGCTTTCCCCAACTTCACTCTTTTCATGGCTTCCCACACTTCTGACCTCCTGATCCCCACCTCCTCCTCCACTACTTCTCTTCTTCTCCCTCCCATACCATATCCAGCTATGTTTGCTGGCTCTTCATTCCTTACATTTAGCAACTCACTGAAGTACTCCCTCCATCTTTCGACTCTCTCTTGCTTCTCGGCTAGCATTCTTCCATTCTTATCTTTCACACCCTTACTGTTTCCCTTGCTACCTTCCCTAACTTTCTTGACTTCTTTCCAGAACAGTTTCTTACTCTCCCTCCATTTTACACTCAGATTCCTTCCAAATTCCTCATCTACTCTTCTCTTACTTTCCTTCACTACTCTCTTCACCACCCTCTTACTCTCCACGTACCTCGCTCGTTTCTGTCTCTCGGAATCTTCATTCCCTCTACTACCCAACCACTCTCTATATGCTTTCTTCTTTTCTTCCACAGCTATTCTTACCTCTTCTGTCCACCATGCTGTACCTTTCACTCCCCTCCCTCTTCTCCTCACTCCACACACCTCCTCACATGCTGCACAGATCTCATCCTTAAACACCTTGCTCATCTCCTCCACTTCCTCCATAACTTCCAGGTCGAACCCACCTAGTCGTCTTTCCACTGCTCTCCTGTACTCCTCCCTGCCTTCCTCCTCCTGCAACCTCTCCACCCTCCTCACCATTCCACCCTCCTCTCGCCTCCCTCCCGCTCTCCTCACCCACTTCTTTTGTATCCTAACCTTAGCTACCACTACATAATGATCAGACAGACCCCCTCCAATACCCCTATACACCCTAGCATCCATCACAGATTTCTTCATTCGTTCATCCACACGTACATAATCAATCAATGACTTTCGTTCCACCACTGTCTTATCCTTCATCGTCAACATCCGTTTCCACGTGTACCTGTGGATCATTCTGTGTCGGAAGAAGGTGTTGGCTATCCACAGCCTCCTCCCCACACATACGTCCACAAGTGCACTACCATTCCCATTCACCTCTGATGGTACCCCCCACCCTCCCACCACTCCCTCAACTTTCCTATCACCCACCTTACCATTCATATCCCCAATCAGAAATATTCTTTTGTTCTTGTCAAACTTCTCCAGGCACGCCTCCACATTCATCCAGAACTCCTCTTTCTTTCTTTCAAGTATATCCTCTGTCGGGGCATACACTCATACAATCACCCACGTTTGTATTCCTACTTTCATTCTCACCCACACAATCCTTGAACCCACAGACCCATACTCTCGTACACATTCCTTCCATTTGCTACTTACAAACAAACATGCACCTTCTCTCGCTGTTCCTTCACTCACTCCAGCACACACACCCATTCCACACTCCCACTCTCTCACATCTGAACCTTTCCATTTGGTCTCTGTCATTCCACATACATCCAGCCTGGCATTCACTAACACTTCCAGAACCACTCTCTCTTTTGTGCCATCATTCATGCCACTAACATTCCACATAGCCATTCTCAGAATGTCCGAAGGCATGTCCTTAGTCGGTCGTGGTTCGTCAACGTTGGTTCCGTCCGCATCCGAGGCTGTTCGTTCGTTTTTCTTTGCTTAGATATTTTTTCCGGGTGGGGGTCGCAAGCCCACCGACCCAACCTCTTTAGTCGCCTCTTACGACACGCAGAAGGCACGTGGGGCATATTCTATTCCCTAACCCCCAGGGGGGAATATACAGCCATCTAATCTTGTGTGTAACTATGTTTGCATAATATTATCTATGTACAGAGTAGACTAGGTTAGCAGAATCTCTGATCACTTTCCGCTGCTGGGTTCTCGTGATCTGTCCGGTGGGATAATACAATATCCCGCCGATCAGAAGTGGGGGCTTGGTCGGGGGAGTGCTTGGGAGGACGCTTATACACTGAATCTCTGAACAGCATTTTTGGGAGGCTTGTCGGGCGGGAATTGGTGCGATACTGCATCTAGCCTGTTTTTGCCGGACAAGCTTCTTCGGGTATGTTCGGGAGGACGTGATTTAAATAAATATTCATTGGTTTTAATATTGAAGTGAGAATAATGAGTGGCAACAGGAAAAGGAGCTGAGCTGTTCTGGATCGAGCTAATTGCTACGTATCCACGAATTATAGGATACATAATTAAGAAGTAAAAACAGGCATACAATGACACACCACCGACTACAATGAAACGACTATTAATATATCATATATGTATAGTAAAGAAATAATGGAGCATTCTGGTTGAGCCCGGAACCTATTTTACTCTTCTACTTTATTTCTAACTTCTCTCTTTACCTTGTTCTTATACCAATCCCACAAACCCTCCAATCACTCACCAAAATATCTTCAACTCCCATGCTCCCCAACTCCTCCCAAATATATTTGTAATAGTTGCTTATATCTTTACTCCAGCCATCGGTCGGTCGGCCAGACGTCACTTCTGTCATGGGTACCACTGGGCTCACCTGCCAGCAGCCACCTCTCCCGCCCTCACCTGCAAAGTGGTGGGAATTTGGACAAGCCTGCTCAGCCTTCCAGCTCGCTTACCGGCATCAAGTAAAGTCCACCCCTGGCCCAACACAGGTTTCGTCTGCCGACCAGATACACCACAAGTATCCTGGTGCTTGCCGCCACATTGCTAGCTTACATACCTACAGCCAAGCAATTCAAGAGGGGCGACAAGTGGTAGATGGGACTGAAGATTCCCAGAAGAGATATTGGCCGGCCTTGGGGTGGTGAAGATTGTTCCAGACAAGAAACCCAATATTTTTTATAAGGACCCTTATGGGCCCGCAACCAACTTAATAAAGAGAGAGAAATGCTAGACAAACCCAGTGGTACCAACCATTAAAAATAGATGTGTTCTTATAACAAAATAAAGAGAAAAGGATTAGACTGATGAATAAAGAAAAAGATGCAGTGTTGAGAGAAGATAGCTGTTAATGTTAGAAAAGGCTCCATGCCACTTAGCTATCAATAGAATAGGATCTTATAGGGTAATAAGTAAATGAAATTACTAAGGAAGAATCATATGGGAATCTGATTGAATAATTATTAGTGATAGCGGGGTTATGAGAATTATTCCAGAATAGGGGATGAATAATTTTTGCCGATAGGTTAGATCTAGCTTGAGAAATAGTTAGGAAGGACTCTAGTCCATTTGATGATATATATTGTTTTTGTTATAAATGAAACATCGTTATTCAACTAAAGAGATTATTGTACGGAATACAGTTCTAATATTAGTGATCCTGTAATCATGACATAAGTAACAAGTCGAGTCGACTATTGCGAGAGATATTGTAATATTGAAATTAGTTGACAAAGCGTTGATAGATATAGTAGTCATGTTATATTTGAGTTGAACATTGAGTTGGAAATTGTTATTCTGATATACGAAGTGATCAAGTGTAAAATGTTGTAATGATGATATAGGTACTTTTGAAATACCAGTTATATTGAACTATGTAATGACATATATTAGTTGAAGCTTGATAACATTGAATATAGTATAAGAGTTCAGTTGGATTGTGTTAATTCATCTGTGAGATAGGAATCACGAGTGTGGGACACTCCGGAAAAAGAGTTAAATTTAAGTAATTGCCGACGGGTACATATTTACATGTTTTGAGATATATGATATATATAGATAGGTTGTAAATATACGAACGTCTAGATTAAATTGATTAAAGCTTTGGTTACGATTGGACATATTGAGGCAAAGTAAAGTTTGTAAATTCTTTTGGAAATAGTGACGTGCCTTTGGATCGAAGTCGGAGTGAATCAATGCCTGAATAACGGGTATCCAAATAGGTGGTAACGGGAACTTAAGAGTTCCAATGTACAATCTATATTGGGTCGACGGTATTATTCAATTTATGGATTGAACTCATTCCGGCCCGAACAGAGAATCAATTGCTATGATGATACATGCTACCGGGGAGTTTTGTTAAATGAAGGATACAAACTTCTGAACAACTGTCGAATTATTCCCACCTTAGTAGAATACTTAGATTTGGAAAATAAGTACTATATTTGGTGGCAAGCGGTGGGATTCGACAAATTGTTTAGATTGAGTAGGCCTACATTTATCTAACGAACCAGACATAATGACGACATTACTACCATTTCGATCATGGGAGGAAGGGAAAAAGGAAATCGAACTGTGGATTGAACAATTAGAATGTCAATTCACCCTACTTGATGTGGGAGTGGATAAGAAGAAGATAGCCTACGGAAAGGCACACTTAGGCAAGGCCCTGAACGACGTAAGGGAACGCCTAGAGGGACTAGTATCATGGGCCGAAGTTAGAAAGGCGCCGATAGAAGAATTTGGCCAAGAAACCTCCACAAGGAAGGCCAGAGACAAACTAAAGAGTATGAAGTTAGAGCAAGGTTATGGTCTTCGAAAGGGGTGAAGTCACAGAGTGTGAGGTGAAGTTGAACAGTCAGGCTATGGAGATTGTCTGCTCTTTTAAGTATCTGGGCAGTGTGTTGAGTAAAGATGGGACTATGGATGAAGAAATGCGGGAGAGGGTGCAACAGGGGAAGAGGGTTGTAGGAACGTTGAAAGCAGTAACAAGAAATAGAGTGGTCAGTATGGAAGTGAAGAAGTCCTTGCATGACAGTGTGGTAATCCCGACACTAACTTACGGAAGCGAAGCATGGACGTTCGGGAAGAGACTCAGACCAAGAGTGAGAGTGGTGGAAATGAGTTACTTGAGAAGTGCGTGCGGATTTACATGGAGGGTTACACAGACGAATGAGGAAGTAAGAAGGAGGTGTGGTGTGGAGGTAGATGTGCTGGAAAGTGTGAAAGGAACAACTTGAGATGGTTCGGCCATATGGAACGTATGGAAAGCGAGAGATTGACTAAGAGGGTGTACGAGAGCGAGGTGGAAGGACAGAGAGGGAGAGGTGCACCGAGGGAGAGGTGGAAGGATGGAGTGAGGAAGTATATGAATAAAGGTGGTGCTGGTTGGGAGGAGGGGCGTCGACTGACTGAGGACAGAGGTGCATGGGGGCGGTTCGTTCGTGGCCACCCCTTCGGGGATCACGGTGTCAGGCAATAGATAGATAGATAGATGAAGTTAGATGGATAAAATGTGAGAACCGTGAGGAGGGAAATTACGAAGAATGTCAAAACTGCTTACCCTCACATGGACCAAGAGAGTCAGGAGACCGAGATAAGAGAAATCATGATTCAGGCCTGTCCTGTGGACGTTAGAAAACACTATTATACATGAAGTAACTACCACAAAGGAACTCATGGATCTAATCAAGAAAGTAATGGAAACCAGAGAGCTAAAGGAGGAGAAAAAAAAAGGGGAGGAGGAGAACATAAACAAAGGGTATCAGAAAACGATGATCCGATGCTTTATATGCAGACAAACCGGACACCTAGCTAGGAACTGCTCAAACCGTCCCCAAACAGACACACAGATTCAACTCGAGACCAACACATCCAAACGACCGATCTTTTCCAATGGTGACAAATCCAAACCAGGGGGGAATGATCCCAGTAGAGTACAGAGAAACCGAGACCCAATCAAAAATCACGATGCCAGAAAGGGGAGAAAATTTTCCTCTAAACCTCTCATAGAAGGGCGATATGGCGAGGTTAATATATTAGAAAGACAAATGCCTTGCAAAACATCTTAATAAATAAAGGTCAATGTTTGTCAGTTACCCGATCAGTTACCCGACCTTTGTTACTAAACTCCTCCCACAGTTTTGGTGCCAGGTGAGAGTGTGGGGCACTGTTGGAAAGCCCAGGCCTTGGAGATCGTTTTAGGCGAGTTTAGTGGAAATCAGAGACACTTTTGTTTAATACAATTTTCGGCAGAACTTATGTAGTATACGGGAGCGAAAAAAATGCGAAAAAAATGGCCGTTTGGGGCAGAAGGAGGCCTCCGATCGAAAAGGTGAATGGAACGAAAGTTGTTTGCAGCCCCCCAAAATGGGGGTACGGATGAGGTCAGATCCTAAATCGGAGGTCATTTAGCGGCCGAAATCGAGGTCGCCGTTTAATGAGGCACAGGGAGGTCGAGGCCGGTGATTATGGTAGTAGTAGTATTGTGATGATTGTGGTAGTAGTGATTGATGATGGTGATTATGGTAGTACTAGTGGTGGTAGTAGTGATGGTGATTATGGTGATTACCCGGGCAACGCCGGGTACCCCTGCTAGTTAGTAATAAATGGGAAAGCAGCGAACATGTTAATAGATACAGGGGCAAATAGAAGTTGTCTTTTGGAGACCTTTGTGAAAAATAATCAGAGAGAACTAGGACCGCTAAACCAAACTAGTATTCAGTTGGCAGGAGCCGGAGGGCAACCATTGACAATTTAGGGTAAAACTAACGCCCTGGTGGTACAGTGGAAAGGAATTAAATTCACCACAGATTTTTGTGTTCTATCGGGAAAATCTAACAGCGGAGTAGATGGCTATCTGGGAATAGATCTAATGAATCAATTGGGGGTAACCATACAGTGTGGCCCGAAAGACACTACGACCACACTACAACCCCAAATAGTAGCTACCACGGGAAAAATGTCTATCCCCCCCAAAAAACCTGGAAAATTATAGAAATCCCCAGATGCCAAGGAATGACTGCCGGGATTTTTTAACCGGATGCACAAAATGAAGCCCAAATATCTCCCACCTTTATTACTACGGATCAGAGAAAATTAGTTCTTGCTAACTTTGGAGAGTCTACGATTAATTACCACAAGGGAAAACTGTTAGGACAAGTTACACCCGCACAACCCACTACTGTTGGGACTGACGGACCGGCTAACTTACCTGAGATCCCAAAACAATTTACTTCAGACCAAGCCGCTACTTTACATGAATTATTATGGGCATACAGAGACGTATTCGCCCAAGATGAAGGGGACCACGGATCGGCCCGAACACGACACAAACACGAAATACATACCCAAGAACCACCTATTAGACAACCCTATAGATGACAAAATCCAATCATGAGGCAGAAAGAGAAGAAACACGTGGATCATATACTTAAACAAGGGATAGTAGTGGAGTCATACAGTCCGTGGTCGTCACCGGTAGTCCTAGTAAAACAAAAAAAGATGGGTCTACTCGGTTCTGTGTGTACTACAGAAAACTGAACGATGTTACTATCAAAGATGCTCAACCCTTACCTCGTATTGATGACTCGCTAGAATCACTAAATGGGTCAACGTGGATTTCTACCCTAGATCTACAGAGTAGGTACTGATAAGTACCAGTTAGGTCAGAGGACCAGGAGAAATCCGCGTTCGCCACGAGCGAAGGTAAATTCTACCCGTTTACGGTTTTACCCTTCGGAGTTTGCAATGGACCAGCCAGTTTTATTAGAGTCATGGATGAAGTACTGAGGGGAGTAACTTGGAGGACTTGCCTAGCCTACCTGGACGATATCATAATATTTTCGAACAGTTGGGAGGAACACATTAACCGACTACGGGAAGTGTTAGAGAGAATTCGGAGGGCAGGACTAAAATTAAAATCTTCTAAGTGCCAATTAGAGCCCTGCGAAGTATCATACTTAGGAAATGTGGTCTCCAAGAATGGTATCCAACCTGACCCCCTTAAAGTCAAAGCTATTGCAGAGATCCCCCCCCCCCACCACTGTCAAAGGAATCAGAGTGTTTTTGGGGATGGCTTCCTATTATCGGAGATTTATACCTAATTTTTCAAAAAATGCTCGACCTATGACTAAGAGACTTGAGAAAGGGAGGAAATTTGACTGGGATCAGAGCTGTCAATCGGCTTTCGATCACCTCAAACAAAAGCTAACCTCCAATCCCATTGTTTGTCATCCTGATTTCACCAAACCTTTCCAATTGTACACGGATGCCTGCCTCTGACGAAGTGTTAGGGGCAGTATTGGCCCAGAAGATTGATGGGAAAGAAGGCATAGTGGCATGCGCCAGTCGGACCACAAATAAGGGAGAGAAGAATTACAGTGTTACTAAGAAAGATGGTTTGGCTTTAGTCTGGCCTGTTCAATATTTTCGTTCTTACTTAGCCAGAGTTCATTTCGAAGTAATCACGGGCCACCATAGCTTACAGTGGCTCAGGAAAATGAAGACCGAAGACGGATTGTTTGTTAGATGGAAGGGGATTCTAGAGGAATATTCTTTTGTAGTTAAGCATCGACTGGGTAAGCTTCACACCAATGTTGATGGTTTATCCCGATTACCTGTAGTACCAGTCCAACCCACTCGACCCAAAAATAAAAAGAATTATCCGATACCAAACTGTGGGGATAAAATAAAGTTTTCTGAAGGAGCCTGGTGGGACTCTATAAGGATTGTGTAGTGTTGGATTATCTTGAGGCTAAACACATGATTAAAATCCTCCACGGACAAGAGGGAAAGGGAGCTCATTTAGGTCAGTCTAGAGTCTTGAGACAGTTTAATGAAAGGTACTGGACTTCACGAGCCGACAAAATTGTCAAAGAAGTGATTCAAAGTTGTTTGGGTTGTCAGAGAGGGAAAGACGAAGGAGGACCCAAACAACTACTGGGGCACATTTTTGCTGGAAAACCGTGGGAGAAGTTGTCTGTGGACATTATGGGACCTTTGCCCAGACAGACGAGCAAAAGGTACATCCTGACCTGTGTTGACGTCTTCTCAAAGTACACAGTTGCTTGTGCTATTCCGGGAAAGGAAGCTGAGACCGTTGCTAATAGTATACTGGAGAATGTCATTTTTGTGTATGGCACCCCCAGAATGCCAGATGTATTCTGAGTGATAGGGGGAAGGAATTTAATAATGAAATCTGGCAACATTTGGGAGATACCTTGGGGTACCAGATTCAACACACCTCCCCGTATTACCCCCAAGGGAACGCGGTATGTGAAATAAATCATCGGTTACTCGCAAATTGTGTAAGAGCCAGTCTAAGTTCACAA
Organism: Paralithodes platypus; assembly: GCA_032716605.1. NCBI lineage: Eukaryota > Metazoa > Arthropoda > Malacostraca > Decapoda > Lithodidae > Paralithodes > Paralithodes platypus. Next base: position 32,464,306 of record CM064581.1, on the reverse strand, counting down.
GGGGAAGAAATATCCTGAGGTTGGCCCGAGCTACTGCCGGAAATAATCTGGGGAATCAATACCACAGTTTGTAGAACCACCGGATATTCTCCCTATGAGATTATCTTTGGAAGTACTCCTAAACTACCTCAAGAACGACTATTGCCTTACCCTATTAATTCCGCCAAATACTCCCGACCAGACCATTATCTTCAAGGTCAAGGGAAAAAACGGCCACAAGTCCATAACCACGTTACTCAACGGCAGCCCAAAAATCTTGCCTTAAATAATCCATATTACTGGGGGGAATATATTCTGGTCAAGAGACATGACCCCACACGGATTGGTAAATTAGAGGAGAAATATGAGGTTCCTTTCCGAGTTGTGGAGATAAATGGACCATACCAAGTCTTATACTTACATCATGGGGATATTGTTTCGCCTACGCATATCTGCCATACTAAACGGTACGAGGGAATTTTACCGTCGGATATGAGCGAGTGGAGTAGAGGGGAAGAAAGTGCTGTACCTGACATTCCTGGCGAGTATCACAACATTGTCACACCCTCCGGCTCGATCAATCAGGAGCCGCCATGGACGCTTCAAACCCAAACACAGCCAGCTGCGCTTACCCGTACGCCTTTTAAATCGCTCTCGCTACTTCCACAAACCGTCTCTCCTGGTAGCAATAAGTCTATTCTCCCGGTGCAAGCCACATACTCCCGTAAGCCACTACAAGACATCTGCAACACGCTACCAGGAATATATTATGATGATATAAAGCAGGAGGAGAGAGAGAGAACCATTCAAGCCGCAAGCTGGGGCCCGGGAGACTGGCTAGACCAATCACAGTGCGACATTTCGTGAGGTGGGACTATAAAGAGAGGCGGGGTGGGGCCCCAGACGTCATCGTCGGGGCAACCCTGCCTACAAGCTTGCAACCCTGATAATAGATCAGAAAGGTTAAGTAACGTAGGGTCTGGTCAGTAGTTGGATGGGTGACCGCGCCTGGTACCAGCACAGCAGTTGCTGGGTGGGTGATTGCACCCGGTACCGACATTGACCAGATGTTGCCCTAGGGGTGGGTGAAATTTCCCTGGCTTGCCACCAGGGTTCAAGTAGCCCAGGAGTGTTGAACAAACTCCATTCCCTGTCAGTTCCGTCTCACTCAGACGAAAATTAGTACCTGGATTCATGGTGGCTAAAATGAATTTAGGGGCCTGATTGGTGGCTTCCTGCAACCAATCAACACACGAGACTGAGAACTTGGTTAGCCACCAGGATTGCTCAGTGGTCATTGGGCAGGCCTTCTCTCGTGTTCGCCTCGTCCCACCCATACGTTAAACAGGGTACCTGGAGTGTAAAATCGGCCTTGGCGTAGGTCGTATCACTAGGGTAAATTTGATTACTTGCCTCACCTTTACTATATACTTCCGTCCCCCAGACGTCACTTCTGTCACGGGTACCACTGGGCCACCTGCCAGCAGCCACCTCTCCCGCCCTCACCTGCAAAGTGGTGGGAATTTGGACAAGCCTGCTCCAGCCTTCCAGCTCACTTACCGGCATCCAGTAAAGTCCACCCCTGGCCCAACACAGTTTTCGTCTGCCGACCAGATACACCACAAGTATCCTGGTGCTTGCCGCCACATTGCTAGCTTACATACCTACAGCCAAGCAATTCAAGAGGGGCGACAAGTGGTAGATGGGACTGAAGATTCCCAGAAGAGATATTGGCCGGCCTTGGGGTGGTGAAGATTGTTCCAGACAAGAAACCCAATATTTTTTATAAGGACCCTTATGGGCCCGCAACCAACTTAATAAAGAGAGAGAAATGCTAGACAAACCCAGTGGTACCAACCATTAAAAATAGATGTGTTCTTATAACAAAATAAAGAGAAAAGGATTAGACTGATGAATAAAGAAAAAGATGCAGTGTTGAGAGAAGATAGCTGTTAATGATAAAAAAGGCTCCATGCCACTTAGCTATCAATAGAATAGGATCTTATAGGGTAATAAGTAAATGAAATGACTAAGGAAGAATCATATGGGAATCTGATTGAATAATTATTAGTGATAGCGGGGTTATGAGAATTATTCCAGAATAGGGGGTGAATAATATTTGCCGATAGGTTAGATCTAGCTTGAGAAATAGTTAGGAAGGACTCTAGTCCATTTGATGATATATTATAGGTTTGACTCCTGTAAAGAGATAAAGAAAACCTAATATTTAGTAGTGGCCCCGTAATCATTGACGAACATGCCTATTACATAAGGCATCCTCTTCAAACACTAATCCGCCGTAGTTTGAATCTACCGCGCAGAGCATTTAAAATCTGAGGAGCCTTCATCATGAGCGCACGCGACCTCACTCATGGCTTCAGTCATTATGAATTGGGTTCTCACTACGAAAAAAACTTCGTAAAAAAGAAAAAACAAAAAGAAAATAAGAATAACTATCTAATAAGCTTTCCATCATATCGTAGATGTACTTGTGTGGATCTTTGACCAGATGCTGATTCAGGCGTCATTCTTCCTTCACTGACATATCAAGTAAACCAAAATCCTTAATACATCAACGAATGGGAAGGGGATGGTCGGGAGGGCCCCAGTCGTCAATGATTACGGGGCCACTACTAAATATTAGGTTTTCTTTATCTCCTTACAGGAGTCAAACCTATAATTTATTAGTGGCCCCTCCATCATTGACGAACATGCCTGATTTCTAAGACTGGAGGGGGACATTCGTAATCATATCATAACTCTAGAAAAGCAGATAATCAAACAACCACATAGTATTCTTACTTTTGTAAAAAAGAGATATTCGGGTGCATAAACTTTATACAGCCTAAATCTTCAAAAAGGGGTACAAGCAGGAGCGTGCTTCAAAGAAGCCTGCTTGAAAAAGGGTTAACTCTGAGACTCTGTGCACAGATCTGCTAGTTAAGAAGGCACCCCACTTAAAGTAAGTGGTGAAAACTAAAAACTTATAAGTTTACATGTGCACATATAAACCCCATTAACTAGTGGATATATTCCTAAAAATATAACCAAACATAAATGAATTCTTGTACATTCGTAGAAGTACTGAACTTGTGTACTTATGCAGAAGTAATTACTGCAAAAGTAAAAGTCGTAGTGGCCACTACCGAGATTTCTCAAAAATCTATTGCTTCACAGCCAAAGCTACTTACAACAAGAATTGTCGTAACACTACTATTGGCTTTTAGCACAATTTCCTGCAATGAATACTACAGAGAAATTTTATAATACAATGCCTACAACCAGTATCACAGCTCGTATGTTCCGAACACATACTCCGGAGGGGTCTAGGGTGTCCTATGTCACACTGACTGCACCCTCCACCCCCCTTTTTTCTTGAAATTAAACAAATCGTGACTAAAAGGGCCACCTAGACCCTCTGCCGTAAAGCTATACATGGCAAGGAAGGGTTGTCCAGAGCTACTGAAAGGTATCGAGGCAAAAACTCCTGATTAGAGGCCCACAACTGTGTGGACGTAATAACTTTCACCGAAAGATTATTAAGGAAACGTAAAGAGGCTGTCCCCTTGCGTAAATCGTGGGTCTTACCCACAACGCCGGGATGCTTCTCTTTAAAGTCCTCGACCAAGAGAGAAGCCAGTGTACGCTCCATCAATCGTTCACCCGGACTTGCGACCCATAAAGCACCCTGGTGATTTAGAGGTGCCACTCTTAAATATTTGGTTAGAGCTTGCACTGGTCAAAAAAAATGGTGCACCTTTCCCCTGTTTAACACCGGCATCGTGAACTCTGAAAAACACGTGTTCACTGTGCTCAATCTCGGCTATGAATCCTGGAGAAGGTGCAATGTGAATACACTCATGAAGCCTATCAAACCTGAGGCAATTAGGTGCGTTGCTCATCGCCGCCGGCTCAGATACTCTGTTCCCGGTAGCCAAAGCCATAAGGAATACTGCCCTTTTGTAAAATCTGCAGTCTTTGGTACATACGGGAACGAGAATAACGACGATGCTTTGTCCAGAGACCATGTAGGCCTGAGCTGACGGGGAGGTGGGCGGAGTTTAAAACCTGCCCACATAAATCACTTTCAGATAAATGTTTCTGCATGAACAGATAAATTAAATAATAAACAACCAACGCCACCGAGGGCACAGTTTGTTGTGTTCTAAGAATCCGAGACGTAAAAGCTTTCCAATGCGATTGAAACTGTCGCTTTGTAGACTGGGTATATTGATTCGTGAATATCTTGGTCACGTCGCAACCATAAGGTGCTAGCCACCTGGCCTCCTGAATGTCCAAAATGAACAAGTCCGCGAGGTTTCTAGGTTGCCAATTGTGTTCTAAGTGGAACAACCCGACCAGGAGGGACACTGGGTGCGGGCACCACGTGTTCAAATGCTGGTACCACACTGCGCCGGCCACAGGGGCGCGATTAGCAAGACTACGCCTCGCTAATCCTTAGTTTGTTGACTACGTGGCACATTAGAGACGCGTCTGGCGGCGGAAAAGAGATAAATGGAACTCAACCTGTTCTCGTCCGTCATCAGAGCGTCAGGTCCGCCCGCCGGCGTTATCGTCCGGCGGGTGAGGTACGACTGTGAGTATCGCCATACACCTTGGCTGTGGCTGTCCCTCGCTTGCGAGCTCGGTATACTCCCTGAACGGGGAGCCCTCATCCGAGTCCCGTAAAGGTTTATGATAATTAAAAGCTCCCATAGCTCATTAACACATTGAAAGCAGAGCTGGTGAGCAAAATCATAAAGTATACTAATTAATTTAATTTATATTTAATTGTATTAAAATAAATTACCATAAATAAACACAATATTATCATAATATAATCATAGAAAATATATATGTTTATTATGATTCAGCTATTAAATTATTTCATTAACAAAAAAAATAAGATAGGGCTACCTGAGCTTAACAGCGTTGAACATACAGCAATGAGAGGTTCAAGTGCCGACACGACAGAGACTGGGGGAAAACTACCCCGCCCCCGGGAACTACCTGGTCACCTGGTGCAACACCGGTAATCCGCCCTGGAAAGAGAATTTTCCGGGGATTAAAGCTCATAGGGTTACACCCAAAAAACGGTACAAAATATGTGCCTCAAAACCGCCGGTCAACGAACCGTAGCACTCCACCACAACGTTTCGTTGTCCTTTAGTATCATATTAAAGATTTCAGCATATCTTTACCTGTCCAGAAGATTTAAGCATATCTTCTGAATCCTCATAAAGGTGAAGCATATCTTTATTAAAGATGAAGTCTTTCAAGTATCCCTTTACACTTGAAACACTAGTAAGATTCCGGCATCTTTTTATCCCATAAAAAGTCTAAGCCTATCTTAATCTCTAATCTGGCGTCACCCAGAAGCCCTCATAGATCGCCGTCTTGAAGGCCGTGATACGCTATTGTATCAATCAATTGTTTGGCAAATAATCGCGAATTGCAAATCAGTCAATATAACCACCCAAAGGTACAACCACCGGGTTTTATATGCAATGTCAAACCAATTGTACCTGCCCCAGACCTCTTTGTAAAAAGGTCGCCGGGAGGGAAAGACTAAACAAACAAACGGCATTGTTTCAATGGCTTATTAAAGATTTCAGCATATCTTTTATCTGTCCAAAAGAATTAAGCATAACTTCTTAATCCTCATACAGATGAAGCATATCTTTATTAAAGATGAAGTCTTTCAAGTAACCCTTTACACTTGAAACACTAGTAATATTCAGGCATCTTTTTATCCCATAAAAAGTCTAAGCCTATCTTAATCTCTAATCCGGCTTCTCCCAGAAGCCCTCATAGAATGCCGTCTTGAAGGCCGTGATACCCTATTGTATCAATCAATTGTTTGGCAAATTATCTCGAATCGCAAATCCGTTAATATAACCACCCGAAGGTACAACCGCCGGGTTTTATATACAAGGACCCCAATGGAAATACGCCTAACGGCCTTATTGGGCTATCCTTAGTTGGAATTATGCAAGGCTGGTACATGTCATATTTATAACATACTATGTGGTACCAACTCTGTAAATTGCTAACTGAATAAATATAATTATTATTATTATTATTATTAATGTCAAACCAATTATACCTGCCCCAGACCTCTTTGTAACAAGGTCGCCGGGAGGTAAAGACCAAACAAACAGACAGCACTATTTCAATGGCTTTGAACAGCAGAGAAAACCAAGGCCAACAGGTGTCAGCCTGACCACCTAGAAAACTGAGTGGAGCCCCCCTCGACGGGAATAACTCAGGAAGCCTGATCCCAGGCTCGACCATAGAAAACGCAGTTTCTGATGAGCCCTCAAGCGACCAAACTCGTCGGGGTAACTTACCTATTTTGAGCCATCGTGACTAAAACTCGGTAAACAAAAACGGTGTTCTCGGAGCAACGAGAAAAACGCCGGAAAGGTAACCCACACTAAACTATACATTACAGGAGGGCGTAATGCATAAAGCAATGAATAACACAGGAAGCCTGCTCCCAGGCTCGACCACAGAAAACGCAGTTTCTTACGAGCCCTCAAGCGACCAAACTCGTCGGGGTAACTTACCTATTTTGAGCCATCCTGACTAAAACTCGGTAAACAAAAACGGTGTTCTCGGAGCAACGAGAAAAAACGCCGGAAAGGTAACCTACACCAAACGGACATTTTAACACATTTCATACAAAGGGTGTGCGCAAAAATAGGGATACCTGAACAGGAGGGCGTAATGCATAAAGCAAAACCGGGGCAAAGGTAGCCATGACAGAGACTGGTGGGATAATTACTCCAGGTACTGCATAGACCCGCCGGGACCCAGCTTTGGAAAAAAAGAACATTTCCAGGAATTAATGCTCATAAGGTTAACCCCAACATGTTCGCACACAAGTGTTAAATAACCCGCCGGGTAACGAGACGTAATACTCAACGACGACAGCTCGCTACGCGGTGGGGTTTCCTAAGTAAAAGATTTCAGAATATCTTAATTTGTCCAAAAGATTTATGAATACCCTCTGACATAATATATAAAGACCAGCATGGCGTTTATAACTGATGAAATCTTTCCGGTGGTGTTTGTTTCAAGATTTAATTTTGGAAAAAAAAAAACTAAAAAAGACGCCGGCCCCCGAATTATCTCGTAGATCAAATACTGGGAAGCCTGACAAATATACGAGATCTAACTCCTCCCGAAGTATCTTTTTAGATCGCCGTATGTTGAAGGCGGCGATACAAAACGTATCCCTCAATTGTCTGGTTAACTAACTGAATCGTAAATTCGTTATTCCCATCCCTCCAAGGAGCACCCGCCGGGTGTGAATATTAGTTTTTTTTTTTAAACGTTAACCCCAATTGTGCCCTAAAGCGCCGTATGTTGAAGGAGGCGATACACAATGCATCCCTCAATTGTCTGGTCAACTAAACTGAATTTTGCAAATTCGGGCATCCCACCCTTCCAGGTTGCACCCGCCGGGTGATTTAAAGTTTAAAAGTTAACCCCAAATGTTCCTAACCCCACTTCTTTGTAAAAGATCGCCGGGGAGGAAATATAAAGATCGCGGATTGCAAATCAGTCAATAGAACCACCCAAAGGTACAACCGCCGGGTTTTATATGCAATGTCAAACCAATTGTACCTGCCCCAGACCTCTTTGTAAAAAGGTCGCCGGGAGGGAAAGACTAAACAAACAAACGGCATTGTTTCAATGGCTTATTAAAGATTTCAGCATATCTTTCACCTGTCCAAAAGAATTCAGAATAACTTCTTAATCCTCATAAAGATGAAGCATATCTTTATTAAAGATGAAGTCTTTCAAGTATCCCTTTACACTTGAGACACTAGTAAGATTCAGGCATCTTTTTATCCCATAAAAAGTCTAAGCCTATCTTAATCTCTAATCCGGCTTCTCCCAGAAGCCCTCATAGATCGCCGTCTTGAAGGCCGTGATACCCTATTGTATCAATCAATTGTTTGGCAAATTAACTCGAATCGCAAATCCGTTAATATAACCACCCGAAGGTACAACCGCCGGGTTTTATATGCAATGTGAAACCAATTATACCTGCCCCAGACCTCTTTGTAAAAAGGTCGCCGGGAGGTAAAGACCAAACAAACAGACAGCATTGTTTCAATGGCTTTGAAAAGCAGAGAAAACCAAGTCCAACACGTGTCAGCCTGATCACCTAGAAAACTGTGTAGAGCCCCCCTCGACGAGAATAAACCAGGAAGCCTGATCCCAGGCTCGACCCTAGAAAACGCAGTTTCTGATGAGCCCTCAAGCGACCAAACTCGTCGGGGTAACTTACCTATTTTAGTCACCCTGACTAAAACTCGGTAAACAAAAACGATGTTCTCGGAGCAACGAGAAAAACGCCGGAAAGGTAACCCACACTAAACTATACATTACAGGAGGGCGTAATGCATAAAGTAATGAATAACACAGGAAGCCTGATCCCAGGCTCGACCACAGAAAACGCAGTTTCTTATGAGCCCTCAAGCGACCAAACTCGTCGGGGTAACTTACCTATTTTGAGCCATCAGGCCAAAACTCGGTAAACAAAAACGGTGTTCTCGGAGCAACGAGAAAAAACGCCGGAAAGGTAACCCACACCAAACGAGACAGTTTAACACATTTTATACAAAGGGTGTGCGCAAAAATAGGGATACCTGAACAGGAGGGCGTAATGCATAAAGCAAAAACCGGGGCAAAGGTAGCCATGACAGAAACTGGTGGGATACTTACTCCAGGTTCTGCATAGACCCGCCGGGACCCAGCTCAGGAAAAAAAGAAAATTTCCAGGAATTAATGCTCAAACATGTTCGCACACAAGTGTTAAATAACCCGCCGGGTAACGAGACGTAATACTCAATGACTACAGCTCGCTACGCGGTGGGGTTTCCTAAGTAAAAGATTTCAGAATATCTTAATTTGTCCAAAAGATTTATGAATACCCTCTGACATAATATATAAAGACCAGCCTGGCGTTTATAACTGATTAAGTCTTTCCGGTGGTGTTTGTTTCAAGATTCAATTTTGGAAAAAATAAAATAAAAAAGACGCCGGCCCCCGAATTATCTCGTAGATCAAAAACTGGGAAGCCTGACAAATATACGAGATCTAACTTCTCCCGAAGTATCTTTTTAGAACGCCGTATGTTGAAGGCGGCGATACAAAACGTATCCCTCAATTGTCTGGTTAACTAACTGAATTGTAAATTCGTTATTCCCACCCTTCCAGGGAGCACCCGCCGGGTGTGAATATTAGTTTAAAAAACGTTAACCCCAATTGTGCCTTAAATTGCCGTATGTTGAAGGAGGCGATACACAATGCATCCCTCAATTGTCTGGTCAACTAAACTGAATTTTGCAAATTCGGTCATCCCACCCTACCAGGTTGCACCCGCCGGGTGATTTAAAGTTTAAAAGTTAACCCCAATTGTTCCGAACCCCACATCTTTGTAAAATATCGCCGGGGAGGAAAAACAACAACAGCATAGTTTTATATTGGCTTTGCAAAACCGAAAAAACTACAAACAACACGTGTCCGTATGAACACTGTTAGATGGGTACAGCCAACCCGCCGGGAATCAGTAGGAGCCTGCAACAGGCACCCCAGAGACGCCTACTGGGGAGCCACAGACACCCACTCGCCGGGGAAACAAGACTGTTTTTAAACCACGCGTGGCCAAAACTCGGCAACCAGCCGGGTTTTTTCATGGTGTAACCGAGAAAAACCCGCCGTAAATAACCGACCCCGTCCAGATACCATCTGAATGCAACACAGGACCGAGGCGTAGCCAAAACACAACTAACGCCGGGCCCAACATAGTCCGTGGAATTAGCCAATACACAACTAACCCAGGACACATAAATAGTCCGTGGAATTAGCCAATACACAACTAAACCAGGACACACATCACACAGTAGTGCATATTTAGAAAATAAATCAATAACACTTGTATATGTGGTAAAGCTACGAGAGGCTGGCTAGGCCTAGGAAGACGGATAACAATAACATGTCGGAATATAAACAAAAAGCACTGAATTATATCACAACAGGAACCACCGCCAACACACCACTGTAGCAAATACTTCCGGCAAAGGGAAGAACTGACTCGGGACCCAGAAAAAACTTCACTAAGTGAAGAAAAATACGCTGGGAACGTCAGAAAAAATATGCTACCTCATCAGAAAGATAAAAGGAAGCAATAACGCGTAATGAAAGCCGCCTGCATCACAAAGCTAGCTAACTGTGAAAAAGTTCACCTGTCCACAACCGGACCACAAGGGTACATCCGAAATAGATGCCCCAAACACACGACCCAAAATACACTGCACTGCGGGCAACCAGCCCAGGACACTCCTGCTACGCATATCCTAACCTTACTCGATACATCCCGGAGTAAACAAATGAGAAAAAACTCACTAGGGACGCAGCAAATGCGGAACCAACGGAGCGTGGAGAGACACGTCCGGGCCGGCTGACCGCAGAGCAGAGAAGGAAGAATGACGCCTGAATCAGCGTCTGGTCAAAGATCCACACAAGTACATCTACGATATGATGGAAAGCTTATTGGATAGTTATTCTTATTTTCTTTTTGTTTTTTATTTTTTACGAATTTTTTTCGTAGTGAGAACCCAATTCATAATGACTGAAGCCATGAGTGAGGTCGCGTGCGCTCATGATGAAGGCTCCTCAGATTTTAAATACTCTGCGCGGTAGATTCAAACTACGGCGGATTAGTGTTTGAAGAGGATGCCTTATGTAATAGGCATGTTCGTCAATGATGACTAATAAATATTGTTTTGTTATAAATGAAACATCGTTATTCAACTAAAGAGATTATTGTACGGAATACAGTTCTAATATTAGTGATCCTGTAATCATGACATAAGTAACAAGTCGAGTCGACTATTGCGAGAGATATTGTAATATTGAAATTAATTGACAAAGCGTTGATAGATATAGTAGTCATGTTATATTTGAGTTGAACATTGAGTTGGAAATTGTTATTCTGATATACGAAGTGATCAAGTGTAAAATGTTGTAATGATGACATAGGTACTTTTGAAATAGCGGTTATATTGAACTATGTAATGACATATATTAGTTGAAGCTTGATAATATTGAATATAGTATAAGAGTTCAGTTGTATTGTGTTAATTCATCTGTGAGATAGGAATCACGAGTGTGGGACACTCCGGAAAAGAGTTAAATTTAAGTAATTGCCGACGGGTACATATTTACATGTTTTGAGATATATGATATATATAGATAGGTTGTAAATATACGAACGTCTAGATTAAATTGATTAAAGCCTTGGTTACGATTGGACATATTGAGGCAAAGTAAAGTATGTAAATTCTTTTGGAAATAGTGACGTGCCTTTGGATCGAAGTCGGAGTGAATCAATGCCTGAATAACGGGTATCCAAATAGGTGGTAACGGGAACTTAAGAGTTCCAATGTACAATCTATATTGGGTCGACGGTATTATTCAATTTATGGATTGAACTCATTCCGGCCCGAACAGAGAATCAATTGCTATGATGATACATGCTACCGGGGAGTTTTGTTAAATGAAGGATACAAACTTCTGAACAATTGTCGAATTATTCCCACCTTAGTAGAATATTTAGATTCGGAAAAATAAGTACTATATTTGGTGGCAAGCGGTGGGATTCGACAAATTGTTTAGATTGAGTAGGCCTACATTTATCTAACGAACCAGACATAATGACGACATTACTACCATTTCGATCAAGGGAGGAAGGGAAAAAGGAAATCGAACTGTGGATTGAACAATTAGAATGTCAATTCACCCTACTTGATGTGGGAGTGGATAAGAAGAAGATAGCCTACGGAAAGGCACACTTAGGCAAGGTCCTGAACGACATAAGGGAACGCCTAGAGGGACTAGTATCATGGGCCGAAGTTAGAAAGGCGCTGATAGAAGAATTTGGCCAAGAAACCTCCACAAGGAAGGCCAGAGACAAACTAAAGAGTATGAAGTTAGAGCAAGGTTATGGTCTTCGAAAGGGGTGAAGTCACAGAGTGTGAGGTGAAGTTGAACAGTCAGGCTATGGAGATTGTCAGCTCTTTTAAGTATCTGGGCAGTGTGTTGAGTAAAGATGGGACTATGGATGAAGAAATGCGGGAGAGGGTGCAACAGGGGAAGAGGGTTGTAGGAACGTTGAAAGCAGTAACAAGAAATAGAGTGGTCAGTATGGAAGTGAAGAAGTCCTTGCATGACAGTGTGGTAATCCCGACACTAACTTACAGAAGCGAAGCATGGACAGAGACTCAGACCAAGAGTGAGAGTGGTGGAAATGAGTTACTTGAGAAGTGCGTGCGGATTTACATGGAGGGTTACACAGACGAATGAGGAAGTACGAAGGAGGTGTGGTGTGGAGGTAGATGTGCTGGAAAGTGTGAAAAGGAACAACTTGAGATGGTTCGGCCATATGGAACGTATGGAAAGCGAGAGATTGACTAAGAGGGTGTACGAGAGCGAGGTGGAAGGACAGAGAGGGAGAGGTGCACCGAGGGAGAGGTGGAAGGATGGAGTGAGGAAGTATATGAATAAAGGTGGTGCTGGTTGGGAGGAGGGGCGTCGACTGACTGAGGACAGAGGTGCATGGGGGCGGTTCGTTCGTGGCCACCCCTTCGGGGATCACGGTGTCAGGCAATAGATAGATAGATAGATGAAGTTAGATGGACAAAATGTGAGAACTGTGAGGAGGGAAATTACGAAGAATGTCAAAACTGCTTACCCTCACATGGACCAAGAGAGTCAGGAGACCGAGATAAGAGAAATCATGATTCAGGCCTGTCCTGTGGACGTTAGAAAACACTATTATACATGAAGTAACTACCACAAAGGAACTCATGGATCTAATCAAGAAAGTAATGGAAACCAGAGAGCTAAAGGAGGAGAAAAAGAAAGGGGAGGAGGAGAACATAAACAAAGGGTATCAGAAAACGATGATCCGATGCTTTATATGCAGACAAACCGGACACCTTGCTAGGAACTGCTCAAACCGTCCCCAAACTCAGACACAGATTCAACTCGAGACCAACACATCCAAACGACCGATCTTTTCCAATGGTGACAAATCCAAACCAGGGGGGAATGATCCCAGTAGAGTACAGAGAAACCGAGACCCAATCAAAAATCACGATGCCAGAAAGGGGAGAAAATTTTCCTCTAAACCTCTCATAGAAGGGCGATATGGCGAGGTTAATATATTAGAAAGACAAATGCCTTGCGAAACATCTTAATAAATAAAGGTCAATGTTTGTCAGTTACCCGATCAGTTACCCGACCTTTGTTACTAAACTCCTCCCACAGTTTTGGTGCCAGGTGGGAGTGTGGGGCTCTGTTGGAAAGCCCAGGCTTTGGAGATGGTTTTAGGCGAGTTTAGTGGAAATCAGAGACACTTTTGTTTAATACAATTTTCGGCAGAACTTATGTAGTATACGGGAGCGAAAAAAATGCGAAAAAAATTACCGTTTGGGGCAGAAGGAGGCCTCCGATCGAAAAGGTGTATGGAACGAAAGTTGTTTGCAGCCCCCCAAAATGGGGGTACGGAGGAGGTCAGATCCTAAATCGGAGGTCATTTAGCGGCCGAAATCGAGGTCGCCGTTTAATGAGGCACAGGGAGATCGAGGCCGGTGATTATGGTAGTAGTAGTATTGTGATGATTGTGGTAGTAGTGATTGATGATGGTGATTATGGTAGTACTAGTGGTGGTAGTAGTGATGGTGATTATGGTGATTACCCGGGCAACGCCGGGTACCCCTGCTAGTTAGTAATAAATGGGAAAGCAGCAAACATGTTAATAGATACAGGGGCAAATAGAAGTTGTTTTTTGGAGACCTTTGTGAAAAATAATCAGAGAGAACTAGGACCGCTAAACCAAATGGTATTCAGTTGGCAGGAGCCGGAGGGCAACCATTGACAATTTAGGGTAAAACTAACGCCCTGGTGGAAAGGAATTAAATTCACCACAGATTTTTGTGTTCTATCGGGAAAATCTAACAGCGGAGTAGATGGCTATCTAGGAATAGATCTAATGAATCAATTGGGGGTAACCATACAGTGTGGCCCGAAAGACACTATGACCACACTACAACCCCAAATAGTAGCTACCACGGGAAACATTTCTATCCCCCCCAAAAACCTGGAAAATGATAGAAATCCCCAGATGCCAAGGAATGACTGCCGGGATTTTTTAACCGGATGCACAAAATGAAGCCCAAATATCTCCCACCTTTATTACTACGGATCAGAGAAAATTAGTTCTTGCTAACTTTGGAGACTCTACGATTAATTACCACAAGGGAAAACTGTTAGGACAAGTTACACCCGCACAACCCACTACTGTTGGGACTGACGGACCGGCTAACTTACCTGAGATCCCAAAACAATTGACGTCAGACCAAGCCGCTACTTTACATGAATTATTATGGGCATACAGAGACGTATTCGCCCAAGATGAAGGGGACCACGGATCGGCCCGAACACGACACAAACACGAAATACATACCCAAGAACCACCTATTAGACAACCCTATAGACGACAAAATCCAATCATGAGGCAGAAAGAGAAGGAACAGGTGGATGATATACTTAACCCGTACAGCCCCAGCGACGCGTCTGACGCGTCGGCGATGTATGTAATGCACAGCCCCAGAGACGCGTCTGGCGTGTCACCCTAATTGCGCCGACCGTAACCTCAGGTGTAGCCACTCAAGAGGGCTCAGATTTGTATGGGAACTGTGTACGTATCCCACGCAACCGTGCCGATGGTTGAAAACTCTCAAAGTCCACGTGCGTGCGCGTGAGCGCGCAATAACTTGGTTTTTTGGGGTAATTGCCTTCAATTTTTTACTCTTGTAAAATACGTTTTCGGGGCTCTGTAGGACCATTCTTTAAGCTTTTTGAGCGGTTTTTCGTGGTTTTTCCTTCATTCCTAACCCATTCGCTATTGTTTCTGGAATAAAACCATTTTTTGAAAACCGGCCGGGTTCTGGTGAACAAACATTACAAAACTAGCCGGGGCTCCACGGGTTAAACAAGGGATAGTAGTGGAGTCATACAGTCCGTGGTCGTCACCGGTAGTCCTAGTAAAACAAAAAAAAGATGGGTCTACTCGGTTCTGTGTGTATTACAGAAAACTGAACGATGTTACTATCAAAGATGCTCAACCCTTACCTCGTATTGATGACTCGCTAGAATCACTAAATGGGTCAACGTTGATTTCTACCCTAGATCTACAGAGTAGGTACTGATAAGTACCAGTTAGGTCAGAGGACCAGGAGAAATCCGCGTTCGCCACGAGCGAAGGTAAATTCTACCCGTTTACGGTTTTACCTTCGGAGTTTGCAATGGACCAGCCAGTTTTATTAGAGTCATGGATGAAGTACTGAGGGGAGTAACTTGGAGGACTTGCCTAGCCTACCTGGACGATATCATAATATTTTCGAACAGTTGGGAGGAACACATTAACCGACTACGGGAAGTGTTAGAGAGAATTCGGAGGGCAGGACTAAAATTAAAATCTTCTAAGTGCCAATTAGAGGCCCGCGAAGTAGCATACTTAGGAAATGTGGTCTCCAAGAATGGTATCCAACCTGACCCCCTTAATGTCAAAGCTATTGCAGAGATCCCCCCCCCCCCCACCACTGTCAAAGGAATCAGAGCGTTTTTGGGGATGGCTTCCTATTATCGGAGATTTATACCTAATTTTTCAAAAAAATGCTCGACCTATGACTAAGAGACTTGAGAAAGGGAGGAAATTTGACTGGGATCAGAGCTGTCAATCGGCTTTCGATCACCTCAAACAAAAGCTAACCTCCAATCCCATTGTTTGTCATCCTGATTTCACCAAACCTTTCCAATTGTACACGGATGCCTGCCTCTGACGAAGTGTTAGGGGCAGTATTGGCCCAGAAGATTGATGGGAAAGAAGGCATAGTGGCATGCGCCAGTCGGACCACAAATAAGGGAGAGAAGAATTACAGTGTTACTAAGAAAGATGGTTTGGCTTTAGTCTGGCCTGTTCAATATTTTCGTTCTTACTTAGCCAGAGTTCATTTCGAAGTAATCACGGGCCACCATAGCTTACAGTGGCTCAGGAAAATGAAGACCGAAGACGGATTGTTTGTTAGATGGAAGGGGATTCTAGAGGAATATTCTTTTGTAGTTAAGCATCGACTGGGTAAGCTTCACACCAATGTTGATGGTTTATCCCGATTACCTGTAGTACCAGTCCAACCCACTCGACCCAAAAATAAAAAGAATTATCCGATACCAAACTGTGGGGATAAAATAAAGTTTTCTGAAGGAGCCTGGTGGGACTCTATAAGGATTGTGTAGTGTTGGATTATCTTGAGACTAAACACATGATTAAAATCCTCCACGGACAAGAGGAAAGGGAGCTCATTTAGGTCAGTCTAGAGTCTTGAGACAGTTTAATGAAAGGTACTGGACTTCACGAGCCAACAAAATTGTCAAAGAAGTGATTCAAAGTTGTTTGGGTTGTCAGAGAGGGAAAGACGGACGAGGACCCAAACAACTACCGGGACACATTTTTGCTGGAAAACCGTGGGAGAAGTTGTCTGTGGACATTATGGGACCTTTGCCCAGACAGACGAACAAATGGTACATCCTGACCTGTGTTGACGTCTTCTCAAAGTACACAGTTGCTTGTGCTATTCCGGGCAAGGAAGCTGAGACCGTTGCTAATAGTATACTGGAGAATGTCATTTTTGTGTATGGCACCCCCAGAATGCCAGATGTATTCTGAGTGATAGGGGGAAGGAATTTAATAATGAAATCTGGCAACATTTGGGAGATACCTTGGGGTACCAGATTCAACACACCTCCCCGTATTACCCCCAAGGGAACGCGGTATGTGAAATAAATCATCGGTTACTCGCAAATTGTGTAAGAGCCAGTCTAAGTTCACAAGGGGAAGAAATATCCCGAGGTTGGCCCGAGCTACTGCCGGAAATAATCTGGGGAATCAATACCACAGTTTGTAGAACCACCGGATATTCTCCCTATGAGATTATATTTGGAAGTACTCCTAAACTACCTCAAGAACGACTATTGCCTTACCCTATTAATTCCGCCAAATACTCCCGACCAGACCATTATCTTCAAGGTCAAGGGAAAAAACGGCCACAATTCCATAACCACGTTACTCAACGGCAGCCCAAGAATCTTACCTTAAATAATCCATATTACCGGGGGGAATATATTCTGGTCAACAGACATGACCCCACACAGATTGGTAAATTAGAGGAGAAATATGAGGTTCCTTTCCGAGTTGTGGAGATAAATGGACCATACCAAGTCTTATACTTACATCATGGGGATATTGTTTCGCCTACGCATATCCGCCATACTAAACGGTACGAGGGAATTTTACCGCCGGATATGAGCGAGTGGAGTAGAGGGGAAGAAAGTGAGGGAGATCTAGAATCTGGGGCTGAGGATTCTGATGACTTTTTAACTCGGAATAAGGCAGAAGGTCCCGTGTTGAGAGAAGATTATACTGGGATGTTTCCGTTCTGGGGGTCTCATAGTAGGAACCAAGACGAGGATTATTCCGCGTCCGAGCCCCGAGAAACTGAGGGGATATCCCGAGGGTCTATAAATTGCGATAACTCTACGGATCCGGAAAGCGAAGTTTCAAATTTTGAGGGAGAATAAGACTTTAAGTAGTGAGGAAGAATGTCTATAAACATAAATAACTGAGAAAGAGGTATTTACCGAAACTCGTATTCTATAATTATGGTTCTCCTTCAACTGAAATAAATAAGTTACAGGAAGACAGAACGACTGATTTCACAGGCAAAAGTCCAAAGAAATCCCCTAAACCAATGGGTCCTACGGAAACAGTTACACGTAGTGGTAGAATTAGCCATCCACCAATCAGGTACCCGGACGAGGCTATAAATAGAACCCCCGAGGCACGTGCCGGTCAGTTGCAAGGCACCATGCCTCTCCCAACTGACCCTCGGTACAGGCTCCTTCGCCTACTAACCATTGTCGACAGAAAAGGGCAAAGAGTGCAAACCCTTAGGCTTAGAGCTGTCAAACAACTCCTCAGCCAACCGGGTCAAATCCTGTTAGCCAAAACAGTGATAGGGAACCAGAATCCAGCAATTCAGCTCCACAGGTGTGTCAGCGAGCATAGTGGCTTAATTGATTGGCAGACTGATGGCAGGGATTTTAGAGGAATAGTACTGCGGCGATCAAGTGCTCGCCTTAATTTAGCATGAGATGGTGAAGTAAGAATCCTGCCATCAGCCAATCAACACGCTGAGTTGAACCGTCCCTTTAAACCAGCTGTACCTGACATTCCTGGCGAGTATCACAACATTGTCACACCCTCCAGCTCGATCAATCAGGAGCCGCCATGGACGCTTCAAACTCAAACACAGCCAGCTGCGCTTACCCGTACGCCTTTTAAATCGCTCTCGCTACTTCCACAAACCGTCTCTCCTGGTAGCTATAAGTCTATTCTCCCGGTGCAAGCCACATACTCCCGTAAGTCACTACAAGACATCTGCAACAAGCTACCAGGAATATATTATGATGATATAAAGCAAGAGGAGAGAGAGAGAACCATTCAAGCCGCAAGCTGGTGCCCGGGAGACTGGCTAGACCAATCACAGCGCGCCATTTCGTGAGGTGGGACTATAAAGAGAGGCGGGCGTGGCCCAGGTACTTGGTGACGCTCTGGTCTCTCTCACAGGCCTGTAGCCCCCCCCATCTACAAGCGGAAGAAGAAAGAAGGAAGGAGAAAGAAGAAAGAAGGAAGAAGAAAGAAGAAAGGAGATCTTCAAGCAGCAGTAGAAGAAGAAGATGGACGAGTTGAGGACCAGAAAAACCTAGCCCCAACGCTTCCTCCATCAGTTCTCTCTCCTCCAATCGACCCTCGATCTGCGCTCGCCCGGCCAATCAGCTCACTGCATCTCACCTCATATCTCATCATCATCCTTGTCCATTCTCATTACTTTCCTATACTCTTATCTTTTCCCCAAAACCTTTCCCACTACTTTTCCTTTTCTAAATTATTAAATATTACCCACTACCGCCCATTAGAAGCCCACTTGTAGTACGACGCCGAACCCTGAAGGCATTGCCATGAAGGGGGGGGTTTAGCCCCTGGTTATAGGAGGCAAGTGGGTAGGGTTTATACTTCAAGTAGGTTAGGGTCTGGTGACATAGGCTTGCCTACAGTCCAAGGACATAGGTAGGAGTTAGGTTTTTTCTGGGGACATCCCATAGGGGTGCCCCCTGGGTACAGTTTTAAAATTCTCCATAAAAATTTTCAATTAACTCTACCTCCCTAACTTGTTATTTTCCCCATTCATTTTCACTTTTCTTATAGTTAGAAATTAAACTTGTTTCTCCCAATGATTCAGTATGGCACTGTATGTTAAATTTAAATGCATTAACAATCCCCCTGATGACCCAGGCTCTCACATATTTAGTATCACTCAAACCCAAATAGTCAGAGTTTTCAAAAATCTCAATGTAATCAAAATAAGACTTGCTTCACAAAAAGATCTTGATGCATATCTCAACCCCGCCACTCTAAAGAAACTCCAATCTGCTGGTTATGAACTAGTCCTCTCCCCAGAACTAAAAGCTGCCTGTACAGTCAAAATTCTGCACCCTGACAAGAACATCTTCAACAAAGACGAAGATGAGATTGCCAGGGAATTTTCCAAGAAAAACTCCATCACTGTCTGTGAAGTATATAAAACCCAACGTCAAGCCCTCAAAATTCGATGTGCCTCCCCTCAGGAGGCCAGTAAGCTTCTAAAAACAGGTCTCAAGGCATTTCATGTGATTTTGCCGCCTGATTTTCTGACCCCTGAGTCCTGGATCAATCTCAGGCAGTGCTATAACTGTTATGCTTACGGACATCCCACAGCCCAATGTCAAAAAACAGTAACTTGCTCTCGTTGTGCTGAGTCAGGGCACTCATTTACCACCTGCTCTTCAATCACTCTGAAATGCTCAAACTGCAATGGCCCTCACATTGCAATCAGTGCCGAATGTCCCTTCCGTCTCAATGTCTTAAAAGACACTAGAAAAAACGCAAAGGCCACTCCAACCAATCCCAACCAAACACGTCCTTTATTCTCATCCCACCCAGTCACTGCCAAATCATATGCTTCAGCGAGCACCTCACACATCCCTCAATCCTCCCCCCTACCCCACCCAACATCAATCCTCCCGGCCCATTGTTCAACCGCGAAATATTCGCCCAAACTTCAGTCCTTGTTAATGTTGCACTCCACCTCACGAACCAAAAAGTCACCCCCCAGTTTAACAAGCTACTAAATGATGGCCTGACTGCCCACAATCTCCCTGCCATCATGATCCCTGAGTCTTGGTTCCAGCATAGCAAGAACTCTCATAATCCATCTCTCTCAGCCACTCCTCTTCCTATTCCACTACCCTCAACCTCTACCTCCAACTCATCCTCCACTACCCCTATTCCTCAACCCCCAAGCGCCAACGAAATCCCTGAAATGTCAATCCCTCTCACCACTGAAAATGAACCTCAAGATCTCCCTACCCAAACCCCCCCCCTCACAAATGTCACAGACCCAACTCTCAATGCATCTGACCCTGACCTTCCTAACCTTACTACCCCAACATCCTTCATGCCTCCCCCACCCCCTCCTACACCAAAAACGCCCACCATTCCTCCCCAATCTCCTCTAAAACGAAAACCCACCAGTCCAGCTGAGATATCCTCCCCTGAATTAAACCGTTCTCGGTCAAAGTCACGTAAAGTCGAAACCCCAAGAAAAAACACCAAATCTACCTCCAAATCTCCATCTTTTGGAGGAGTCCGCTCCTTATCCTGTCCCTCTCCAACCCGGGCCCCACCATCCCCCCACTTCCCCACACATAGCTCACTTCACGATACCCCATCATGTTAAGAGTCATCCAATTCAACATAAGACACTACTACAATAACAGACACCTACTCACACAATTAATTTTAGATAATGACCCAGACATAATACTAATTAACAGCACCTGTACGTACAACACACATAAAATTAGATTCTTTGGTTACACAACACGACAGACCGACGGCGATGCCAACGATGGAGTTGCAATCATGATAAAAAGCACCATTCAACACGAATTCATCACAGACTGGACATACAAGCATTTCCTTGCAGTTAAAACACACACAACACTCGGACCCCTCATAGTTGCCACCACATATGTCAGACCCAATACCTACATCCCTTACACAGACTTAAATACCTTATTCAATAACAATGCACCTACACTTATACTTGCAGACTTTAACGCTAGACACCAAGCTTTCCAACATAATACCATTAATCAACGTGGAATTCAACTATTAGCACTACACAACCACAAAAGATTAACTTTTCAAGGCCCAGATTTCAACACAGTTTTCACACCAAACGGTAATGGTAAACCTGACTTAATTTTTTCAAACCAAGCTTTTAATATATTCCATCATGATATTTCCCCAGGGCCACTTTCAGGATCAGATCACATCCCAGTTTTCATGTCAATTTCTTCAAACCCAATTCAAGTCCCATGTCCATCTCATTTTAACTACTCACAAGCAAACTGGGAAGAATTCAAAAACATTTTATCAGAAGACAACTACATACACGACTATGAGGGACAACACTACACACACATAGACCAACAAATTGAGAACCTACAGAACAAAATCATAAATGCAGCCAACACAACCATCCCAAAAACTACATACAAAATCAAACACACTTTCAGACCCTCCATCAGAACACAACGACTCCTAGTGTGCTATCGTCGTCGATTCGAACAGAACAAACACAACCACATACCAGGCCGAGTACGTTACGATCTCTCCAACCTCAGAACTCACATCCTTAACAGCCTGCAATCTGATCATGATGCTCACTGGACTCACCTAGTACACTCAGCAGAACAAAACAGGAAAACTAAGCCCTGGGAATTCTGGCAACATATAAAACGTTTAAAAGGTAATACCACTCCCAGAACATCCTCCCTCACTGTTAATGGCAACAAAATTACTGATCCTAGGGCTATCACAGATACATTTAAACAGACATGGCAACAAGTATACCACCCACACCCCATTGAAAGGCCTGCCGAACAACACATCCGCAATATAGAACAACATCTCACTACCATCCCTGACAACATCTCCCATGACACACACATTAACCTAAACACACTTGACCCTCAAAACATACTCACTGCTCCCATTGTGCCAGACGAAGTCAAATTCATCCTGTCTAAAGCACGGAGAAAGGCGCCTGGTGCCACGGGTATTAATCACCACCTTGTAAAGCACCTACCTAACACTTTCATAACAGCACTCACTCGCCTCTACAACGCCATCCTGGCATCAGGCTACTTTCCCGTCTGCTTCAAGACAGCGACCATTATCCTCATTCCCAAGAAAAACCAAGACAAGACTAATCCACTAAACTACAGACCCATTAGTCTACTTGAGACTCTTGGGAAGACTCTAGAACGTATCATAAACCACCGACTCAGACTATTTCTCGAAGACGAAGGACTCCTCACGAACATGCAATTTGGTTTTAGACAACACAGATCGACACAAGAAGCACTAAACATTATCACAAACTACCTTCACATAAACAAACAGTCCAGACGAAAAAACAAGACAGCCTTAATTACAAAAGACATAAAACGAGCTTTTGACACAGTGTGGCACGAAGGCTTGAAGTACAAAATCTGCGAAAATTTCAACTTCCCATTAATTACTCAGAAACTTCTCTGCAACTTTTTGGATAATAGAACAGCCAAAATTAAGTTTTCTAATCTTTATTCAGATTCATTTCCACTAAACGCAGGCGTACCTCAAGGCTCAGTGCTCGCTCCTACCCTCTACATCCTATACACAAATGACTTTCCCAACCCCACTCACAATGACTCTCTCACAGTAATGTACGCAGACGATGTGACGCAAATAATAAGAGCAGACACAATAGACGCATTGACAAACAAAGCTCAAAGAGAACTTGACAAAGTAGCACAATGGGAGCAAAAATGGCGGATTCAGGCTCATCCACAAAAATCACACGTCACATACTTTGCCAAGGGACATCTCCGCCCAAGACCCTTATTCCAGAACTCCCGAGCACCTGTCCCTAACCGCACACAAATAAATGTCTCTCCCACAAACAAAGTACTCGGCCTCACATTCGACAAAAACATCCGATTCCACAAACAAGCACAAACTTCCATTGCCATTGCATCAAAATCACTACAAACCATCTATCGTTTCAGAAATGCCTCAATAAAAACCAAGCTTCACTTATACAAAGCACTTATAAGACCTCTTTTGTGCTACGTCCCACTCAGCATTTCACTTTCGGCCCCTACCAACCAACTAAAATATCAAAGAATACAAAATAAAGCACTGAGGTGGTTGTTCGGGACTCAGTGGTATGAGTTCCAGACGGCACAACATCTTCACAATCTAGCCCACATCCCCCCTCTAAATACTTATTGGCAGCAATTAGCAGAAAAACAAATTATAAAACTTGAGACCTTTCATGATAACTTCATCCAAATTTTCAACATAATTGTACACCGCCCCATGTCAAACCTCCTTCACCCCAACAACAGAGAGGCACCCATTCCAATATTCACTTAAAATCAGGATTGGTAGAGGAGGTGGGTCATGCCGGCTCGTCCACAGTCCAGCCTCCCTACCACTCCTGACCTAGATTCCTAGCTTCACTTCCCATTAAAATGTATAATTTCACAGACAAAGTACAAGACAACAACCTTTTAACGTAACTCCTATAATAATAACAGTACAGCCTTCTTACAGGTTCTGCCACTGACAGACTTCCCCAGCAGTACCCCTTTTGACTCAATGCCACCCAAAATTACCTCCCCCTATACCATTTTCGAATACTACCACCCAAAAATACAACCCCAAAACATGCAAGCACTTTCGATCTTATACCATCCAAAATTAACTTGCTCCCCATCCCTTGCCCCCTTCTTGGCAAGCCATCCTGAATCACTAAAGTAACTTCTCCAACTAAATCAACTCAACCCCAGCTCAATTATTCAACTCACGCACGTTGGGTCAAGCCCCGACACCCTATTTCTCCCACTATTATCACTGTCTCTCCTACTTAACCAATAAAAACTTCCCTTCTTTCACCCTCACCCACCTTTTCTATATTCATTCATTCATTCATTCCCCAGACGTCACTTCTGTCACGGGTACCACTGGGCCACCTGCCAGCAGCCACCTCTCCCGCCCTCACCTGCAAAGTGGTGGGAATTTGGACAAGCCTGCTCCAGCCTTCCAGCTCACTTACCGGCATCCAGTAAAGTCCACCCCTGGCCCAACACAGTTTTCGTCTGCCGACCAGATACACCACAAGTATCCTGGTGCTTGCCGCCACATTGCTAGCTTACATACCTACAGCCAAGCAATTCAAGAGGGGCGACAAGTGGTAGATGGGACTGAAGATTTCCAGAAGAGATATTGGCCGGCCTTGGGGTGGTGAAGATTGTTCCAGACAAGAAACCCAATATTATTTATAAGGACCCTTATGGGCCCGCAACCAACTTAATAAAGAGAGAGAAATGCTAGACAAACCCAGTGGTACCAACCATTAAAAATAGATGTGTTCTTATAACAAAATAAAGAGAAAAGGATTAGACTCATGAATAAATAAAAAGATGCAGTGTTGAGGGAAGATAGCTGTTAATGTTAGAAAAGGCTCCATGCCACTTAGCTATCAATAGAATAGGATCTTATAGGGTAATAAGTAAATGAAATGACTAAGGAAGAATCATATGGGAATCTGATTGAATAATTATTAGTGATAGCGGGGTTATGAGAATTATTCCAGAATAGGGGATGAATAATATTTGCCGATAGGTTAGATCTAGCTTGAGAAATAGTTAGGAAGGACTCTAGTCCATTTGATGATATATATTGTTTTTGTTATAAATGAAACATCGTTATTCAACTAAAGAGATTATTGTACGGAATACAGTTCTAATATTAGTGATCCTGTAATCATGACATAAGTAACAAGTCGAGTCGACTATTGCGAGAGATATTGTAATATTGAAATTAGTTGACAAAGCGTTGATAGATATAGTAGTCATGTTATATTTGAGTTGAACATTGAGTTGGAAATTGTTATTCTGATATACGAAGTGATCAAGTGTAAAATGTTGTAATGATGATATAGGTACTTTTGAAATACCAGTTATATTGAACTATGTAATGACATATATTAGTTGAAGCTTGATAACATTGAATATAGTATAAGAGTTCAGTTGGATTGTGTTAATTCATCTGTGAGATAGGAATCACGAGTGTGGGACACTCCGGAAAAGAGTTAAATTTAAGTAATTGCCGACGGGTACATATTTACATGTTTTGAGATATATGATATATATAGATAGGTTGTAAATATACGAACGTTTAGATTAAATTGATTAAAGCCTTGGTTACGATTGGACATATTGAGGCAAAGTAAAGTATGTAAATTCTTTTGGAAATAGTGACGTGCCTTTGGATCGAAGTCGGAGTGAATCAATGCCTGAATAACGGGTATCCAATCTATGTACAATCTATGTACAATCTATATTGGGTCGACGGTATTATTCAATTTATGGATTGAACTCATTCCGGCCCGAACAGAGAATCAATTGCTATGATGATACATGCTACCGGGGAGTTTTGTTAAATGAAGGATACAAACTTCTGAACAACTGTCGAATTATTCCCACCTTAGTAGAATACTTAGATTTGGAAAAATAAGTACTACAACCTTAACAATATTTGTAACAATTACTAAATAAGTATGTATTTACATCACCTTGACAACATCAGGAACTGTTACTCAATCAACGTGTCCTTAATTAAATCACCTTAACAAGATCATAAACTATTTTTCCATCACAATATCCTTAAATTACTTTATTAGATATTATGCGTGATCGAAAGCATGCTGTCTATGAGGTAAATATCTAATTAATAAAGATTGTTTCCTAACTATTTCTCAATCTAGGTCTATCCTAAGGCAAATCTTACCTCTCTCTTCCACTGGATTTGTGGACATCATTACTTTATTATCCCTTTACTCTTACTCCTAGTCCTAGACTCCCGGAGAACTGGGTATAGCCGCCCTTTCGTCTAAGTTACATAAACTCAGATTTTTCTGGCACAAGGTATTCCAATGGATTTTAGCTAATTTTGGTGTGCTGAATCCAAATCTGTCATCAGTTTTTGTCTATCACATCAGGTTTTCGAGATATAAAATCTTGCATTTTCGCAAGAAACAGCAATTTATGCTCATAATGGAAGAATTAAACATACATAGATACAAAAATGTAATGAGTCGTAGCACAAAGTTGTGATAGTGAATGCACATTAGCATGTAAGAATTAAGTGTGAAGATAACAAAACTATGTACAAAAAGTCTATTCATTGTGGTCATGTTACAACTGCATAAACTTCCTCTTCTTTGACGATCTCTGATGTACAGCTTCTGGAATGTCTCTCATCAAGCTCCAGCAGTAATCTGCCATCATGTTTGAGTCCCATCGGCCTTGGTAACGTTCTTGCATTACTATAATGTCTTGATGAAAGCGTTCACCTTGCTCTTCGCTCACATCACCCAGGTTCTCTGAAAACTTGCCCAAGTGACTATGTAAGTAGTGCACCTTGATGCTCATTCTACATCCAAGTGCTTGCAAACTCAAGAGAAGCTCCTCCACAATCTCTTGATGGTTGTCAGCTTTCCTGTTCCCAAGGAAATTCTGCACCACATCAGAGAATGCATGCCAAGCTCTAGCCTCTGCCGCATTCATTGTTGTAACAAAGTATGGATCCCTGAGGAGTGTTCTTATTTGAGGTCCATCAAATATTCCTGCCTTTTTCTTCTCGTCACTGAGACTTGGAAAGGTTGAACATATATAGCTGAAGCAGTCTCCACTGTGATCAAGAGCTTTGACGAATTGCTTCATCAAACCAAGTTTTATGTGCAGTGGGGAAAGACAATTGTTTTCCTATCAACCAGAGGGTCATTAAAATCTCCGACTGGCAATCTTGTAAGTGACCCACGAGGTAAAGCTAACCTTCTTACGGATATTTTATCCACCAACTCAACCTTAGATGAAATAAATCAAGATGTCCCTGTACTTAATTTTAATTCGCCTGAAATTCCCTCACTTAAGATCCACACCAGACATGTCAAAACTATTTTGCAGAATCTCTCAGTAGATAAAGTCCAGATGAAATTCCTCCAATAGTACTTAAGAATTTCTCCTTGGTGCTCGCTCCTGTATTGGCAATTTTTTTCCGTCTGTGTCCTCATACCTCATGCTTCCCAGTACCCTGGAAAGAAGCAAACATCCATCCAGTTAACTACTAACTTGAGCTGGACACATTATGTAAGAAGCATTGCTAAGAATGCCTCTAAAAAACTGGGACTCCTGTACAGGGTTCGAGAATTCTTCACTGACGAGCAGTTGGCAGTAATATATAAAAGTCATGTGCGTTCTCAGATGGAGTACTGTTCACCTCTGTGGGGTGGAAGTGGAGTGGTTGCATTGAGGCAGTTGAACAAAATTCAAAATAAAGCTATTAGATTAATCAATAACCCTGCAATCACACAGGACCTTCCTACATTATCCATACGAAGAAACGTTGCATCCCTTGCATTATTCTACAGATATTTTCACAGCAATTGTTCCGAGGAACTTGCTTCAATTGTGCCGCCTCTCCACATCTTTCCCCGTAGAACTAGGGCAGCTGAGAGCGCCCATGAATTTACACTTTCTCCTCCACAATGCAGAAATTCTGCTTATCAGAATTCATTTATCCCCAGAGCTACTACTCTTTGGAATTCACTTCCCTCGAATTGCTTTCCACAAACATACAATCTACAAATGTTTAAATCCAGTTGTTAAAAACATTTTATGAATGGAGGATGCCTTTAGGCACATGGACCTTTTTGTTTTATCTGTGTTTTTCCTTCCTCCGTTCATTGTCTCTTTAAAAAAAAAAAAAAAAAAAAAAGTTCCTAAAAAAGGTGCCTCTTCAGATCCATCAAACTACAGACCAATAGCTATAACTTCCACTCTTGGTAAAGTTTTTGAAATTATATTAAATAATCACATAATTAAGCATCTTGAGAATAATAAATTAATCAGTGATAGGCAATATGGTTTTAGACGATGTCGATCAACTGCAGACATTCTTTGCTTTCTTACGCATCAAATCAACCAAGCTACAGACCAACATGGTGAAACACATACAATAGCACTGGATATATCAAAGGCATTTGATAGAGTCTGGCATCAATCCTTATTGGCGAAGATGTCACACTACGGCCTTGCATCATTAGTTCCACTAATTTCTTCTTATCTTCATAATAGAAAAATATGTGTAATGGTAGATGGCCTTTATTCTCAATTTCACTCAATAAATGCTGGTGTTCCCCAGGGATCAGTTTTGGCCCCAACTCTGTTCCTCATTCATATCAATGATCTCATATCCACTCATAATCCAATACATTCCTACGCAGATGACTCAACACTCCACAGTTCCTTCACATTTACCAATTCTTTCACCCAACCCGATCTTATAAATTCAAAAATAAACACTGCAATTTCTCTGAACCAGGACCTTTCTAGAATTAATGAATGGGGACAAAAGAATCTAGCTTCCTTTAATGCACAGAAAACCAAGTACATTCAATTTTCTATCCGACAGAATCTCACTGACTCCCATATATTTTTTAATGATGTAAATATTTCCACTTCCCCTAGTATTGACATTCTCGGTGTAACATTAACTACTAACTTGAGCTGGACACATTATGTTAGAGGCATTGCTAAGAATGCCTCTAAAAAACTGGGACTCCTGTACAGAGTTCGAGAATTCTTCACTGACGAGCAGTTGGCCGTAATATATAAAAGTCATGTGCGTTCTCAGATGGATTACTGTTCACCTCTGTGGAGTGGAAGTGGAGTGGTTGCATTGAGGCAGTTGGACAAAATTCAAAATAAAGCTATTAGATTAATCAATAACCCTGCAATCACACAGGACCCTCCTACATTATCCATACGAAGAAACGTTGCATCCCTTGCATTATTCTACAGATATTTTCACAGCAATTGTTCCGAGGAACTTGCTTCAATTGTGCCGCCTCTCCACATCTTTCCCCGTAGAACTAGGGCAGCTGAGAGCGCCCATGAATTTACACTTTCTCCTCCACAATGCAGAACTTCTGCTTATCAAAATTCATTTATCCCTAGAACTACTACTCTTTGGAATTCACTTCCCTCGAGTTGCTTTCCACAAACTTACAATCTACAAAAGTTTAAATCCAGTTGTTACAAACATTTTATGAATGGAGGATGCCTTTAGGCACATGGACCTATTTGTTTTATCTGTGTTTTTCCATCCTCCGTTCATTGTCTCTTTAAAAAAAAAAAAAAAATCTTGTCACCAGGCGTCAAACTGTTTCTTGGTGGCCATTTCTTTTTCACCCAGTGGTCTACTGTAGCCCTACTGTCCCAGTAGCACAGGAAACAGGGGTATTTTGTGTAACCCCCTTGTTAGCCCAGCAGAAAGTTCACCATTTTCAAATCCACACAAATTACCCATCCATGAACATGGTATTGCAACCTCTCCAGAACAATCTTGATGTTGGCATACTCTTCTTTCATTTTTACAGAGTGTCCTATTGGGATTGAACCATATATGTTTCTGTTGTGAAGTAAAACACATTTCAAGCTCCTTTTAGAACTGTCAATAAAAAGTCTCCACTCACTTGAATCGTATGCAGGCAGTCCCATAGTGAGAAGCCCTTCAACATCATTACAATAAACAAGCTGACCATCTGAATGGAAGTACTTCCGCAGTTCTGCTTCTCTGTTACGATAAAAGGAGACACTAGTGCCAGGTTTCAGCAGTCTTTTCTCTTGCAGCCTGGAAGCCAACAATTCAGCAGACTGCTTTGGCAAATACAAATCTCTGACCAGATCATTCAATTCAGGCTGACTAAACAGAGAAAGTTTATCACAATCTGCATCAGATGGCTTAAAAAGATCAGTCTCATCATCTTCATCTGTAGAAGCAGGTGAATTGAGGGCTTCGACATCAATCTCTGGCAGCTCAGTAAATACAGGCACAGGTATTTCCTCACAGTGTGCAACTGGTCGAATGGCAGATGGGATATCTGGGTATTGCAAGTGTTGTTTGGTTTTCTTATTGAACCCTTTTACATTGACAAGGCAGAAGTAATAGTTCTCCAAAATGTTGGTTCTCTCCAAACCATTGGCACACCAAACTTGAGCTTAGCATTCTTTCCTTGAGACATAATAATAATAAATAATAATAATATTTATTCAGTTAGCATTTTACAGAGTTGGTACCACACAATATGTTACAAATATGACATGTACCAGCCTTGCATAATTCCAACTAAGGATAGCCCAATAAGGCCGTTAGGCGTATTTCGCATAAGGCACTCGCAAAGTTTCAACACAAGTTGTGCACACTTTGTGAGGAGCCCAGCTTTTGTCCTATTCTCCAAGTGGTACTTTAAAGTAGGCAAGATACACCTTCTTGACAAAGTTATTGATGTTGCGCCTTTAAGCCTGCAAAGTGAAGTTTCCACAGATGTAGCAGAAGATATCTGGGTCATTAAAGCATTTCCTTCTTTGGGATGTTGTAGCCATAGCTAGATCACAGTGGTACAGTGCAGTGTTTTATACCAGCAACCAGTACTCTATGTAGAATTAGACAACCAGTTCACACCTGAAAAATACAACAAAAACAGTAAGTGATTTTAAGGCAAGATTCTGCATGAACATGTTATTTAACCCTTTCGCTGCCGTCACTCTAAACTACTTGCTATTCACGAACTGCAAAAACATATGAAAAAATACATACATATGGATATCTACATAAAACCCTCACTATTATAAACACACTATCCTAAACATAAAACACCATATTATAACAATAAAGCAATCACTGACCATCCGCAATGAGTGACGAAAAGTGAAATTTTGGTAAAATCCATGAAAATGGGGTATACCGATAGCACAAAAATGTGATGTTATAGAGCAAATCTGAGATCAGATTTGGATTCAGCACCCCAAAATTAGTCTAAAACTGCTCTAAGTTTCCATGCCAGAAAGAAACAAAATTGTTGACCAGTGTTATTTATCCCGACCACTCCCTGGTTTTCACTCTCCAGTATTAACTATCTTTTGATATATACAGTAAGATCCTAGAAGATCCTGTGCTATTACTAGCTAACTGGCAAGTGCCTTACTAACGATAACAACTTATCTCTCAACACATCATCTTTTTATTTCATTAATTGTATAATCGTTTTTCTCTTTGGTTGCCCTATATAAGGAAACACATATTTATTGTTGAGACACAAGGCCTCTGTCTAGCAATTCATCTTCCTCTCCCTAAGCTGAAGCTCATCTATCCGCAACTATCTATTATTCCCACTGAACCCTATAGTTGCTTTCAAATCTCAATCCCTCTTACTTTAATTAATTCTCGTCCTATAAGATCCTATCTATTTGGTAGCTAATGGCATGGAGCCTTCTCTATCAATAAACACTAATACACTATGAACGCATCATCCCTTTATTTTGTTTCGTAAGTCAAGTCTATTTCTCTTTAGTCTGTTCTAATAAGAACACATTAATTATTTAGGGGTAACCACTGGGTCAGTTAACATGATCTCTCTCTCTTTCTCTTTATCTCCTGGAAACGGTCACTCTCAGCTACTACCTGTCGCCCCTCTTGAATTGTCTGGCTACAGGTGTGTAAACCAGCAATGTGGCACCAGGCGGAGGGATACTGGTGGTGTAATCTCCACGTAGGTGAGAGTGAGGCCAGGCCCGAGGGAGTATTCACGGGAACTGTTGAGGTGGGCTGGAAGGCTGTAGTAGGGTAAGCCAAGTTTCCTTTGGTGCCATGGGAAGAGAGAGAGACTGGGCTGTGGCAAGTTGCCCCAGTGGTGCCGGGTGCCTGAATGACTTTGCAATGAATGAATGATGGCTTGAGTAAAGTTGGAATGTAGAAGAGTTTGGAGAGAGGAAGATGAAGTGGAGAAATGCGAAGTAAAGTATTAGATGAAAAGTTCTCGGGCTCAACCAAGATGCTCCATTGTTTATTTATTTTGATGTGAGAGGTGTAGTAATTTTGTTAGCTTCTTCTGGGCCGCTACTGAGGGATATTTTCCTGCTGCTGCATTGTTCTTGATGTCTCCAATCATGTGTCCGATGGTTTCTTCCAGCTCGCTGGCGGTCATCCCAAGGTCTATGTCCTCGTCTCCTTCCTCCAGCCCCTCCACATCGACGTCTTCTCCCGTGGTGGAATCGGTGAACTCGGACGATGCAGAGGAGTTGGTTGCCACTGGTTCTTCGAGGATGGCAGGTGCTGGAGTCGAGGCTGCTGCTGGTCCGGCAATGCTGACTGGTGTTGGCGGTGGTGTTGCAGAGACTGTTTGTGGTGGTGGTGGAGGTCTTGAGAGAGGCTTCTGGATGTCCAGTCTTCTTCTCGGTTGGCTTCTTTGCCTAAATAACCTGAGTGGGAATGAGGTTGGGTGGTGAAGGTGGTCCTGGAAGAGGTGGGATGGTAATGGTTGGGAGGTTGTTTGCCTTCAGGAGTGATGGTAGGTACTCCTGCAGGAGATGATGGTTCCCTTGGCAAAGGGCCGTAGCAGTTGTGACAACCACCTGGATTAGCTCCAGACGGTTATCATTGATGACTGCTGTTGCATGGTGTTCCTCCCTCCTTATTCTTCCATGTCTAGAGCCCTTCAGGACTTCTCCTTCAGGGCCCATAACGTTGGTGGCTTCCTCTCCTCTTTTCGTCTTTTTAATCCTGAAGGACACCCTCTCATTGTTGGAAAGAGAGGGCACAGGATGACGAGGGTTGGGCTTTTCAATGCCTGTTGAGTGGACAAAGAGTGTCCCCTCCATTGTGAGTGATAAAACCATACCCCTTCTTGGTGTTAAACCACTTAACGTGGCCAGTAAGGGTGGTTGTGGTGCTGGAGGTCTCGGCAGGCATGCTGGACTGGAGCTCAAAACTGAATGCCCAATTGCTGAACCAACAATTGCTGACTTTGCAACACGCTCCCCCCCTCCCTTTATAGTCCTGCCTCCCGCTCTCCCGCGCTGTGACTGGCTGGCTCGCATGCGAGGCTCGATGCCGCTGGGCATGCGCGAGCGGCATATTTACTTTTATCTCTTCTTCTTCTCTCTCTCTATAGTATGTCCCAGGAAGTCGTTTGCAATTATCTTTTAGTAGCTTACGGGAGTATAGGGCTGGCACTAAGTTATTTAAAAGATTGCAATCCGAAGGAACGGTCTGTGAAAGAAGCAAGTTTTTAGGCGAGGCTGTACGGGCATATTTCGGCTCCGACAATGGAGCCTTTTGGTTGGCTAATCGAGGAGGTGTGCAGACGGTGGAAGTCATGCCTGGAATGTCCACGTTATCTGGCCAGAAGGCTCGGCCAAAAGGAGCACGCTGATTGGCCGGCCGTCTTTCTACTTTAAGGGTGAAATTAGGAGAGGAAGGTGATACTTTAGATGGTGGTGTGATGGTGATAGGAATTTTTGGTTTGTACGTTGAAGGGGCTTTCGTGACTTGTTCGGTGATTTTGTTGTGGTCAGTGGTTTGAGATGATTGACTTTGTTTGGATAAGGTAGAATCGTTAGTATTGTCGGAAGTTAACGTTTTGTAGATGCGCACATAACGGTTTCTATATACTCTCGACTCGCCGTGGTAATTGATTATGACCTGAAACGTGTTCGGGACTTTTGTGATGGTGTAGCGGGGCCCTTGTTGGTGATGGGCAGCTTGGTCACCATGACTTGGTCTCGAATGGAAAAGGAATTCTGTGGTGGTGAGGCATCCTTCTGTAGGTCCTGGCAGGTCTAGGCGTGATGAAGAAGGATTTTGAGGTGTGTGAGAGGATCTGACGATATTTGCAGTGAGGTTGATGGTTATGCAAGGTGACGGAGGGACATTAACAGGGGTGCTTCTCCGAATACTTTTTCATGTGGGGTATCCTCTACCTCCAACTCGAAGTTGGGTGACGTCAGATTCCTGAATTGAGTATTACGACAAGCTTCAGAATGTGTAACTATTCTTTCTACCTTAGGATTACTGGATAAGGATCCAAAAAGTGCTTTTAAGCCAGCAGGCTGGATGCTTGCTTCTGGGTTGGTCAGCATGAGTAGTGTTTCTTCTTTCTGTGTTGTCCTGGGTACGGGCTTCCAGGACAACAAGGGCCCAGCAGGTTTCATGATTTTATTTTCAATTGTGGGGCAAGATGCACTGGTTGCAGAGCTTGCATTTCAGGTGGACTTAATATTTGCACATTTGGTGAAACTAGGTTAGTGGTTGGGGCTGCTGGGTATTTGTAGATATTTAAGTTTGACGTGGTGTGCATTTTCCCCAAGTCTGGCATTATATCTTCAACTCGTTGATTTGGGAAATTAGGTGCTGGAGCTGCTGTTAGATATTTTTCCCTGGTGCACGCCATGGAGCTATTGATGTGTGTGTGGTTTGGGTGTGCTGAGAGTTGTTTAGGCTTGCCAGGTAGAGGTAGAAGTGTTGAATCGTTTACGTTAGTCATCTCCACGTGGATACCAGTCTTTCGCCTTTTCTTGCATGATGTAGGTTGCAGAAGTGTTTCATTGTTGTTTCTGCTGATGCACGGCCCTGGGATGGTGATGTGGTTGAATTCTGGCATCTCTTGAGCTGGTAGGAAGACCGGAGGGTTGGTGTGAAGGTGGTTGCGGGATGCATTTCTGTCTGTGTTAAAATAGTCCCCCCTGCTTGGTACATTTTCTTTGGTGCTTTGTTGCTGCCCGTCAGCGAAATAGTTTTCCCTGTTTAGCACGTTTGCTAAACGTGCATGGTTGCGCAGTCAGAAGGTGTTACAAGTGTATGTTAGTAACAGAGTGAATGAGATTCATGGGCTATTACCCAATGCTATAATTAAATATGTCAAAGGATAATCCGAGTGACCTTTTGACTAGAGGTATTTCTGCCAGACAGTTGTCAGATTCTTCGTTGTGGTGGCAGGGGCCTTCGTGGCTCACATCACAAGAATGGCCAGAGGATCCGGCGACGGCTGAACCAGATCAGGTTAACATTTCCGTAGAAATTCCAGTAAATTCAACAGCCACGGTAGTGGTCATTCAGGATATAAATAGCTTTACGGTACTTTGGGATAGAGTTAGTAGCTATGACAAGGCAGTAAGAGTAGTTGCCTGAGTGTATCGTTATGTTTTTTTTTTTTTTTTTTTTTTAAAGAGACAATGAACGAAGGAAGGAAAAACACAGATAAAACAAAAAGGTCCATGTGCCTAAAGGCATCCTCCATTCATAAAATGTTTGTAACAACTGGATTTAAACATTTGTAGATTGTAAGTTTGTGGAAAGCAATTCGAGGGAAGTGAATTCCAAAGAGTAGTAGCTCTGGGGATAAATGAATTCTGATAAGCAGAAGTTCTGCATTGTGGAGGAGAAAGTGTAAATTCATGGGAGCTCTCAGCTGCCCTAGTTTTACGGGGAAAGATGTGGAGAGGCGGCACAATTGAAGCAAGTTCCTCGGAACAATTGCTGTGAAAATATCTGTAGAATAATGCAAGGGATGCAACGTTTCTTCGTATGGATAATGTAGGAAGGTCCTGTGTGATTGCAGGGTTATTGATTAATCTAATAGCTTTATTTTGAATTTTGTCCAACTGCCTCAATGCAACCACTCCACTTCCACCCCACAGAGGTGAACAGTAATCCATCTGAGAACGCACATGACTTTTATATATCACGGCCAACTGCTCGTCAGTGAAGAATTCTCGAACTCTGTACAGGAGTCCCAGTTTTTTAGAGGCATTCTTAGCAATGCTTCTAACATAATGTGTCCAGCTCAAGTTAGTAGTTAATGTTACACCGAGAATGTCAATACTAGGGGAAGTGGGAATATTTACATCATTAAAAAATATATGGGAGTCAGTGAGATTCTGTCGGTTAGAAAATTGAATGTACTTGGTTTTCTGTGCATTAACCCTTAATTAGCGGCTCACCACATAAGTCGTATTTAATAAAGCTGGACTATGTGGCGGCGCTTGACATAGGTCGAGTGGCAATTTCAGCACGTAATGTTGCTGAGAGAGAGAGACAAGTGGTGGCAGGAGAGTAGCGAGCGTAGACTGACTGCTCCAGACCACCGCGGCGAACATACTGACACGAATCCCAGCTCCCTCCTCCCTCTCTCACTCGCTATATAAGGAATTGTATCGGGAAAGTGGCTAATTACATGCTTTTTGCACTCGCGTTGCACGGTTATTGCAAGAAAACTAGCCATCATAAAAGGATCGTTATGGTGTCATTCGAAAGCTCTGTTTATGCCCTTTCAGGGATAGGTACTTGTTTTACGTTCTGGGTCTTATTTAGGCATGAAAATGATCACGTAAACAGCCCTATTTTGGCTAAAAACACCCCGCTGGGCGGTACATATAAATAAACCGCATAGGCCGCTCGTAAGGTGTTAAAGGAAACTAGATTCTTTTGTCCCCATCCATTAATTCTAGAAATTTGTACATAATGTACATAATTTGCGGCAAAAGGATCAGGAAGATGAGCTTAAGAGTCACGCCTACCTTATCAATTAATGAAATGCGCGCTGCCGAGACTTTAATGCTTAAGCTAGAACAAAGGGAATCTTTTAGGAGAGAATGGGTCACTTTGAATGACGCATCTGTAAATCTACCTAGCACCAATCTCATGAAGCAATTAGGATTGCATAAAAATGATGGTGTAATTAGGTGTAAGGGTAGGTTCCAGTTATCATCTATCCGCGATGACAGTAAATATCCCATATTATTACCACCATTATAAGCATTCGATAACCTCATTGACTATTATTAAAAGTCACACAATATGTTGTCACTCTGGCGTGGGGCACTTGGTATCCTATTTACGACAGAAGTGGTGGATCCCACAAATGCGGCAGACAGTCAAACGGTACTGAGAAGATGCGTAGTTTGTAAAAAAATTCAAGGTAAACACTATTCTCCTAAAAATTCACCTCCTTTGCCTAGCTTCAGAGTTACATCCAGTGATTCCTTTTCGGTGACCGGTGTAGATTATTCCGGTACTTTGCAAGTAAAAGATAATCCCACCATGAAAGCATATATAGTTTTATTTATAAGTGCAGTTACCAGAGCTATACATTTAGAAGTAGTTACAAATTTATCTTGCGAAAGTTTTATTTATGTGTTCCGTAAATTTGTGAGCAGACAAGGCTTTCCGCAATTGATTTTAAATTATAATGCGAGTACATTCCAAAGTGCGGCTAAACTTTTGACCGAGATTTTGGAAGATCCGGTGGTTCAGAGCTATATTCTAGAGCATCAATGTGAATGGCGCTTTATCCCCGCCAGAGTTCCATGGTTTGGTGCAATATGGGAGCGATTAATAGGGATAGTGAAAGCCGGTTTAAACAAAATCCTTGGTAGAGCTTTGGTCGCATTAGAGGAATTACAAACTATTCTTTGTGAAGTTGAGGCCTGCGTTAATGACCGACCATTAAACTATGTATCTGGTGAGATAGATGATATAAACCCCATCACTCCTTCTCATATGCTTAGAGGTAGATGATTGCGTTTCCAAAAGAGGCAATAAGGGATGATGAATTAACGGATCCCTCCTTTCAGCGTAATAAGAATTTAACTGCGACGTATTACTACATGTGAAATAACGGGGTCCGGCCAGCATAAGCCAAAACCCATCAAGTACCTGCTCCCGTCTAAGGGAGAGAATCAGAACCTTCAATGACGCATTGCTAACATAAAATGCTGAGCGCGCATACTCAAATCTCCCCAACTCCAAGCTAGAGGTAAACAGTACCACTGTAGTAACGCGGCCCAAAATGTGCCGCTCCCCAGTCACCACGGCGTCTCCATACCTGGGAAAAACGAGCCGCTCCCCATTCATCACGACATTTCCCTACCTGAGCCAGACTTAAATTACAGCGAGGAGATGTTTATGGAAATGCGTCACCAACCCCCTCAATTTCCTAATTTCCAACCTGACCATCAAGAGCACAACTACATCAGCCAGGCGAGCAAACAGCTAGAATTCTCCTGCTCTCCTTCTTCACAAATCCTCTCCATACCACATCCAAATTATCTGCCTACAGCCAAAACAGAAATCCATTTATCATCAAACCAACAATGCATTGCCAAACCTCAAAATAGTATTCACGGACAGAGAATATCCACACCATCACGAAGGTATCCTTCACATAATTTTAGAAACCATAATAATTTCATGATAAATCAGAAACCTAATAACTCATGCCTTTCCTATTCCGAAAATCCAAACCTGTAACCCTAAATTTAAACGGAATATGACCTACTCGTGCCAAGAGTTAGGGAGGCAAAATCGAGATTACTTTAGAGTACCTCTCCCTTCTAGGGCTAACGTGCGTTATAGCTAATACTTGATTCGGAGAAATACTTCCGTAGGGGCACTGCCAATCATCCCCTTAAAATGTATAAATCAATCATCTATGACGCAGTGAAGAAACTTAGTGCTTAGTGATCCCGAAGAAGTACAGTGCGAGAGATCGAGAGAGTGTAGCATCTAGCACGAGCGAGCGTGTGAAGAAGATGTCCCCTGGTGTCAACAGGATAGGACAACTAACACAGCCACCACGTGCAGCCAGATCCTCTCCCAGGCTCCTATTTCTCTACCTGAAACCTTTAAGTAACTCTTGTTTTGTTAAGTGTTATGGTGACTATAGCAAGGGTTAAACAAGATATGTTAGGGTTCACCTTAATGTAATATTAGAGATTGTCTATTCTCTTCTTCTCCTAGCTGTCGTCCCTCGATTCTAGAGAACAGAACACTATATATATTAATATATATATCATTCTTGGAAAATAGGTTCCTATATTCTGGATAAGAATAATACATATATTCATTCGGGAATATATACATGCACCTTATACGTAAATTTCAGTGAACACTTATTCAGATCTTGTTATATGTAGTATTATTAGCTGGGTACGTGATTGCATATATAAGTTGTTCATAGAGTGTTTACGATTCAGTCTCCTAGTTTGACTATTATAAATATTACGCTTCATGATTTAAAACTCATGTTAAGCACTTGTTGAGTTAATTATAAACGCTTATCGTTCACGTCGCATTAATTTCTCATCCGGCGAGAATCTCAGTCACGCATACTGACTATTGTATTTATTTAACTTATTATTGAATTTATATTAATTATTGTGACTGAGAGTTATTTGAAATTTATCTCTTGTATACGTTGAATTAATGTAAAAGTTATTCATCATTCACTTAATATCCTAATTTCTATAAAACCTCATCACTGTGCGTATGCCTCCGCAGTAACCTTTATTTACCTCTCTCGGCAAGATACCTCGCGGTTGCCAGTTTACCATCAGGATATTATTTATTGTTTTGAGACTAACATCTCTGTGTCTACTTATGTTGTGATTAATATAATAATATTGTATTTATTCATATGTACTATTTTATGACATTATTTTGTGTATTCCTGAAGTTATATTGATCAGGATTATTTATATACATTCCATTATTTATGTATGATTTGATCACAAAGCTCATCACCATATATGAGACTCGATCTGTTTAACAATTAGTCTGATTGTACCCAAGCTGCTAAGAAATAAAATATGTGAACCTCAATTGTGTATTCTGTGTCCATTGATTATGATTGTTGTGTAATTTATAATATTGAGGTGAGTTGTGTACCAGTTGAATATCTACAGTTCCCATCTTTTCCTAAGATGGAAAAAGGAACTACTATAAAGCGCGTTAAATAATAACGTCGCATAACACTGGCGGCAGCGGTGTCTCAACTTGGCATATCAACTTCGATTTATAAATTAACTCAATATAACCAATATCACAAATCATCATGGCAGGAAAATCGCTTGAAATTATTTATTTTAAGCAAGAAGATCACAACATTGCTACTTATCTTGAAGTCGTTAAACCAGTCGTTGATAATTTATTCAAGGACGATGATACATCTAAAATCCACACAGTTGTTATGAAGTTAGGCCGGCATATGTCCCTTGTTTCGGGTTATGTGCGTGATACTCCACAATTGACCTGGGCTCAATTTGAAAACTATACCAAGGGAGCCATTAACCCTTCTCTTGGGAAAATAATTGCTAATCAACAGTTCCACAGTATAAAGTTTACAGGAAACCTCGATCATACTATCAGCCAGTTAAATCAACTGGTAGTTACGGCATTCCCCACCGACAATGCCGTCAATAGGAAAGACAGTGTGTTCAATGCTCTGTTGAGAATATTACCCATGTCAGTGCGAGATCATTTCGCAATTACAGAACCCAAGGGTAATGACGAGGACATACCAATAATTCGGCGTATTTTGGCTTTGAGAAAGAGTCAGGAAAGTGACAAGATCGCCGCAATAAGCCTTGCCACTACTCAACCTCAACCTTCTTCAACTACGTCATCTATCCGTCCAGTAGACAAAATGGAGGATTGGGCAAGAGTCTGACCCTCTGACTGGAAACCTTGCAACCCCAAGTGTCCTCTGTTTTCTCTAAAAAAAGTCATTCAGTGAATTGGTGAAGTGTCGCCCCAAACTCCCTCATTTTTGGGGCCAGATCCCTTGGATTAAGCCCCGACGTGTCACCACCATCAATGAAGATGGGACTGCAGGAATAGAGGACACCCAAGAAGAAGAAGTACCAGAGGAAGTTGTGATAATAGAAGAAACGGCAGAACTTCAAGATAACCTGGATTTTTAATCCGCCCCCGCCCACCGGTCGTTCAACTGGCGGGGGCTCGTGATGGGACAATCGCAGATAAACCCCCCATATATAATCACCTCACAATACAAGGGGTAAAAGCTAGACTTCTCACTGACACAGGAGCTTCCCGTTCATGCTTATTCTCTTCCTTCTTTCAACAAAACAAAACCACCTTTGGGCCTCTCCAACCCTCCACCATAGTATTAATTGACGCAAATGATGGCATAATCCCTAATAGTGGTGAAACTGCTCCCCTTTACGTAAGCACCAACATTCTTGATCACGGTAAGCATCATACTTTCATGATATTCCCCTCTAAAGAAATAAAATATGATGGATACCTAGGTTTTGACCTACTCACTTCCCTTCATGCCACCATCGACTGTGTCCAAAGAGTAATCAAATTTTCCCCTCCCACCAAAAAGAAAAAAAAAAACAGCAAGTCTAACGTAACACCGGCCATATGCCACGAAAGTATCATCCAACAAACCATTCGTACCATCAAAACAACTCAAGCTGTTATCTCAAATTCTGTTACGCTACCTCCTCATCATGAACAATGAATTCCTATCCTACCCACTTTGCCTGGTGATGTCATTATTACCCCAAACCTCCAAAGCCCCTTTGATAGAAATTGCCTTACCGCTCCAGCCATCATTCCTGACCAACTTAATTGTATCAAAATTGCCAATATATCTGATCACCCCCTTACTTTGCCAAAAGGATTAGCTATAGGAGAGCTAGAAAACCATGATGAAGAACTATCCTTACCTGAGGATAAAGAATCTCCCCCTCTTCCTAAATTCCCTGACATCCCATCACAATTAACTCCTCAACAAAGACAAGACCTACAAGACTTGATGACTTCGTTCCAAGGCATCTTCGCCACATCCAGCCGCGACGTAGGAAAAACCAAATTGCTTCATCATCCAATTCATACAGTAGGACCACCTATTCGTCAACCTATCCGCAGAAAAAAATCCATCCAGAGACATGAAGAGGAAACTCAAGTAAAACAAATGCTAGATACTGGAGTCATTAAATCATCCACCAGCCCTTGGTCTTCACCGGTAGTACTAGTAAGAAAAAAAGACGGCTTTACTCGGTTTTGCATTGATTACAGACAACTGCTTGGCGCTAAATGGTTCACCACCTTAGACCTCCAAGCCGGATATTGGCAAGTGCCCGTACTTCCAGAACACCAACAGAAAACGGCTTTCGCCACCAGTCAAGGGAG
This sequence comes from Paralithodes platypus, assembly GCA_032716605.1. Lineage (NCBI taxonomy): Eukaryota > Metazoa > Arthropoda > Malacostraca > Decapoda > Lithodidae > Paralithodes > Paralithodes platypus. Next base: position 32,422,137 of record CM064581.1, on the reverse strand, counting down.
ACTATACGAGTTTACCGTGCTACCTTTTGGGCTGTGCAACGGTCCCGCCACCTTCTCCCGACTCATGGAATCTGTGTTGCAAGCACTAACTTGGGAAACGTGTTTAGCATACCTGGATGACATTATTGTTTTTGGAAAAAACTTGGGCCGAACACATACAACGCCTTCGCCAAGTCTTCCAACGGATTCAGGAGGCAAATTTAAAACTCAAGCCCTCCAAATACACACTAGCACAGAAAGAAGTTCAATTCCTCGGTCACATAGTCTCCGAAGAAGGAATCTCCCCTGATCCTGCAAACTCCAAGCAATAAGTGCCATAACCCCACCTACCAACGTCAAAGGAGTCAGAGCTTTCTTAGGTTTAGCCTCCTACTACCGTCGCTTCGTTAAGAACTTTGCCACCATAGCCAAGCCACTCCATGATCTAACAAGAAAAGAAGAACCATTCTTGTGGACAACTCAATGTCTACAAGCTTTTCACTCTTTCAAAGATTTACTAATAGCAGCACCAGTCGTTTCATTTCCCGACTATAACAAGCCCTTCCACCTTTACACCGACGTGTCACAATTCGGAATTGGAGCAGTTCTAGACCAAACAAGAGATGGAAATGAACACATCATTGCATGTGCAAGTAGAACACTAAATACAGCAGAAATTAATTATCCAGTCACTAAGAGAGAATGCTTAGGAATAATATGGGCCCTTCAATACTTTAAAGCCTATTTAGCCGGCGTCAAAGTACAAAGGAGTACAAAGGAAATCAAGCAACAACAGATCTAGTGACCCTTCTAGGCTGCTTTTCCTCCAAAACACTGAGGATCAAGTGTCCAAACAGTGGTTTAGAGTGGGTAAGGGAACATTGGAAAGGGAACTACTGCCCTGGAACTAATGTCCGTGGCAGGATTAGGAAGTTAGTAGGGGACAGATGGGTTAGTAACTGAGGGGAGGATAAAATAAAGTTATTCATTTACAAACGCAGTCAGTCACGGGTTTGATGCGAGATATTTGTCTAGGCGAAGTTTAAATGAATCAACGGTGCTGCAGTCTATAACATCTCGGGGAAGCCCATTCCATAAGTTGACAACTCGATTGAAGAAGAAATTTTTAGCTTCGTGTGAGTTAAAAGATTTACCAAAAATTTTGCACCCGTTTCCCCTCGTGTAATTAGATTGGTCGATATTGAAGTACTTACTACAGTTCATATTGTCGATGCCTTTGATGATTTTGAACACTTGAATTAAGTTGCCTCTTAATCTGCGCTGGGTTAAAGGAAATAGATTTAATTCTCTAAGACGCTCCTCGTATGGTTTGTTCTTTAGGCTAGGTATCATTTTGGTAACTCTACGTTGAACTCGTTCTAGCTTGTCTATATCTTTTTGGTAATAAGGGCACCAGGATTGAACGCAGTATTCCACAAGAGGACGGACTAAGGAATTGTAAAGGGTTAGGATAACGTCTTTGGATTTATGCTCAAATGACCTGCCTTTAAAGCCAATTATTTTGTTTGCCCTCTTAACAACTTCTGAACATTGTTGACTCGGTTTTAGGTTACTCAATATTGTTACTCCCAGATTGGTTTCTCTGTTTACATTCTTAAGCTGAGTGCCATTCATCAAATAGTTTGCTTTCTCATTTTGGTATCCGATAATTTATGTAGTACTTTACATTTATCCGCATTGAAACTCATTTGCCAAATTTGGGCCCAACATGACAACTTATCTAGATTGTGTTGCATATCGTCAACTTGTTCTTTTGAGAGTACGCTATTTGCAATTTGTGTATCGTCGGCAAATTTTGAGATTGTACAGGTGAGACCCTCATCTATGTTGTTGATGTAAATTAGAAAGAGAATTGGTCCTAGTACCGATCCCTGGGGTACCCCGCTACTTACATTGGTCCATTTAGATGCCTTACCGTTTATGACTACTCTTTGCTTTCTGTCGCTGAGCCAATTTTCTATCCATTTCAACACACCGTCTTGTATTCCATGCGCTTTTAGTTTTAGCAGTAAACGTTTGTGGGGAACTTTGTCAAAGGCCTTTTGAAAATCAAGGTATATAATATCTACAGCTTTACTCTCATCGTAGAGGTTGAGGATATCGTGGAAGAAGTCTAAGAGGTTTGTTAAACAGGAACGTTTTTTACGAAAGCCGTGTTGAGTATCTTTAAGTATGTTATTTTCCTCTAAGTGATTTACGAGTCTGTCTCTTATGACCGTTTCTAGCATTTTACATACAACTGAGGTTAAGCTAATTGGACGATAGTTACTGGGTAGGGATTTGCTGCCTTTTTTTTAATATCGGTGTTACGTTGGCTAGCTTCCACTGATCAGGCATAGTTCCAGACTGCAAGGTTTATTGAATAGCAATGTCAGTGGTTTAGAGAGCTCATCCTTAGTTTCCTTTAAGACTCTAGGTGAGATTGTATCAGGTCCAGGCGTTTTATTTACCTTGAGTTTATCTAAACAATTCAATACTTCTCTCTCTGTACTATAATCACAGACCACTACGCCCTCCAATGGCTCCGGAAGTCAGACACAAAACGCCTTGACAGTGAGATGGCGGGAATCTCTCAAAGAGTATAACTTTGAAATAGCATATAGACCCGGAAAATTGCACACAAATGCTGACGCTCTCTCCAGACTTCCCCTGCAACCTACCACCACCACTACCACCGAAACTGAACCTACCCCAATACTGGTCATTCATCGTCAAGATTCTACAGATCAAGACCAGCAACACCTCTTGTAACAATTTCAAAGGCAACAAAAACCAGACTGGATGCCCAGACATCTATAGTGTAATAAGAGTGTGTAGTGACGGGACAGCGGTAGTGTTGTGAGTTGTTGAGTTTGTAAACAAACATGGCGGAGGGAATATCGGGTATGACGGAGGCGGAAGAAAAGTTACAACGTTTTCGTGGGTTTAAGAGCACAGATAATAAGTTAGAAGAGGTTATTATTGTTGTGAAGGATTTGGAAAAGTGGATGAGTGATACGGAGAAATGGAAGGGGGATATTGGTGAGAAAGTTAAGGCACTGTGTGTAATGTGTGGTGTGACAGGTGGGGAAGGGAATAGGCCTAGCGAGGGAAGTGAATGCTGGCCTATTTCGGCAGTTAATGATAGCCTAGAGATGGTATTGAAAAGGGTAGATGAACTGGGAGCAAAGAATATGGCATTGAAGGAGTAGCTGAAGGAATACGAAGGACGATTCAAGGAAGTAAAGGAGTCAACTGCATGGACGGTGGTAGGTAAACAGAAATTCAAAGATTTGGAGGATATTATGAAAGAGCAAAAGGAAGAAATTAATATGACCAAACTATAGGTTTGACTCCTGTAAGGAGATAAAGAAAACCTAATATTTAGTAGTGGCCCCGTAATCATTGACGAACATGCCTATTACATAAGGCATCCTCTTCAAACACTAATCCGCCGTAGTTTGAATCTACCGCGCAGAGCATTTAAAATCTGAGGAGCCTTCATCATGAGCGCACGCGACCTCACTCATGGCTTCAGTCATTATGAATTGGGTTCTCACTACGAAAAAACTTTGTAAAAAATAAAAAACAAAACGAAAATAAGAATAACTATCTAATAAGCTTTCCATCATATAGTGGATGTACTTGTGTAGATTTTTGACCAGATGCTGATTCAGGCGTCATTCTTCCTTCACTGACATATCAAGTAAACCAAAATCCTTAATACATCAACGAATGGGAAGGGGATGGTCGGGAGGGCCCCAGTCGTCAATGATTACGGGGCCACTACTAAATATTAGGTTTTCTTTATCTCCTTACAGGAGTCAAACCTATAATTTATTAGTGGCCCCTCCATCATTGACGAACATGCCTGATTTCTAAGACTGGAGGGGGACATTCGTAATCATATCATAACTCTAGAAAAGCAGATAATCAAACAACCACATAGTATTCTTACTTTTGTAAAAAAGAGATATTCGGGTGCATAAACTTTATACAGCCTAAATCTTCAAAAAGGGGTACAAGCAGGCACGTGCTTCAAAGAAGCCTGCTTGAAAAAGGGTTAACTCTGAGACTCTGTGCACAGATCTGCTGGTTAAGAAGGCACCCCACTTAAAGTAAGTGGTGAAAACTAAAAACTTATAAGTTTACATGTGCACATATAAACCCCATTAACTAGTGGATATATTCCTAAAAATATAACCAAACATAAATGAATTCTTGTACATTCGTAGAAGTACTGAATTAATTACTTATGCAGAAGTAATTACTGCAAAAGTAAAAGTCGTAGTTGCCACTACCGATATTTCTCAAAAATCTAATGCTTCACAGCCAAAGCTACTTACAACAAGAATTGTCGTAACACTACTATTGGCCTTTAGCACAATTTCCTGCAATGAATACTACAGAGAAATTTTATAATATAATGCCTACAACCAGTATCACAGCTCGTATGTTCCGAACACATACTCCGGAGGGGTCTAGGGTGTCCTATGTCACAGTGACTGCACCCTCCCCGCCCCCCCCCCCCCTTTTTTCTTGAAATTAAACAAAACGTGACTAAAAGGGCCACCTAGATCCTTTGCCGTAAAGCTATACATGGCAAGGAAGGGTTGTCCAGAGCTACTGAAAGGTATCGAGGCAAAAACTCCTGATTAGAGGTCCACAACTGTGTGGACGTAATAACTTCCACCGAAAGATTATTAAGGAAACGTAAAGAGGCTGTCCCCTTGCGTAAATCGTGGGTCTTACCCACAACGCCGGGATGCTTCACTTTAAAGTCCTCGACCAAGAGAGAAGCCAGTGTACGCTCCATCAATCGTTCACCCGGACTTGCGACCCATAAAGCACCCTGGTGATTTAGAGGTGCCACTCTTAAATATTTGGTTAGAGCTTGCACTGGGCAAAAAAGATGGTGCACCTTTCCCATGTTTAACGCCGGCACCGTGAACTCTGAAAACACGTGTTCACTGTGCTCAATCTCGGCTATGAATCCTGGGGAAGGTGCAATGTGAAAACTCATGAAGCCTATCAAACCTGAGGCAATTAGGTGCGTTGCTCATCGCCGCCAGCTCAGATACTCTGTTACCGGTAGCCAAAGCCATAAGGAATACTGCCCTTTTGTAAAATCTGCAGTCTTTGGTACATACGGGAACGAGAATAACGACGATGCTTTGTCCAGAGACCATGTAGGCCTGAGCTGACGGGGAGGTGGGCGGAGTTTAAAACCTGCCCACATAAATCACTTTCAGATAAATGTTTCTGCATGAACAGATAAATTAAACAATAAACAACCAACGCCACCGAGGGCACAGTTTGTTTTGTTCTAAGAATCCGAGATTTAAAAGCTTTCCAATACGATTGAAACTGTCGCTTTGTAGACTGGGTATATTGATTCGTGAATATCTTGGTCACGTCGCTACCATAAGGTGCTAGCCACTTGGCCTCCTGAATGTCCAAAATGAACAAGTCCGCGTGGTTTCTAGGCTGCCAATTGTGTTCTAAGTGGAACAACCCGACCAGGAGGGACACTGGGTGCGGGCACCACGTGTTCAAATGCTGGTACCACACTGCGCCGGCCACAGGGGCGCGATTAGCGAGACTACGCCTCGCTAATCCTGTAGTTTGTTGACTACGTGGCACATTAGAGACGCGTCTGGTGGCGGAAAAGAGATAAATGGAACTCAACCTGTTCTCGTCCGTCATCAGAGCGTCAGGTCCGCCCGCCGGCGTTATCGTCCGGCGGGTGAGGTACGACTGTGAGTATCGCCATACACCTTGGCTGTGGCTGTCCCTCGCTTGCGAGCTCGGTATACTCCCTGAACGGGAGCCCCCGTCCGAGTCCCGTAAAGGTTTATGATAATTAAAAGCTCCCATAGCTCATTAACACATTGAAAGCAGAGCTGGTGAGCAAAATCATAAAGTATACTAATTAATTTAATTTATATTTAATTGTATTAAAATAAATTACTTATAAATAAACACAATATTATCATAATATAATCATAGAAAATATATATGTTTATTATGATTTAGCTAGTAAATTATTTCATTAACAAATAAAAATAAGATAGGGCTACCTGAGCTTAACAGCGTTGAACATACAGCAATGAGAGGTTCAAGTGCCGACACGACAGAGACTGGGGGAAAACTACCCCGCCCCCGGGAACTACCTGGTCACCTGGTGCAACACCGGTAATCCGCCCTGGAAAGAGAATTTTCCGGGGATTAAAGCTCATAGGGTTACACCCAAAAAACGGTACAAAATATGTGTCTCAAAACCGCCGGTCAATGAACCGTAGCACTCCACCACTACTTTTCGTTGTCCTTTAGTATCATATTAAAGATTTCAGCATATCTTTACCTGTCCAGAAGATTTAAGCATATCTTCTGAATCCTCAAAAAGATGAAGCATATCTTTATTAAAGATGAAGTCTTTCAAGTATCCCTTTACACTTGAAACACTAGTAAGATTCCGGCATCTTTTTATCCCATAAAAAGTCTAAGCCTATCTTAATCTCTAATCTGGCGTCACCCAGAAGCCCTCATAGATCGCCGTCTTGAAGGCTGTGATACCCTATTGTATCAATCAATTGTTTGGCAAATTATCGCGAATTGCAAATCAGTTAATATAACCACCCAAAGGTACAAACGCCGGGTTTTATATGCAATGTCAAACCAATTGTACCTGCCCCAGACCTCTTTGTAAAAAGGTCGCCGGGAGGGAAAGACTAAACAAACAAACGGCATTGTTTCAATGGCTTATTAAAGATTTCAGCATATCTTTTATCTGTCCAAAAGAATTAAGCATAACTTCTTAATCCTCATAAAGATGAAGCATATCTTTATTAAAGATGAAGTCTTTCAAGTAACCCTTTACACTTAAAACACTAGTAAGATTCAGGCATCTTTTTATCCCATAAAAAAGTCTAAGTCTATCTTAATCTCTAATCCGGCTTCTCCCAGAAGCCCTCATAGATCGCCGTCTTGAAGGCCGTGATACCCTATTGTATCAATCAATTGTTTGGCAAATTATCTCGAATCACAAATCCGTTAATATAACCACCCGAAGGTACAACCGCCGGGTTTTATATACAAGGACCCCAATGGAAATACGCCTCACGGCCTTATTGGGCTATCCTTAGTTGGAATTATGCAAGGCTGGTACATGTCATATTTATAACATACTATGTGGTACCAACTCTGTAAATTGCTAACTGAATAAATATTATTATTAGGGGTTCGTCCCCTACGGGGAACCCCTATTGTAATCATTAAACCTGGAATTTCATCCAAATTCTTCTTACGCGCCGGTTTCGACGCAATAACTCCAGAACCGCTTTTTGGATCGGGATCAAACTTTCACAAGAGGTGCGTTTTTGTATTGGGCAACTTTTGATATGCTAAACATCCGGCATGGTAGCCAAACAGGTCCGTGGCAGCCGATTTCCCGAAAAACTTGACGCTTAACCCTTAATTAGCGGCGAGCAACATAAGTCGAGTTAAATAAAGCTGGACTATGTGGCGGCGCTCGACATAGGTCGAGTGGCAATTTCAGCACGTAATGTGGCTGAGAGAGAGAGACAAGTGGTGGCAGGAGACTAGCGAGCGTATGACTGCTCCAGACCACCGCGGCGAACCTACTGACACAAATCTCAGCTCCCTCCTCCCTCTCTCACTCGCTACATACTCAATTATGTACCGAAAGTACCGAATTACCTGCTTTTTGCACTCGCGTTGCACGGTTATTAAACTACATACAGGATCATTATGGAAAAGTTTATGCCCTTTCAGGGATAGGTACTTGTTTTACGTTCTGGGTCTTATTTAGGCATGAAAATGATCACGTAAACAGCCCTATTTTGGCTAAAAACACCCCGCTGTGCGGTACATATAAATAAACCGCATAGGCCACTCGTAAGGTGTTAAATACCGTCTCTCCCACTGACAGGAAACGACTGGGCTTTGGCATACGCACTCCCCTACTAATGCTCCGCAAATTTTATAGAGAAGGTTTTGCTTTTGCACGTGGGGTTTTTTCCGGCAATCTTGAAAAAACCTCGAATTCCACTTAAAATTCCACATCTTGAAAACTACGCCGATGATCAGAGCCATGCTTGCGTAGTTGGGTGAGGCTCGCGATTCCGAACGTTTTGATACCAAAAAAATATAAATGGGTGGAATAGTTTGGCCGCAGCATTGAAAACTGTCTATTCTTAAATTACTTTAAAACCGAATTCGCTACCGCACAAAGTTTACCGTCTACAGTCTATAGGCTTCCACGAATCCCCCAGTTTTGCTTAATAACATAATCTCTTTATTATTCAGTCCTATCTTTTGTTTTTTTATTTAACTCTCTCAAAACCGTTCGAGTCCCTACGAATTCCAGCAATTATTTAGCCAACCTACCTATACATACCTACCCTACCAAATAATAATGATAAATTCAAATTTATTTTTGGTGAAAAGCCAGCCGTCCGGCTGGCTCAGTTGATAGCGTGCCTGATTCCCATCTTGAAGGTCTCGCGTTCAATCCCCGCTCAGATTGAAAAGTTTTTCTGGAATACAGCCGGCGGTTACCATCTCCCCATGAGCAAGAGGGATGGGTAATGGTCTCTGGTAGACTAAAGAAAGCCAAGCGCTTGTGAATCCTCGAAGGAGGAGATACGGGCGCTATATAAGTAACCAGAAGATTATTATTATTATTAATGACAGAGTATTGGCTAAGGTTTTTAACAATTCCTCCCTTTGCCAAATGCTTAGTTTAATAACAATGATATGGACCTTTAAAGTTTTGGCAATTGCCCGTGTGACTCGTATTTTAACCCTCCTAAAGTGTTACCACGAAATACCGCTAGATCCTTTCTCAAAAGTCGCTAGCATGTTGCTACATAGCCAAACAATGTTAGGATAATGCTGCAATTTCTAAATAGTTTTGGTTTGTTTGTTTTGCAAATTTTACAATGTAGTATGACTAGAATGTCTGAAATTTTCAAATTATCCCTAGTAAATGTCTCTAGATATAAAAGAAATGGCTGCTAGATTGAAGTAAATAGCTCTACATTTAGCGGTAATATGTAGCTTTACAACTGGCACCACTGCAACCACCACCCAGTATGTCTCCACAAAATCCGCTAGATCCTTTCTCAAAAGTCGCTAGCATGTTGCTACATAGTCAAACAATGTTAGAATAATGCTGCAATTTCTAAAGAGTTTTGGTTTGTTTGTTTTGCAAATTTTACAATGTAATATGACTAGAATGTCTGACATTTTAAAATTATCCCTAGTAAATCTCTCTAGATATGAACAAATGGCTGCTAAATTGAAGTAAATAGCTCTACATCTAGCGACACAACTGGCAACACTGCCTAGCCCTTCCTTCCTACTTCTTCCTCCCTCATATGTATCAACAACCACTCTAGTGAACTTTCGGTATTTAGTTTATTCAGCTTAATACTATTTATCCACATACAATAGAAACCTATCACGATTGTTGTCTAATACAACCATAGATAATGCTATTACATATTATTTGAACATGAGGTCGAATGTAGCAGTTGTGTTTACCTTGAACAGTAATTGACACTGAGACAGAACCGAAAGTACCATGTAGTACTCAAAGAAAGCAGGGGTACTTAAGCCAAGTCAGAGATGCAGAGGTAACTTTCACAATGCATTATAACCCTAGACAGACACCAATATACCACTAAATCAGACAAATATCACTACAAAAAAGATAGGAAAATATTATATTAATGTCCTAGGTATTTGAAATTATGCAAATGAGTAAAATCCATTATGATATAATGATAATGGCATTGATTAGTATCTGGCAACAGTGTTGCACAATATTTTCTGAACGTATGTGAACTTCAGAGTATTTATCCCATTAATATACACATCTATCACTATTTAAATGTAATACAACCATACACAGTGCTATTACATATTATTTGAACATAATATAAGATGCTCTTTCCTTTAAACCATTTTCTATATCTATTCATGAAAAATATAGGCCTAGCCTAGGCAGCGCTACCAGTAGGTACGAATTTATCAGTTCGAATTTTGATTGAGAGTGGGATTAGGCCTAGGCCTAGCCTAGGGCTTAACATGGGGATACTGTTTGGGGGTTGGGAATAGACTGAGGCTGCTTTAGGCCTAATTAGGTAAAATTAGTCAAATCGAGACAATTGCATAGCCTAGGCCTATTAAGCAAATATTTTACCAATCTACAATAGGCCTAGTCTATTCGCTGTAAGTAGGCAAAAAATCATGACCTAGGCTATAACCTCTGTAACTAAAAAAACAACTAGGCCTAGAGTGATCAAGCTAATATGGCTACCATTTGGGAAGAGTCAGTCAAGGAATAGCCTAGATGTGGAAATTTGCAGCGAATTTGCTCTAGCCCTATTTGAGATACAGGTTAGAGGTCATTGTTGAGGCCCCCCCCTCATGACATATTGTCATCATCTTATATATTGCCAGCAGGGGGCAAATAACCGAAAAAAATCGCCGTAAAAATAGACGCGAACTTAACCACGGCGATCGACACATGTAAACATGGCGGTGGCGGGGGAGGTGTCGGACGTTTGCAATAAAGTTCCTGTCTATTTTGAATGCCATTGGATACAATAATATGTTGAGGGGGGCTTTGCCCCCCCCCCCCATGACATAATATTTTCACTATCATATATATTGCCAGCAGGGGGCAAATAACCGAAAAAATTGCCGTCAAAATAGACACCTTTATGAATAGGTTAGCCTTTAGGCTAGGCCTATCGGCAAGAGTTGCGTTGTATAGGCTATCCTAGTGTTTACTAATTTATAGGCTACCCCTTTGAAAGGACATTAGCCGGGTAGGATGTAGTTACCGGGTGTATCACCAGCCTTGTTTACACTACGCATACGCGTAGTGGCGTCGGACGCTTGCCATCCTTTTCCTGTCTATTTAGACTGCCTTTGGATACAATATGTTGAGGTTGGGCTTTGCCCCCCTTCACCCCCCCATGACATATTGTCATCATAATATATATTTCGGTTTAATTCTAGTTTCGCTTTCACAGCATACTCATAAATTTCTATGGCTACTTTAGAGTTGTCATATACCATACTTAATTCCTATATATGTCCAAAGCGGCGGAAATGCATTATAAGGAATTATACCTACTGTAAAAAAAAAAAAAAAAAAAAATCTCCCCATATGCGGCACCATAGCTATTACATAATACTAGGTTAGGTTAGGTAAGGTTGTTAGGTTATGCTAATCTCGTTAATGTAGTTTATTATCAATATATTACGTCTTTTACCCAGCAATTTCCCTGATCTTCATAGTTGGTCGGGAAGCTATGCCTTTACAACGGCGCCTCCCTTTTGTCGCTGTGTACGTGAAACTAGAATTTTACCTATATTTCCAGCAGGGGGCAAATAACCAAAATAAATCTCCGTCAAAATAGACACGAACTTAACAACGCCGATCGACAAATGTAAACATGACGGAGGCGGCGGACGTCTGCAATCATGTTCCCGTCTATTTTGAATGCCAATAGATACAATAATATGTTGAGGGTGCCAGCAGGGGGCAAAATAGACAAATACATCAAAAATTGGGTGTGGGGGCGGCAGCCCCCACCGATAGTAGCCTACTATGATAGGTTAGGTAAGGTTGTTACTGTTAGGTTAGGCTAGGCTAATGTCCTTTCAAAGGGGTATAGGCCTAGTAAACACTAGGATAGCCTATACCCGGTCAAAGGTAAGTCCTGCTGTAGTCTCCTTGAATGCTACCTTAAATTGTAATATTAGACTAGGTCTAGCCTATAGATAAAATAGCTTAGCCTATTCATTTATTGTAGCCTATAATATAGGCCTAGCTGGGCAGAATGTAGAGTTCAGGCATACCACCACCAATGTTTACACTATGCAGAGCGGCGACGAAAGCTTGCCATCATGTTCCCGTCCATTTTGAATGACGTTGGATAAAATAATATGTTGAGGGGGGCAAACACCCCCATGACATATTGTCATCATCATATAATTTGCCAGCAGGGGGCAAATAGGCCTAACCAAACTGCGGCGATCGAGCATGTAAACATGACGGCGGCGGCGGCGGTGGACGCTTGCGATCATGTTCCCGTCTATTTTGACCGCTATTGGATACAATAATATGTTGAGGGAAGGTCTTTGCGGCAATTTTTTGGGTTGTTTGCCACCTACTGGCAATATAATATATGATGATGATAACATGTCGAGGGGGTTGGGGGGGGGGCTTTCAACATATTATTGTATCCAATGGCATTCAAAATAGACGGGAACATTATCCCAAGCGTCCAACGCCGACACCGCCGCGGCTGCTGAAGAACAAGGAAGTTAGCAATAGGTTTCATTGTAAAATAGACGGGAACATTATCCCAAGCGTCCAACGCCGACACCGCCGCGGCTGCTGAAGAACAAGGAAGTTAGCAATAGGTTTCATTGTGAACTGGAGGAAATTAATAGAAATAAGGAAGCTAGGCCTAGCGATGTAAATAGTCAATGGAATTTCCTTAATAATGACATTTATATGTATAGGTATAAAGTAAAAACAATATATTTTACATAATTTATTGCATATCTTACATATTTAAACAAATATATATTAAAAATAGTTTAACCACACCACTGAGTTCTCCCAAAATACTCTAATAGGGCTGGCCTGAAGAATTAGATCAAGATGGACAACCAATCAAGACATGATAGGTAGGGAAGGGCAGGTGAACAAATCTAAGGCGGTGAAGATACGCAGACATTTCTCGCCATTTCACCAATTCAGCCGCACCACATGAGTTCCACAGCAGAACTCTTATAGGGTAGCGCCGAAAGATGAGGCAAGAACTGCTACACTGCAGCACAGCACAAATTAAGAAGTTATCAAAAGCGAAGAATGAGAGATCAGGTCTATGGAAAAAATATATCGCACCGAAATGCACAAAAAATACACACACCGAGGGAAATCGAGTCAGCTCGACCGCATCAGCGACCGACACAATCAGGTCAGGAGCTAATAACCTAGCCAGGCCAGGGTGGCATATGATATAGGCCGTCCGGAGGACAACCGAATGAGACAGAATAAGAACTGAAGGGGAAAAACTTGTCATGTCATCGTCATATTGCCAGCAGGGGGCAAAATAGACAAATACACCAAAAATCGGGGTGTGGGGGTGGCAGTCCCCACCCATAATAGCCTACTATGATAGGTTAGGTAAGGTTAGGCTAGGCTAATGTCCTTTCAAAGGGGTATAGGCCTAGTAAACACTAGGATAGCCTATACCCGGTCAAAGGTAAGTCCTGCTGTAGTCTCCTTCAATGCTACCTTAAATTGTAATATTAGACTAGGCCTAGCTTGGCTTAACATGGGATACTGTTTGGGGGTTGGGAATAGGCTCAGGCTGCTTTAGGCCTAATTAGGTAAAAATAGTCAAATCGAGACAATTGCACAGCCAACATAGGCTCGCCTATTTATAGGCTAGCTTTCATTACTGCAGTTAAGCACAAACTTATTTTACAATGGAAAATAATGCATGAGGAGGGCTTGGTAGGCCTATTAGTATTTTGTGAAATAACTTAAATTAGGTTAGGCTATAGGATACTTCATTAGGTTATTAGGCCTATGAGAAAACAGGCTTAGCTTAATTTTATTTCACTGCTCAACATATTTGTTTTTGTTTTTGCTGTTGAGCTCTGCATAGGGCTATATTCAGGTAGGCTTGGGTTTTAGTAAAATTGCATTAGGCTAGGCTACATATTTTTACTTCTATTGGAAAGCACAGGCCTACACAATAGTACACATGTTAAAGAATTTAGCCTAGCCTACCACAATTTAGCCTAGACTGAAAGAACAAACAAAAATAGGCTAGGCTAATTGCAGCTAAATAATTTAGCCTAGACTGAAAAAACAAAAAAAAATAGGCTAATTGCAGTTTTGGTAAGAGTTGTAGTTGTGGGCATACCAAAAGCTTTGTTTATATAGCCTAGTCGCACGCTCGCAGTTAGGCCTACATTCGCTTCTAATTTAACTGCTGGGGTAAACTTGGTAAAGCCACCCTCAATCCGCCGGCCGGTAACAAAACAATTTACCCAACGCCTGGCCATGGGATACAATAATGGGTTGAAGGGGCTTTATCCCCCTATGACTTATTGTCATCATCATATATATCACCAGCAGGGGCAAATAACCACAGTCAAATTAGACGTGAATGTAACTGCAAGCGTGCGACTACGTAAGTAAAGGGGACGATAGACCCGCTAACACAACTCTTAACGCATTTTTTCCTAATGTATTAGATTTTTTTTATATTTATGACTTCAACAGTTGAAAGATGACAATTTTATGGTTTATTTTAGGCTATACAAAAACATTTGCTTTGTACCGGTAACTTAGATACGGTACTCATATTTATGCTTATAATTGCAGTACGAGTGGGTTTTTTCTTTTTATATGTAGGCCTAGGCTAAACAAATGTTAGTTTTTGTTTTATAGGCTAAACTAGACTGAATTTATGCTAATAAATATTAATTGGAGGGCGCAAATCTGTCAAGGAATAGCCTAGATGTGGAAATTTACAGCCAATTTGCTCTAGCCCTTTTTGAGATACAGAGGTTAGAGATCGTTGGATACAATAATATGTTGAGGGGGTCAATCATCCCCCATGACATATTGTCATCATCATATATATTGCCAGCAGGGGGCAAATAGCCTAGGCCTAGCCTAACTACAACAAAAATCGCCGTCAAAATAGACGCGAACTTATATTAACTACGGCGATCGACCATTGCCTGCACCGGCCATCCCCCGGTTATTGTTGAGGTCCTGAGGAACCGTATGACTTTGACGAGCTCTTCCCTCCGCAGTCTCTGCATCCCATGTATCGTCGTACGGTACCTCTTCCCCTCCACATCCTACATCTGGTCGTCCTACATATGCCTCCTAAGCCTCGCCTCATCCCGTCACTGAGCATGTGGATGGGCGTCCCTTTCTGGCTTCAAAGATGGATTCCTTCCGACAGCTCCTACTGGATTGTCTGGGGTTGGTTGATAAGGGCACCTCGCTTCAAGACATTGCTCTGGCCCTAGTATCGCGGTTTGTAGGTCTCTGGTTCGCCACCTGATGACCTGCTATTGGGTTGTTGCCTTTACAGTGTTACGGTTCTACGAATGACCTAGAGTGAAAGTGACACGGTGGTGAATTTTAACCTTAACTATAAACTAATTTAAATTGGGACATAGGATCTCCGCGACTACGGTAGGGCCGGAGCGGGCGAGTATTCGCCTGAGGTTGCCCTTAACCCCCAAGACAAGACAAGACAAAATTCTAGTGCTGGTTTTACTCAGATTTTGTGAGTTTTAATTTAGCCTAGCCTAGGCCTAAGAGTTCAGAAGATTTGCAAAATGCACCCCATACTAGCCTACCCATAGCCTAATAGGCCTAGTGATTCTTTTTTGGCAGACCACCCACACATTTTCATATAGCCTAGGCCTAGGCTAGCCTAAGTTCTGGAATGCATGTTGGAATAGCCTTCCTATAAACTGTAGGCTAGGCTACTTCCTTTTAATTTAAGTTTGATTCTTTGGAAAAATCTATTAGGCCTAGACCAGGGCAGGAAAGTAACATTTAACCCTTTCACGCACATATGATGCATAGGTTGCCAGATTTGCAATAAGAAATAGAGTTCTCTCAATCTTATAATTACCTCTCCAAAATTAGTTTTCTGCCCACAGCTAACTCAAAGACAACTGCAGTGGTTGAAGTAACTAAACTAAAGGTTTCTAAATACCCCTGATGGTAACAAAGGCTTTAAAGTATCCCCAATAGGCTCAAAATCGCGTCATATGTCGGAGAGGGTTAAAATGACGTGTAAAAAGTCGCCCATAAACGGCGGGCCGCTATGTTATTGTAATTTGGGAGCTTATTTCGTCTGTTGATTGACATTGTCCTTAATTGGGGATCCTATGAATTAGCACAGATGATGATGACATCATAATCATAATAATCATAATCATAATGACATCATAATCATAATCATAATGATGACATTACATCATAATTCGTGACGGGCCGACGTGGGGGGGCAGAGCCACAGAGACCCCCTAAACATATTTTGTGTCCCACAGTAACTTTTAATGGGATGGATGTAGTTACCGGGTGTACGGTCGTCATGTTTACATAGGGCGATCGCCGCGGTTAACTTCGCGTCTATTTTGACGGCGATTTTTTTCGGCATATTTCATTTTATTCACTTCCTTTTATATTTAGGCTATAATCTAGCTTTGGCACGACAATAACCCTAACCCAGTCTTTCTTAAAGATTCTTCTAATCTTCCAGTAGCCTATAGCCTAATTTAGGTCATTTTTAAAGGCACACAATTAAATGGTTGGTATTTTAAACGACACTACTGCAGCATTATGAGAAACAATTTAGTAGAGATAATAGGCAACAATAGATTCGCCATATTTTTCTCCATAGGCTATAGTCCGCATGGAGGATTTTCGTTATCGACAAATTGAAAAAATTCCCACTTCACAGACAAAATAGATAAATGCACCAAAAATTGGGGTGTGGGGGCGGCAGCCCCCACCCATAATAGCCTACTATAATAGGTTAGGTAAGGTTGTTAGGTTAGGCTAGGCTATGCTAATGTCCTTTCAAAGGGGTATAGGCCTAGTAAACACTAGGATAGCCTATACCTGGTCAAGGATAAGTCCTGCTGTAGTCAATTTAAATGCTACCTTAAATTGTAATATTAGACTAGGCATAGCCTATAGATAAAATAGCCTAGCCTACTTATTTAATATTGTAGCCTATAATATAGGCCTAGCCGGGTAGAATGTAGAGTTCGGGCGTACCACCACCATTGTTTACACTGCGCAGAGCGGCGACGGAAGCTTGCCATCATGTTCCCGTCCATTTTGAATGCCGTTGGATACGATACTATGCTGAGGGGGGCAAACACCCCCCATGACATATTGTCATCATCATATAATTTGCCAGCAGGGGGCAAATAGGCCTAACCAAAGAAAATCGTCGTCAAAAACTCAAAATACACGCGAACTTACAGTAACTGCGGCGATCGACCATGTAAACATGACGGCGACGGCGGCGGTGGACGCTTGCGATCATGTTCCCGTCTACTTTGACTGCCATTGGATACAATAATATGTTGAGGGGAGGGCTTTGCGGCAATTATTTTGGTTGTTTTCCCCCTACTGGCAATATATATGATGATGACAACACGTCATGGGGGCAAAGCCCCCCCTCAACATATTATTGTATCCAATGGCATTCAAAATAGACGGGAACATTATCGCAAGTGTCCGACGCCGACACCGCCGCTGTCATGTTTACATATGTCGATCACCGTAGTTAAAGGCTGGTTCACACATAGCCGAGTCGGTGCGCGAGTCCAACACGAATCACACTCGTCGATTATCGCCGTCGCTGGAGGCTGAGTCGGCCGCGAGTAGCAATTGCTCCCGAGTCAAGGAGAGTGTAACACGAATTAACTTGAGTCAATACGAGTCAACACGTGTTCATGCAAGAGTCTGTACGAGTAACTGAGAGTCAAAACGAGTGTAACACGAACCCAACACGAGTGTCAAAAATTTGAAAAATAATGGTCACTTTCCAGGGCACGTAAACAAAGAGTATGGACGAGTCTAACACAAGTCAACGCGATTGTTACACGGATCAACACGATTGTTATACGGATCGACACGAAAGACAAGGCGGTATGAAATAACGGTATTTCAAATGACACTTGCTTTTTCGTGTTACACTCATGTTTTTTTCTCAGTGGATCGTGTTTATTCTTGTTTACTCGTGTTTTCACTCGTGTTTGAATCGTGTAAACTTTGGCATCATGGAGGCACCAAATTTTGGCACTCACATTCGTGCTTTCTACTCTTGTTGATACGTGTTGCATGTGTGTTACATACGTGTTCTTGCGTGTAGACACGTGTTGCTTCGTCAACGTCGAAATGATGACGAAAAGCGACGAATCACCAAAGAGTGTTACACGGGTTTACACGAGTCAACACGAGTTAACACGAATAACAAAATTATTCAGAGTCAAACACGAGTGAACACATATGTACACGAGTCTACACGTATTTAGGCCACACTCGTGGGTTGGCTAATCGCCACGGGACCCAAAAATTTCATGCATGCATGAAATTTTTGGACCCCGTGGCGAGTACCCACGAGTGTGTTGAGTAAACAAAGAGTATACACGAGCGTAGCACGAGTCTATACGAGTGTTGAGGAGTATCGACGAGTCATTGCTGAATAGCAAAATTTCATCACTCGTGTTGGACTCGCACACCGACTCGGCTATGTGTGAACCAACCTTTAGTTCGCGTCTATTTTGAAGGCGTTTTTATCCGTTATTTGCCTCCTGCTGGCAATACAGTATATATCATGATGACAATATGTCATGGGGGGGTGACCCCCCCTCAACCTATTATTGTATCCAAAAGCAGTCAAATAGACGGGAACATGATGGCCAGCGTCCGCCGCCACTCCGCGTAGTGTAAACAAGGCTGGCGGTACACCCGAACTCTACATTCTACCCCACTAATTTTCCAACTAGCATAACTGATGACTATCAATGATCAATCCCAGTCAGAAACGTCCATGCTTCCCTCCCATAAGTCAATGTCGGGATTACCACACTGTCATGCAAGGACTTCTTTACTTCCGTGCTGACCACCCTATTTCTTCTTACTGCTTTCAGAGTTCCTACAACGCTCTTCCCCTGTTACACTTTCTCCCACACTTCTTCATCCATAGGCCTACTCACATCTTTACTCAACACACTGCCCAAATACTTAAATGAGCTGACATTCTTCATAGCCATTCAACCTCACTTCACACTCTATGGTTGCACCCTTTTCAATGACCATAATATTGCTCTTCCTAGCATTTACCTCCAGATTCCGTTTTTCAAACACTGTTCCAAACATATTTAACTGACCCTGCAACTCCCATTCACTATCGCTCATCAGAACTGTGTTGTCAGCAACAGTAGTACTGGTACTGTACTGTTGAGGCAACTTCCACTCGTTTCCTTCCCTTATCAGCGGTACACCAACATCCGCTGCTCTTCCTTGTATTTCTTTCATGACTCCATCCATATACTGTACCGGTATATATTGAACAACCATGGGGACATCACACACACCCTTGCTTTAACCCAACATTCAGATTAAAGAACTCGCTCTGTTAATTATCCACACATACTGACACCTTTGCACCCTCATACATGCTCTTCATTGCTTTCAGCAACTTGCCATCTACTCCGTATATTCTCAGTACCGGTACTTTCCACATACCTTCTCTATCAATTCTGTCATAGGCCTTCTCCAACTCCATAAATGTCGCTTCTCCAGATATTTCTCCACAACACATTTCCGGGCAAAAATCTGAGCTACACATCCTCTTCCCTTCCTAAGATAACTACAGTATGCTAACCGTTTCCCCAGCAATACTGACTGAAAATGCCCAAATATATTGCATGTCATCTTCAGATTTATCTAAAATATGTAAAATTACACCAAATACCACTACAGTAGCACTGAAATCAATAAAACTCACTAACAGGATAAATAAATGGAAGAAATACTCCAAAAGATTAATATGTTAACCCTTTACCCAGCAATACTGACTGAAAATGCCTAAATAGATTGCATGTGCTCTTCAGATTTATACATACATATGTACATTACATAACATTTTAAGACTGATTGCTCCACACAGATGTGCAGTTTCAGTATCTTTTCCTAATGGCGGCATTCCAGGCAACCCTGTTAAGGGATGCTTTACTTGTCAAGTTTTGGGATTTGAGATCGGCACGTATAGTCCGATCCCAGGTCTTACTCGGTCCACCCCTTGGTGCAGCTCCCTCCACAATCGCAGACCTGCATCTTTTCACCCAATTTTGTTCATCCATTCTCTCCACATGTCGATACCATCCCAGTTTACTTGTACGCATCTCCTCGCTAATACTCTTTATACCTAAACGTCTCTTCAGCTCATCATTTGTTATTCTGTTGACATCCTTTATCTGAAATATGTAAAATTACACCAATTACCAACTACATTACCAAAAATTTTAATAAAGTACACTAACAGGATAAAGAAAATGTAAGAAATAGCCCTAAAGATGAATTTATCTATCTATCTATTGACGGACGCCTTGATCCCCGAAGGATTGGCCACGAACGAAACACCCCTATACACCTCTGTCCCCAGTCAGTCGACGCCCCTCCTCCCATCCAGCACCGCTTTCACGCATATACTTCTTAACTCCATCCTTCCACCTCTCTCTCGGTTTATTTCTCCCTCTGTCCATCCACCTCACTCGTACACGCTCTTAGTCATTCTCTCGCTTCCCATACGTTCCACATGGCCGAACCATCTCAAGGTGTTCTTTTTCGCACTTTCCAGTCCATTCACACCACACCTCTCTCGTACTTCCTCATTCGTCTGTCTATCCCTCCATGTAACTCTGCACGCACTTCTCAAGTAACTCATTTCCATCCCTTTCACTCTTGGTTTGAATCTCTCCAACAACGTCCATGCTTCGCTTCCGTAAGTCAGTGTCGGGATTACCACACTGTCATGCAATGACTTCTTCAGTTCCATGCTGACCACCCTATTTCATGTTACTGCTTTCAGCATTTCTACAACCCTCTTCCCCTGTTGCACCCTCTCCCACACTTCTTCATCCATACTCCCATCTTTACTCTGTACACTGCCAAGATACTTAAATGAGCTGACAATCTCCATAGCCTGACCGTTCAACTTCACCTCACACTCTGTGGCTTCACCCCTTTCGAAGACCATAACCTTGCTCTTCCCCGCATTTACCTTCAGATTCCATTTTTCGCACACTGTTCCAAACATATTTACCAGACCCTGCAACTCCCATTCATATCATCAGCAAACAGCAGTACACAAACATACACTGCTCTTCCTTGTATTTCTTTTATGACTCCATCCATATACTGTATATATAGAACAACCATCGGGACATCACACACCCTTGCTTTACCAAACATTCAGATCAAAGAACTCCCTCTGTTCATTCTTCACACGTACTGATACCTTTGCACTCTCATACATACTCTTCACTGCTTTCAGCAACTTGCCATCTACCGGTACTCCATATATTCTCAGTACTTTCCACATACCTTCTCTATCAACTCTGTCATTCCACTCGTTGCCTTCCCTTATTAGTGGTACACCAACATCAACTGCTCATCCTTGCATTTCTTTTATGACTCCATCCATATACAGTTCAGTATATATTGAACAACCACAGGGACATCACACACCCTTTCTTTAACCCAAAATTCAGATCAAAGAACTCGCTCTGTTCATTCTCAACACATACTGACACCTTTGCACCCTCATACATGCTTTTCACTGCTTTCAGCAACTTGCTATCTGCTCCGTATATTCCAAGTACTTTCTACATACCGGTACCTTCTCTATCAACTCTGTCATAGGCCTTCTCCAAGTCCATGAAGGCAGCATACAACTTTTGTCCCTTTTCAAGATATTTCTCCACAACATATTTCAGGGCAAAGATCTGAGCTACACATCCTCTTCCCTTCCTATGATGAATACTGTATGTTAACCGTTTCCCCAGCAATACTGACTGAAAATGCCCAAATATATTGCATGTGCTCTTCTGATTTACGTATCTAAAATATGTAAAATTATACCAAATACCAACTACATTAGCACAAAACTCAATCAATCACAGAAACAGGATAAAAACATAGAATAAATACCCCAAAAGATGAATACGTTAACCCTTTCCCCAGCAATACTTACTGAACATGCACAAATAAATTGCATGTACTCTTCAGATTTAGCTGAAATATGTAAAATTACACCAAATACTAACTACATTAGCACAAAAATAAATCAAGCACTTTAACCCTTCCTTCCCGGAAGGGCTCTTGAACGCCCATAAAAAAGCATACACGAGCTGCCCGGAAGGACTCTTTAACGCCCAGTGGTTGAAAGCCTGTGAGCTTGGTGTGCGAGGCGTCGGTCCGACGCATGTAAACAACAGCCGGCTGGACCGACGACCCGCATCTCCGGCCACAAGAAGGAGTGCGTCGCTTGTTCGTGTGTGCCTGTATGTTGTTGTTAAGTATCGAAAAGTAGTGTAAAGTGGCTGTTTTTGCCATAAAGTTATCTCCACTGAAATCATCACCACAACTCAACCACTTAACTTGGAGAGCTCTACTTAACGCCATTCTACAGGTAATAAACACATCTACGCTTGGGGATGCCCGGGAATGCGGAAGCAGTCAGAATAACAAAGATACGGTAGCCTAGGCGTAGACGTTTTTCGGCCAAAACACCCGGGTTTCGGGGAATATATAATTATATATTACATAGCCGGGGCTGGAGGGTTAACAGGATAAATAAAATGGAAGAAATAGCCCAAAAATGAATTTATCTATAGCCTACCGGTATATATTGCCGGACACCTTGATCCCCGAAGGGGTGACCATGAACGAAACGCCTGCGTATTTCAAGCTCGCTTGAGTTATCACTCGATCGTCTTTTACAGCTTTTTGGCCCGGGGTAATTACCACACCATCGCGTCATAAGGAGTTTGAGGGGGTTAAATTGCTAGATACATAGAGGAAGAGGAATGCCAAGTAAAGCTAAACAAAAATATATAAGATATTTTTAACATGAGGTTGCTTATAATAATTTGTACCTCTGCAGTTTCTCCATGGCTAACGAAAAAGGTCACATTCCTAAGAAGCCCCAACCAAAAGGCCAAGCTTCTGTACAGAAAAAATGCCACACCATTACCCTTATGGTGACCCTATCAAATAATCAAAACAACCACACTTCTTAACCCAATTCCCGCGGGGCCCCTCATATGACGGAGACGATTTTCCGGCTATTTTGTAGCCTGTGAGCCAGGCCAGCTTTTGCAAGCAGCACGGATGGACGTCAGTCGGAGCCTACAGGCCCCGCCACGACACTGAGGTTTGTGTGAGAGAGCTCACTTATGTGCAGCGTCACACATAGCGAAAACAGAAAATAGTTGGTAATTTTTAGCGATTTCGCCTATCGGATTTGGTAATTTTTAGCAATTTTGCCCTTCATTTGCAAGATCCTTACAAGAAACCCAGACGTCGTACAGGGATGATTCAGGAGTAATTTGAAAGCTATTACCGTACTTTCACGAATACATAATTGTATTACGCTCTGGCTTTTGCTTATGCATGAAAATGAGCAGGGAATGAAGGCAATTTCGGGCAATTATGCCTACTCGTACAGGAGTCCTTGGAGCGGCTTCGGTCGCGCCGGGAATTTCCACACCCCTCACACCACACACACACATCACACAGTTTTTCCTACACCGAGAAATGACTCTCCGGCTGTCATTTCTCAAAGACTTCTTCTAGCTGGAGACATTGAGAGCAACCCAGGACCCAGCTACACATACATATGTCCAACTTGCTCAAAACCCATCACTTCAAGTTGCCACACTAAGGGTTCAGTTCTCTGCAATTCATGCAGGAACTGGACCCACTTCACCTGCACAACACTTGCCTCCAAGAAACACTACACGAACACCTGGACCTGTTCCTCATGCCCCTCCCTCTCCCAGTCAAATCCCTCGCTTAAAACCCGTCCACCTCTCCTCCCCAACCCCCCTAACCTTCCCATATCATCCACTCCCCCCCCTAAAACCCGTCCACCTCTCCTCCCTAACCCACCTAACCTTCCCATACCATCCACATCCTCAACTCAACACACCACACCCCATCCTAATCCATTCCAACCCCCATCTCCTGCTCCCCCATCCCCACCCACACCCCCCCCATCCCAACCCCCAGCCCCTCCCTCAACCCCACCCCCACCCCCTCCTCGTGCAGCAGCACCCAACATACATCGTGCACATAACATTAACATTCTCCAATTGAACATAGATGGCATCAACACAAAGAAACACAAACTCTCACACTTCATCAAACAACACAACATACACATTGCCATCTTACAAGAAACAAAACTCCGCACAACACAAAAAAAACCCACATTTCATGATTTCACCACCATCAGACAAGACCGGGCTGTCGGCGGAGGCGGTGGACTCATCACCCTGGTACACAAAGAAATATCATACATAGTTACCAGTGTACAAATCAAATCCCTCCTCCCCCCAAATGATAACACAACAGAAATACAATCAATTAAAATATGCACTGGCAACAACTCCAACATAACCATCATAAACACATACATCCCCTACAGTACCAAATGAATACAGACCACACTTACAACACATCACAAACACCCCACACATCATCCTGGGTGGTGACTTCAACGCCAAGACGTTGGCCTGGTTTGTCGACAACCCCGACACAGACAGAGGGCTGGTACTACAAAACCAAACTGATAACCTCATCATCCTTAACGACATCCATCAACATACCCATATTCCTCACCAAGCCCTCTATAACCCATCATATCCAGACATCACCTTTTGCTCCCCAGAACTCGCCCCCACAACATCCTGGAGGGTGGTCAGAACCTTAGGCTCTGACCACCTCCCGATCATTATCACTACCAAAACCAGACTCACCCCAGCTAGTCACAAACACACATACACCAATTATAAAAGAGCTAACTGGGAAGCATTCACAAATGAGACAGAACAACACTTCACAACTCTAAACAGTACACCCATCACTAACATCAACAATGCTGTACACATACTCAATAAAACTATCCAAAACGCTGACAAGAAACACATTCCAAGAGGTACCGGTAACAGAAAAAGACACAACCCCAACTTCACACCATAAATTCAAAACCTCATCAGACAACGCAACATACTGAAACACTCCCCAGCACCCCACACACAAGACATCACACAACAAATCCAAGCACTCAACACCCAAACTAACAACAAAATACAAGAACAACAAAAACTAAATTGGAATAACTTCCTACAAACACTTGATCACAAAACAAACTCCAAAAACTCTACAAAATACTAAACAGCATCACACTTTCCAACAGCAACACAACACAGTCACATGCTGCAATCACAACAACAGACTCTACTCCTTCATGTAAACAACAAGCAAACATTCTCATCAATCACTTCTCACATGTCAGCCACCTAAAACCTCACAAAGACGACCGACGTGTCATCCGACGTAAGAGACAATTCCCCACAGACCCTGACTATACACCCTTCACCAATCACCAGACAAAGCATATCATCAACAATCTCAAGCACTCACCCGCTTGTGGCCTAGACAACATAAGCAACATACACCTCAGACACCTGGGACCACAAGGCATACAAGCACTCACTAACATATCAAACTACAGTTATTCACACAACACAATACCAGACATTTGGAAGCATGGTCTCATCACCACATTCCCCAAACCCAACAAAGACCCCACGCTACCCTCCTCGCACCGCCCCATCACACTCCTTTGCTCCCCCTCCAAAGTCATGGAACGCCTAGTATTACAACTAATTACACCCGACCTACCCCTAGCTCCAACACAACATGGCTTTAAGCAACTGCACTCCACAAACACACTTCTTACAGACCTTACACAAAGAGCTTTTGATGGCATCAACTCAGCTAGACCACCACACAGATCACTATTAGCCACACTCGACATTAGTAAAGCCTTCGATGCCATCCCCCGCCACAACCTAACAAACAAAATCTACAACACAAACATGCACAACAACACAAAAAGGTGGCTGGCCAACTTCCTAGCAGGAAGATGTGCACACGTATCTTTTGCCGGTCAGTCATCTAAAATCAGAAACTTTCCAAACGGAGTCCCACGAGGATCCGTCCTATCGCCCGCACTCTTCAATCTGTACATGCACGATATAACTACACCCAATACGCCCAAATAAACTTAGCCTACTATGCAGATGACATAACACTCACATGCACACACCATGACCCAAAAAGAGCAACAGATCTCCTTCAACCCTATCGCAACACACTACATGGCTGGTGCACTACAAACAGACTTAATCTAGCCCCAGCCAAATCCACCGCAACCCTGCTCACAAGCTGGACAGGAGAACACGAATACATCCCTCAACTCACCATAAACAACACACCCCTAACACATACACACACACCAAAATCCTAGGAGTAACATATGATACTCATATGACATTCAAACAGCACACCACAAACATTAAAAAGAAACTGACACCCAGACTTAACGCCCTTAGGTCACTTGCTCACACAAAATTTGGACACAACAAAGAAACTACCACCACAGTATATAAACAATACATAAGATCAGTGATGGAATACGCAAGCCCAGCCTGGGCTTCTAACCTAGCTGAAACACATCATAAGACCTTACAGACTATTCAAAACAAAGCCCTTGAAGATCATTACAGGCTGCACAGCTACTGCACCCACAGATCACCTACATCAAGAAACCAAAATCCTCAAAGTCAAAGACCATCTGGACATGAGAGGCACTCAATTCCTGGCAGCAGCCTCCACGAACCAAGACCACCCACTAAACTACATGGCAACACACCCACAGACACCAAGAAATATCAAAACAACACCCAGCACACGGTATCACACACAATTACTGTCCTCTCTCCCTCCCTGCCCACCCTGAACCAACTTCCAAAAGCACATCCATACTCATATCTCTCGCCGATCCATCCACTCACTCACAGACAACACGCAGCTGCAAGCACGACCTCCCGAAATCCATCCTTCCTAATCCGCCCTTCCTCGCGAGGACAGAGTCCACCTGGCCAGGCTGAGATGCGGACACCATCCAGCTCTCCTGAGCTATCAGAAGAGACTGGATGACTCCGTTGTCGACGCCTGCCCGGGATGTAACACAGCACCCCATACCATTAAACACATCATAGAAGACTGCATTTCACACAACCACTTACGCCAACAACACAATCTACACTCGATGAGAGCTCTGTGGGTAAGCCCGATCATGGCCATGGCCTTCCTCAGGGACTTGGGGCTGTTCGGCCAGGCAGCTTAGGGAACAACAACAACAACAACAACTCGTACAGGATTAATAGCTTTAACCAAAATGGTCACACTCCTTAATGGTCTAAGTGGCCATAGCCAAAATGGCTACACTATATTCCTTCTGTACTTTCTCCATGCCCGATAAGATACATGATATTTTGATATATGTGGAACAGCCCTTGTATCCAACACAATACCCTGCGTGCAATCCCGCTCGAACCCCGCACAACGTTGCTTGCAACTTTAATTATTATTATTATTAATGTAAAACCAATTATACCTGCCCCAGACCTCTTTGTAAAAAGGTCGCCGGGAAGTAAAGACCAAACAAACAGACAGCATTGTTTCAATGGCTTTGAAAAGCAGAGAAAACCAAGGCCAACAGGTGTCAGCCTGATCACCTAGAAAACTGAGTGGAGCCCCCCTCGACGGGAATAACTCAGGAAGCCTGATCCCAGGCTCGACCATAGAAAACACAGTTTCTGATGAGCCCTCAAGCGACCAAACTCGTCGGGGTAACTTACCTATTTTAGCCATCCTGACTAAAACTCGGTAAACAAAAACGGTGTTCTCGGAGCAACGAGAAAAACGCCGGAAAGGTAACCCACACTAAACTATACATTACAGGAGGGCGTAATGCATAAAGCAATGAATAACACAGGAAGCCTGCTCCCAGGCTCGACCACAAAAAACGCAGTTTCTTATGAGCCCTCAAGCGACCAAACTCGTCGGGGTAACTTACCTATTTTGAGCCATCCTGACTAAAACTCGTTAAACAAAAACGGTGTTCTCGGAGCAACGAGAAAAAACGCCGGAAAGGTAACCTACACCAAACGAGACATATTAACACATTTCATACAAAGGGTGTGCGCAAAAATAGGGATACCTGAACAGGAGGGCGTAATGCATAAAGCAAAAACCAGGGCAAAGGTAGCCATGACAGAGACTGGTGGGATAATTACTCCAGGTTCTGCATAGACCCGCCGGGACCCAGCTCTGGAAAAAAATAAAATTTCCATTAATTAATGCTCATAAGGTTAACCCCAACATGTTCGCACACAAGTGTTAAATAACCCGCCGGGTAACGAGACGTAATACTCAACGACGACAGCTCGCTACGCGGTGGGGTTTCCTAAGTAAAAGATTTCAGAATATCTTAATTTGTCCAAAAGATTTATGAATACCCTCTGACATAATATATAAAGACCAGCATGGCGTTTATAACTGATGAAGTCTTTCCGGTGGTGTTTGTTTCAAGATTCAATTTTGGAAAAAAAAAAAACTAAAAAAGACGCCGGCCCCCGAATTATCTCGTAGATCAAAAACTGGGAAGCCTGACAAATATACGAGATCTAACTTCTCCCGAAGTATCTTTTTAGATCGCCGTATGTTGAAGGCAGCGATACAAAACGTATCCCTCAATTGTCTGGTTAACTAACTGAATCGTAAATTCGTTATTCCCATCCCTCCAAGGAGCACCCGCCGGGTGTGATTTTTTTTTTTTTTTTTAAACGTTAACCCCAATTGTGCCCTAAAGCGCCGTATGTTGAAGGAGGCGATACACAATGCATCCCTCAATTGTCTGGTCAACTAAACTGAATTTTGCAAATTCGGGCATCCCACCCTTCCAGGTTGCACCCGCCGGGTGATTTAAAGTTTATAAGTTAACCCCAAGTGTTCCTAACCCCACTTCTTTGTAAAAGATCGCCGGGGAGGAAATACAAAGATCGTGAATTGCAAATCAGTCAATATAACCACCCAAAGGTACAACCGCAGGGTTTTATATGCAATGTCAAACCAATTGTACCTGCCCCAGACCTCTTTGTAAAAAGGTCGCCGGGAGGGAAAGACTAAACAAACAAACGGCATTGTTTCAATGGCTTATTAAAGATTTCAGCATATCTTTCACCTGTCCAAAAGAATTAAGAATAACTTCTTAATCCTCATAAAGATGAAGCATATCTTTATTAAAGATGAAGTCTTTCAAGTATCCCTTTACACTTGAGACACTAGTAAGATTCAGGCATCTTTTTATCCCATAAAAAGTCTAAGCCTATCTTAATCTCTAATCCGGCTTCTCCCAGAAGCCCTCATAGATCGCCGTCTTGAAGGCCGTGATACCTTATTGTATCAAGCAATTGTTTGGCAAATTATTTCGAATCGCAAATCCGTTAATATAACCACCCGAAGGTACAACCGCCGGGTTTTATATGCAATGTCAAACCAATTATACCTGCCCCAGACCTCTTTGTAAAAAGGTTGCCGGGAGGTAAAGACCAAACAAACAGACAGCATTGTTTCAATGGCTTTGAAAAGCAGAGAAAACCAAGTCCAACAGGTGTCAGCCTGATCACCTAGAAAACTGTGTGGAGCCCCCCTCGACGGGAATAAACCAGGAAGCCTGATCCCAGGCTCGACCATAGAAAACGCAGTTTCTGATGAGCCCTCAAGCGACCAAACTCGTCGGGGTAACTTACCTATTTTAGCCATCCTGACTAAAACTCGGTAAACAAAAACGGTGTTCTCGGAGCAACGAGAAAAATGCCGGAAAGGTAACCCACACTAAACTATACATTACAGGAGGGCGTAAAGCATAAAGCAATGAACAACACAGGAAGCCTGATCCCAGGCTCGACCACAGAAAACGCAGTTTCTTATGAGCCCTCAAGCGACCAAACTCGTCGGGGTAACTTACCTATTTTGAGCCATCCTGACTAAAACTCGGTAAACAAAAACGGTGTTCTCGGAGCAACGAGAAAAAACGCCGGAAAGGTAACCCACACCAAACGAGACATTTTAACACATTTTATACAAAGGGTGTGCGCAAAAATAGGGATACCTGAACAGGAGGGCGTAATGCATAAAGCAAAAACCGGGGCAAAGGTAGCCATGACAGAGACTGGTGGGATACTTACTCCAGGTTCTGCATAGACCCGGCGGGACCCAGCTCGGGAAAAAAAGAAAATTTCCAGGAATTAATGCTCATAAGGTTAACCCAAACATGTTCGCACACAAGTGTTAAATAACCCGCCGGCTAACGAGACGTAATACTCAACGACTACAGCTCGCTACGCGGTGGGGTTTCCTAAGTAAAATATTTCAGAATATCTTAATTTGTCCAAAAGATTTATGAATACCCTCTGACATAATATATAAAGACCAGCATGGCGTTTATAACTGATTAAGTCTTTCCGGTGGTGTTTGTTTCAAGATTCAATTTTGGAGAAAAAAAAAAACTAAAAAAGACGCCGGCTCCCGAATTATCTCGTAGATCAAAAACTGGGAAGCCTGACAAATATACGAGATCTAACTTCTCCCGAAGTATCTTTTTAGATCGCCGTATGTTGAAGGCGGCGATACAAAACGTATCCCTCAATTGTCTGGTAACTAACTGAATTGTAAATTCGTTATTCCCACCCTTCCAGGGAGCACCCGCCGGGTGTGAATATTTGTTTAAAAAACGTTAACCCCAATTGTGCCTTAAATTGCATTATGTTGAAGGAGGCGATACACAATGCATCCCTCAATTGTCTGGTCAACTAAACTGAATTTTGCAAATTCGGTCATCCCACCCTACCAGGTTGCACCCGCCGGGTGATTTAAAGTTTAAAAGTTAACCCCAATTGTTCCTAACCCCACATCTTTGTAAAAGATCGCCGGGGAGGAAATACAACAACAGCATAGTTTTATATTGGCTTTGCAAAACCGAAAAAACTACAAATAACACGTGTCCGTATGAACACTGTTAGATGGGTACAGCCAACCCGCCGGGAATCAGAAGGAGCCTGAAACAGGCACCCCAGAGACACAGTCCTGGGGAGCCACAGACACCTGCTCGCCTGGGAAACAAGCCTGTTTTTAAACCACGCGTGGCCAAAACTCGGCAACCAGCCGGATTTTTTCATGGTGTAACCGAGAAAAACCCGCCGGAAATAACCCACCCCGTCCAGATACCATCTGAACGCAACACAGGACCGAGGCGTAGCCAAAACACAACTAACGCCGGGCCCAACATAGTCCGTGGAATTAGCCAATACACAACTAATCCAGGACACATAAATAGTCCGTGGAATTAGCCAATACACAACTAAACCAGGACACACATCACACAGTAGTACATATTTAGAAAATAAATCAATAACACTTGTATATGTGGTAAAGCTACGAGAGGCTGGCTAGGCCTAGGCAGACGGATAACATTAACATGTCGGAATATAAACAAAAAGCACTGAATTATATCACAACAGGAACCACCGCCAACACACCACTGTAGCAAATACTTCCGGCAAAGGGAAGAACTGACTCGGGACCCAGAAAAAACTTCACTAAGTGAAGAAAAATACGCTGGGAACGTCAGCAAAAATACGCTACCTCATCAGAAAGATAAAAGGAAGCAATAACGCGTAATGAAAGCCGCCTGCATCACAAAGCTAGCTAACTGTGAAAAAGTTCACCTGTCCACAACCGGACCACGAGGGTACATCCGAAATAGATGCCCCAAACACACGACCCAAAATACACTGCACTGCAACTAGCCCAGGACACTCCTGCTACGCATATCCTAACCTTACTCGATACATCCCGGAGTAAACAAATGAAAAAAAACTCACTAGGGACGCAGCAAATGCGGAACCAGCGGAGCGTGGAGAGACACGTCCGGGCCGGCTGACCGCAGAGCAGAGAAGGAAGAATGACGCCTGAATCAGCGTCTGGTCAAAGATCCACACAAGTACATCCACGATATGATGGAAAGCTTATTGGATAGTTATTCTTATTTTCGTTTTGTTTTTTATTATTTACGAAGTTTTTTCGTAGTGAGAACCCAATTCATCATGACTGAAGCCATGAGTGAGGTCGCGTGCGCTCATGATGAAGGCTCCTCAGATTTTAAATGCTCTGCGCGGTAGATTCAAACTACGGCGGATTAGTGTTTGAAGAGGATGCCTTATGTAATAGGCATGTTCGTCAATGATGGAGGGGCCACTAATAAATAAAGTTTTGAGAGTGCAGTTGTAGGGGTCATGAAGAACAAGGAGAGTGTCGTGAGGGAGGCCATGGACAGAGATAGGGGTGTAATCTTGTATGGAGATATAGAGGCTCATATGAATGATAATGGAGTGAGAAAAGTGAGGGATATGGAGACAGTGAAGGAGGTCATGAAAGGTGTGGATGAGGATGGATATGGATGGGAAGGGCAGGTGGAGGAGATCAGTAGGATAGGTAGATATAAAAGGGGAGAGATGAGACCTATAAGGATACAGTTTAAAACCAGGGCAGTGGCAGAGACGGTGACAAATTTTAGTTGGAGGCTAAATACAAATGAAAAACTGAAACATATAAGACTAAAGAAGGATTTGAGCATAGAAAAAAAAAAAAAAAATTAAGGAATTACAAGAAAAGGCTGATGAAAATAATGGAAAGTTGGGTGAGGAGGATAAGAGACATTTTTACTGGAGAGTGAGGGACGGAAAAGTGAGGAAGTGGTTTATAAGAGTAGAAGGGAGGGGGAGATCAGGGAGGGAAGAGAATGTGATGGGAGTTGTGACGGAGGAGGAGAACAGGGTGGAGGTGTCACAGGGAGAGACAGGAGACAAAGTGGCAGACCCAGTAGTGCTAACGGGGGAGTAGGGTACGGACAGGAGCGGGATGGTGTAATTGCTGAAGGAATGGTAGATGGATTAAGGATTATGTTTAGTAATGTGGATGTGTTTACCCAGGACAAGACAAGATAACTGATATGTAGGTTGCAGGATGAAGAGGAAAAACCTGATGTCATAGCCTTACAGGAAGTAAGACCAAAAAATGCTAGAATTGAAAGGGAACTGGTGGAGTATAGTTTGGAGGGTTTTGAGTTATATGAGAGGAATGCTATTAGAGCAGAGGTCGGAAGAGGACTGTTTATTTATGTAAGAAAAGAGCTCAAGGTTAATGAGGTGGATATGAGACAGCAGTATTGTGAGTATTTGTGTATTGAAGTAAAATGTGCAAGAGGATCAATTCTAATTGCCTCTATATATAGCAGCCCAAATAATAGCAGGGGAGAGGATGATAACCTACTGAAAGCAATGGAGGAGATAGATAATAGAGAGAACAAATATAAAATTTTGATTGGAGATTTCAATTTGCCAAGGATCAACTGGGCAAATTGTACTACTCCAGCGGGACAGGGTAGCCTGAAAAACAAGTTTATAGAGAAAGTGAGAGATTGTTTTTTAACGCAACATATTACAGAGATGGCAAGATATAGAGATGGGACGCAGGGGAGTGTACTTGATTTGATTTTTAGCAATGAGGAGGATATAGTGGAACATGTCAATGTGGATAGCCCTATAGGTCGTAGTGACCATGCCTGTATAAGCTTTAGTTGCAATATTAAAACAGAGAGGGATAATAGAAGCAATAGAAAAATATACATGTATGATAGAGCAGATTATGAGCTGCTGAGACGGTGTTTGGACATTGACTGGGGGGAATACTTGAACGGTGAAGACGCTGAAGGAATGTGGAGGAAAATTAGAGTCAAACTGGAGAATGCTGTATCCAAAAGTGTACCAGTAAGGGAATATAAGGATAAAACAAAATTGAGGAAAAGAACGAACCCAGAATTGCCAATGAAAAGAAAGCTTTGGACATTGATTAGAAGAAAGAAACGATTGTGGGAAAGACTAAAATTGTTAAAAAAGAACAGGGGGTCTAGTATAGAAGCTAAAGAAGTGGATCTGGAACGCAGACAAATAAACAATAAAATAAGGTGGGAGACAAGGAGGGGGGTGAAGGAGAGGGAGAGAGAGATTGCTAGAAATGTGAAGGATAATCCAAAAATATTCTGGAAATACATTCAGGAAAAGTTAACAAGAAGAGTAGGGATCCCAGAGCTGGTAGGGGGGTTGGATGATGGGAGTAGAGCGGAGACTGATAAGGAGAAAGCAGAGGTGCTGGGGAATTACTTTGGGGGGGTACTAACAGTGGAGTCGGATGATGCAGTGCCTACTATTCCCATCAAACAGGCACCGGCACTAGAACTAGTAGAGTTTTCCCATGCTAGAATAAGAAGGGCTATAGAAAAAATGAACAGAAATAAGTCCCCGGGACCGGATGGGATACACCCAAGAATCATAAAGGAAGGAGGTGAGATGTTAGTAGAGCCATTGAAAATGTTATTTGAGGTATCGTTTAATACAGGACAAATCCCGATGGACTGGAGAGAGGCGAACATAACAGCTATATTTAAGAAGGGAAAGAGAAATGACCCAGGGAATTATAGACCAGTCAGTTTGACAAGTGTTGTGTGTAAACTAATGGAAACGGTAATTAGAGAAGGAATAATGGATCATATGAAGTCAAACCAACTTTTCAGTGGGAGACAGTTCGGATTCTTGCCGGGGAGGTCGACGGTACTACAGCTAATTAAGGTGGTAGATGATTGGATGCAAATTCTAGAAGATGGTGATGTAATAGACGTGGTATATTGCGATTTTATGAAGGCCTTCGATAAGGTCCCACATAAAAGGTTAATAGAGAAAGTTAGAAGCTATAATATAGGGGAGAAATGTGTGAAATGGATAGAAGCCTTCCTGAAAGATCGGAGACAGAGGGTACTGGTGAATGGAATAGGCTCGGGGTGGAGGGAAATTACAAGTGGGGTACCTCCGGGATCTGTGTTGGGACCACTGCTGTTCGTTATATTTATCAACGACTTACCTGAAGTTATAACTAATGGAAGTGAGATATACCTGTATGCGGATGACACTAAGCTGTATAGAAGAGTGAGGAGTAAGGAAGATGTGGGTTTGCTTCAAGGAGATGTGGAGGGCATGAAGGGATGGTCTGAGCATTGGTTAATGCCTTTTCATTAAAAAAAATGCAAGTACATGCGGATTGGGACAAGCAAGATAGACAAGGTAGGATACAGTATGAATGAAGCGATGGAGGAAGTGAATGCAGAAAAGGATATAGGAGTAGTGATAGACAATAAGTTAAATTTCTCAGAACATTTAGCGGAAAAGATAAACAAAGCCAATAGAATTGTAGGGCTGATAAGGAGGACATTTGTGTCACTTGACGAAGAAATCTTCAGGAATCTCTATACAGCGCTGGTTAGGCCGCACCTGGAATATGCGAACCAGGTGTGGGCTCCATATATGGTAAAGGATATAGAAGCAGTGGAGAAAGTGCAGAGGAGAGCTAGCAAGCTAGTACCAACGTTGAAGAACGCAGGCTATGAGCAGAGGTTGAGGACACTGGGGCTTCCGACACTGGCATATAGGAGAAAGAGAGGGGATATGATAGAGACTTTTAAGATAGTGTCAGGAAAGTATGATGAGGATGTGTGTGAAGGTATCTTCTTGATGCGGGAGGGAACAAGAACGAGAGGACACTCTAAGAAAATTTACAAAGAAAGAAATAGGCTTGAGAAGGCAAAGAACTCATTTTGTGATAGAGTGGTAAATGAGTGGAACACACTGCCCCAGTATGTAGTCGATTCCGAATCAATAAGGGAGTTTGAAAGTAATCTTGATAAAGCATGGGAAGACAAGATTTGAAGTTCGATTATAAAACAAAAATACAGAATAGTAAAAAATTTGCGTCTGCTACCGCCGCCGCCAACACCGTGAACGACCGCAGCAGTGCAAGTACTGGTACTGAGCTGGATACACAGGCCTAGTTTGCCTTTTTCCAGAGGATCTATTGTAAGAAACTGTAAGAAATCTCTTCTCCCAACTACAAAGAAGAGGAGATAATCTCCACACCAATGACGGTAAAATTGTCATCAGCCCCAACACCGCCCTATCTACCATGCAATCTCTACATTCCCATAATGGTGTTCACCTAGCTCAAAGAAAATTAGTCTCCACCTTCCAACAAATTTACTGGACACTATCAACGTACATAACTGTCAAGAAAGTAACTGAAGCATGCCGAAAGTGTGCCCTTGGTAAAGATCGAACATGCACCCCAGGACCTTCAGGAAAACTTGTAGCATCAAAACCCTGGCAGTTACTCGCCGTTGATGTCCAACTGGTCCAATGGAAGGTGTCAAAGGTTTAAATACATCATCACCTTTGTAGATACATACTCCAAGTATATCATAGCTTGTCCAGCTAAAGAACACACCGCTTTTGCAGTAGCCGAAGCCATGCTCCAACACGTGTTACCATATTTTGGCTTACCCCAAGCTATCCACTCTGATAATGCCCCTGAGTTCACCAGACACGTCTGGACTCAAATCTCTCAGATGCTCGGATTCAAGATTAATCATTCTTCTCCATATTGGCCCCAAGGTAATTCAATATGCGAAAGAAGCCACCGCACTATTGCCAACCAAGTAAGAACCCGGTTGCAACAGATGAACTCCACCAACTGGCCCAGTCAGGTCAAAATATAGTACAATGGGGGATTACTACCTGCCCTCTCCAAGACGGAATTTCTCCACACAAACGAGTCTTTGGAGAGCCCCCTACTCCTCCCCCTACGCTACCTGTCTGCCCCAAGCGAGCCTTCGTCAAATTTCGATCAATCCCTAGTCCACTTGAAGAACAGATTGAGACAACTACAGTACCTGCAAGATCTTCATCCTGACGAAACACCCAAAGTCAGTCCTCACCATGTAGGCGATCTTGTCATGGTAGCCCAACTTCTGGTGCCCTCAAAGCTCAAGGTAAGATATAAAGGTCCATTCGAGATTCTCACAGTGCCAAATTGTTACCAGGTCACCATCAATTACCACGGAGAGTCACGCACATACCGTAATCGATATGTACCCAGCCTATTTGATGAAAATTTAACCATGCTAGCTAACCCAGATGATAATACTGCATGCCCTGTTGATAGTAATCAGAAGCTTTCTCCCACCAAAACAGAGACATTGCCCCCTTCCCCAATTCCCCCATCACCCCTCTTCCTATTCTACCACATACACTTATCCCTACTTAAAATACCACAGGAACGCAAAACCTGAGAGCGAAACCTCCAACCCTAACGAGCCACAGGAACGAAAATCCTGAGAGCGAAACTCCCATCCCCAACGAGATCCCAGGCCCCTTTTCCATTCCCGATTTGGTCTCTCTCTCTCTCTCTCTCAATTCATTCCACATATTATACGTCTCTCAATCACAGTCTTCTAATTATACAAACCACAATACTTTACTCACTGATATTCTTGATGTACCACCTAAGTATGTATTTAATTAGGTAACCACCATACAGGCTATAATACTTTCATTGTGTAGGTTCGAGGCAAACCACAATACTTTACTCACTGATATTCTTGATATACCACCTAAGTATGTATTTAATTATGTAACCACCATACAGGCTATAATACTTTCATTGTGTAGGTTCGAGGCGATCTAAGACACCTTAGCTTCCATTTCACACCCAATCAGATCGTGATTACGTCAGCCCTGTATTTAGTTATATAACAATCATAGTCCCCCCCAATTCTAGCAATTCTATGTACATAACCTCACGTTGCATTGTTCGTCTGTCAATTTGTGTCCCTTGCCAGTTCTTGTAGTGATTTATGCTGTTAATTTAGATAAGTTAGTTACGAGTTATGTAACAACCTTTAACCACGACTCTATACACCCGATAACCCTATGCCAGTTATTGTATTGATTTAGGCCTGTTAATTCGGATAAACTCACTATGACCAATCTGCAGACGATTATCAGGAGAGATGCAGGAAAGCTACCTCGTATCTCTCTCTCCACGACGAGTATAGATATATGTAACCCCGTGCTCAGTCGCCCCCCCCCCCCCCTTGCCTTGTTCTTCTGGTAACTAAGTGTATATATAATATTAACCGGAGTATGCCACCAGTATTGATACGACATAGCGGCACTGTCCTTGTGTCGTATTGTGCCACGTGCATACCAACCCGGTTTCATCATCTTATTAGGACGACGGCTATAATGTCGTCATTCATGCATGTATTCAATCCTTAGGTTAATTATCTTTTATCTGCCATTGTGTTCCTCTCTTCCATTTACTTTTCCACAATTGTTATACGTCTTCCAATCACCTCCTTCGTATCCACAATCCACACTACTCTGTTTTGCTTCGTGACCCTATGCTCAGTGGTACCCTGTTTTGGGTCATCCTGTCCGCTTATCCTTCACGCCCTGCTGCACACACCACCTGTTCGATCGTAGGAAAATGCCACCCCTATGTCCAGCGCATTAAGGGTCACTACCCTAGGTCACGAGCGGCGCGGCGCCTAGCCTCAAACCACCCCCTTTACAATTCACAACCCTCCCCTGTAAAGACGCCATAAGAACGTTATAACATGGCAACTCAGTTCGTTCACTAACCTCAACAAATAGAAGGGAAGGACCTATCCTTGTACCCCCCTTAACTATCCTCTAACTCCCTAGCCACACTCACAACCTGAACCAGAACAATAGCCGGCGCGAGACTAGGAATACCCCCTAAAATGCCTCAGAACGAGAAGCCCACCACGGAAGCCACGAGCGAGAACAACAAAGAAACGGGAACAGAAACACCCGAAGGAAAGGCCCACAGAACGAAAGGACCAGGTGACCAAGCCAAGCAGTTCAGACAGGCCGAAGCCCGCAGGGCTAAGCAGCTCCAAACCACACCTGCCTATCGCTTCTAACCACTGACCCTTCCCCCACCTCGCGTATCCACTACCCCTCGTGTCCTACACCTCTTACCCGCCAGACTCTACCTACATGATGATGAACATGAATACACCTTAATTTAATACACCCATGCCCTGTCCCTAAGTTAAGATATCAATATCAACATACCCTAAAATACCTTGTCTTGCCAGACTAAGTTTCTGAAGACCAACTGCCCCCATAAATCTATGTATGTTCTTCCATTCGAGAAGTAATATGTTAACCCCTGTCTTGCCTGACTAAGTTTCTGAAGACCAACCGCCCCCATAAATCTATGTATGTTCTTCCATCCGAGAAGTAATATGTTAACCCCCTAAAATACCTTGTCTTGCCAGACTAAGTTTCTGAAGACCAACCGCCCCCATAAATCTATGTATGTTCTTCCATCCGAGAAGTAATATGTTAACCCCCATGTCATAATTGATAAGAAACTATGATACCCACGGGTACACCATTGTATATATAACCATTATTCCTGTAAGACCTAGACAGAGATAATGACTGAAGATGTTAGCAACCATGCAGTAACTCTAATTCTTACCCCAACCAGAGATTGTATAGATAACCCTCTTTTACCATTGTCTCGACGCATATCTACCACGAAACAATAACGAAGCTACCCCTACGAACTGCCGCTTTCTTTGGTAGATATTTCATAGAAAACGCAGTTCCCAGGGACAACTAGATCAGCAAGAAATTGTGTCAACTAATAGTGTCCATAACCCCTCGTATTGACGAGTAATAGTACACTATGTTTTTCTCTACTTTTATCCACAGTCAAGCACACACCTACAGCTAACCTCATCTTCCCCACAGTCCACATGATTCTATAATTTCCAGACTCATATACCACCACCTATTGCTCATCCCCCGGTAGCGTTTGATTACCCTACCTTCCCTGTCGGTAACCCCCAGTCTAAGATACCAACTGTAGCCTAATGCCACCCCTACGCCCAGAGACCTTAGGGTCAAACTTCCACGTAGCCCCCCCTTAACCCTCTCCCTCTCGTTAACCCCCCACGCTCCTCAACTCCCTCCTAACCTAGCCTCTCCACCATACCCCCTGAATATCCTTAACTTTTCCGTTACTAACATTCTCAAACCTTTGGTATATATACTCCTATCCAGCCTACCTTCCCCCAGTAGGAAGGAACACCATTAGAACTTTACTAACCCTTTGCATGCCATCTATTCCCTCACAACCCATTCACAACCCTGTACCAAATGATCGTCAGTGCGAGGCTAGCCGCCTCGCCAGTGACTAACTTCTATTGCCATACTTCCAGATAAATGTGGCAGAGTTAGCAACCCAGTCTCCACCACATCCAACAAACCATGCAATTAACAACCCAACCAATTAAACCAGCTGATCAAGGCACATTCGGTTTTGGTATTGCGAACACCCGCATCTGTCTCATAAACAGAGGGTTATTACAAACACTTGTAATATGGCAAGCCTCCAGCCACAGCCGCCCAGACGACCATCACAGAGAGAGGACGCGCACCTACCCCTTTCACCCACCCGAGGAGGGAGACCCCTACCCCTGCGGAGGTATACCTGACCCCTGTTTTGACTTCCGGGTCATTGCCAGGTAGCACAGGAATTCTTCCTATCAATGAACTAACCATGTATGACTAACACCCTTACTAACCTCTATTAACCCACAATAACCCATTAACCTTTCTTGCATACTCCGATAACCAAATTAGCACCTCAGCTATACCATAGAATGAAGACTGAACAATCTAAGAGAGACGCTCCTATCACAGATGTCCCAATCCTCCTCGCAAAGTAGATCCAGTCTCTCTCCCCTAAATACTTCCAGTATAGCCAAAATAGTACCTCTTACTAAGGCTCAGTTATATCACATTATGAAGGCTCCATACAGCCATGTGCCACAACAGTAATCACCACCTTACCTAGTTCCCGTATCAATTGAGAGCTCAAATAACTCCATCAAAACTCGAGATCCCTATGGCCTACAGGGTCCAAAACCGAACCTATAAACCAAGCTCCAGCCCCCAGTAAAATCAGTTGAAAGATAGACACCAACCAGTGGTTGGTCCCTAGAGTTGACCTCGAGCTCTATCATTGTTTGTTCCTGAGAATTGAGTTCCAGAGCCGGCAGACTCCGTGGCAGATTTAGATAGAAGGATCTGTCCACGTAAAAGAAACCTACGTGCACCTTATAACCTTCATACAGACCGGGAAGCTGAGCGATCGACGTGAGATGCGCTTGGCGTTAATTCCGATCCAGATTGCGGGAAGATCCTAATATCTGTGATTCAGGTCCAGAAACCAGAGGGTATATAAGAGGCAACGATCGCCAAGAGATCCGTCTTGAGAACTTTCTACATATGGACCATCTGGACGGCCGCGGAACCAGTCGTTAGCCCCCAACATCATGGACGCAAGATAACCAGGACCAGACCAATCAAATACTACCCAAGATTTACTCTATCAGTGCTACAGTGTTACAGTGCTATTTAGAGACACACTTATTAATATTTCTACGAAGTGGCTATATCTTTGCCCCAGTATAATTCATATATAACCATTCCATTAGGAAGTGCTAAGCGTATCAGTGTTTATTAATTAACAGCGATATTAATTCTCGTAATTACTCATATATCCAGATATTATTACATAACAGTGAAACCCTAGTGATATCTGATGTTCGCCCACTGATTTCCGTTCTATGTGTTTCTGATACAAGAATATAAAACTTAGATCAGTACCCCCCTGAGGTTACTAAATTCCCGTGCTCTAAAATACGTGTGTCTAATCTAGTCTGTGAACTACTACTTGTGCACCAGAGCTACCAGTGATAAATCTAACAGTGAATATGAATCTATAAGTAACATTGATGGTCTCCAGTATATAAACTTGTGAATAAAGCCAGTGATCAGAAGATTAATACCTGAACGTTGGAAGTGGGAGACTAGGCTCCATCCAGATCCACTTAATGCTAGTGTTGTTCAATTCTATCATTTGTCTTGTACGAGTATTCATACCTTCTTATGCTTCATATTAATCATCATCAAGGAAACTATAGAAGTGTGTACATCAATAAAAGTGATCGTGTGTCTTGTTACCGTGTGCTTATTTTGTGTTCTCTATTCCTCATACCTTGTTTTGTACATGCCACCTTCTATTCCCAGTCAGTTAGACCTCACATTACCCAAGTTAATCCTGTAGAAAAACAGGGCATAACACTACTATTGAAAACTTGCCCACTATCTCTCCCCTTCCATCTCACACTACAACACATCACCTCAACCACCCCACTACTCTCTCCCCCCCTGTCCGCGCTGCCTCGGCCCCACCCACACTCACCACTAGCACTCACCCCATTCTTATCATTACACCCTCCACCCCACACACCCCCACCTCGTCTGAGGTTGAACTTCCAACATTTTCCTTTTCACCAACTACTCAACCAATTTCCCCTTCACTTCCACTTATTCCCACTCTTCTTTACTTCCCCACTACTCTACCTTCAAAAAACCTTCCCTCACACCTACCAAAACCCATTCAAAAACCCACTACCTCTACCTCTCCTAAACTCCCCCCTACTTCCTCTTCCGACGTAACGTCTACCCCTACCTCTCCTTTGCAACGCTCTATAGTTAAACGTAAACTCATTCACAAACCTTCCACTTCTACCTCACCTACACTTCCTACTACTTCTAAAATCACACCTAAACTTCCTTCTCCATTAAAATCATGTCCCCTCCCAAAGCCCCAACTTCAAAATCTAAACATCCAAAATTACCTCCTTCCCCATCTTTAACTCCTCCTCTTTTACAGCCATCATGCAGACGATCTGGCCGCCGTGTCGTCCAAACCTCGGAAAAAGACCCCTGTAATGCCCTCGAAAATGTCTCGCACCCACAATAATACTAACCCGAGTTGACGTCAGGTATAGCGTAAAATAGTCGTAGATAGTCGTCCAATAAACTCATCTCGAGAGACTATCACCGTGGTTCTTAAAAATCGGACTAAGGTTGCTATACTTTTGTACGTCCGTGGTAGTACAGTGGGTTAGCGCGCGGGCCTGGTGGTGATGGTGGTGCGTCACTAACCAGGTTTCGAACCCCACCCAAGGCATCTCAAAACCTGTGGGTTTTTAGGGGGGTTAAATTCCCTTCAGAGGTTCGTACCCCGCGCCAGGTACCAGGAAAGGTTGGTCCTAAAGGTAGCCTGGGGATAATTCCCATTCCTGTGTCACAGTTTGGCGAATAAATTCTTTAAAGGTAGGCTTATCAACAAGTTGGGAAACGGCTTCTCTCAACTGTATAATATGCGTAATTGCAATGGCGATTTTTTCGCGGTCATTATGAAGTACCACATCGTACACTGGCTTTATTATGTCTAAGTAACTGGTGATATCATACGTGTTTACATCATACTTGGGAATGTGTGCGAGTGGCTGAAAATTTTGCGATGTTGCCATGCTTCTACTGTTCCAAACTTGCAGTGTAATGCAACCTTTTATCCGAATCAAGAACCACCGCTGCCGCCAATGTTATGCTAGGTTTTTCCAGGTTAAATAGGAATGGGAATTATCCCCAGGCTACCTTTAGGATCAACCTTTCCTGGTACCTGGCGCGGGGTACGAACCTCTGAAGGGAATTTAACCCCCCTAAAAACCCACAGGTTTTGAGATGCCTTTTTTTTTTTTTTTTTTTTTTTTTTTTTTTTTTTTTTTTTCTATGTGATCGAGGGAGGCAAAAGGCATAACTGCCTATAGCGAGTGCCTCCCCCATAGTTGAAAGAGTGACAGGGCCAAAATCAAGGGACGTTCGAGCCAAAATGCCTGGACACACAGAGTTTGAAGCAATTTAACCCTCTCCGACATATGACGCAATTTTGAGCCTATTAGGGATACTTTAAAGCCTTTATTACCATCAGGGTTTTTTACAAACCTTTATTTTAGTTACTTCAACCTCTGCAGTTGTCTTTGAGTTAGATGTGGGCAGAAAACTAATTTTGGAGAGGT
The DNA here is from genome assembly GCA_032716605.1 of Paralithodes platypus. Classification (NCBI taxonomy): domain Eukaryota; kingdom Metazoa; phylum Arthropoda; class Malacostraca; order Decapoda; family Lithodidae; genus Paralithodes; species Paralithodes platypus. The sequence goes on along the minus strand of CM064581.1, from coordinate 32,378,425 downwards.
AATTATAAGAGTGAGAGAACTCTATTTCTTATTGCTAATCTGGCAACCTCTGCGTCATATATGTCTGAAGGGGTTAAGTCATAGGAAGAGGGAAAGACTGATTCTGGGAGAGAGTTCCAGAGCTCAGCTGTTGAGTAGAAGAAAGTTTGAGAGTAACGTTTCACTCTTGGGTTGGAGAGTTGCACAGAGTAGGGGTGGGATTGAGTTGCAAGACGGGTACCACGTGCCCTACGTAAAGGAGGTGGTATGCACTGGGATAGCTCTGAGGAACACTGATTATTATAGTAGCGATAGAATAGCGAGAGAGATGCAACATTGCGGCGGAGAGAGAGAGATTGCAGAGAGTTGGTGAGTGGACGGGAGTTAATGATACGAAAGGCCTTCCTTTCAACTTTGTCTAGGAGAGCGGTGTGAGAGGAACCTCCCCACACATGTGAACAATACTCAATACAAGGGCGCACTATGCCCCTGTACAGAGCAAGAAGCTGTGCAGGGGAAAAGAACCCCCTAAGGCGGTTGAGAACACCCAGCTTCTGGGAGGCTGCCTTAGCAAGACTGGTAATATGGTCCTTCCAAATGAGAGCAGAAGAAAAAGAGACACCAAGAATATTGAGAGAAGATGAAAGGTTGATTTTTGTATTGTTGAAGAATAAGGGATAGTCCGCTGGGAGATCCTGACGGGTAGATAGATGGAGAAATTGGGTTTTGGAAGCATTAAAGTTAACAAGGTTTTCTCTGCCCCAATTGGAAATAGTATTTAGATCAGAATTTAAGAGTTCTATGGCTTCATTACATTTGTCGTTGAGGGATTGCTGGCTGGGGCATTCTGAAAAACTAATGGAGTAGTGTAAGGTTGAGTCGTCTGCGTATGAATGGATGGGAATTAAGGTACAGTTAAGGAGATCATTTATAAAAATTAGAAAGAGAATAGGAGATAGGACAGAGCCCTGAGGAACACCGGAGTTTATAGGGTGAGGAAGTGAACAATGGCCGTCCACAACCGCAGCTATGGAACGGCCGGAAAGGAAATTAGAGACAAAGGCACAGATGGAGGGATAGAAACCGAAGGAGGGTAGTTTAGAAATTAAAGATTTATGCCAGACTCTATCGAAGGCTTTCGATATGTCTAGTGCAATAGAAAAAGTCTCACCAAAGTCCCAGAAGGAGGATGACCAAGAGTTAGTAATATATGAAAGAAGATCACCAGTAGAGCGACCCTTAAGGAAGCCATACTGGCGATCTGAGAGCAGATTATGAGAAGAGAAATGCTTAAGAAATTTGGAAGCAAGAATAGTTTCAAAAACTTTAGAAAGACAAGAGATAAGAGCAATTGGACGATAGTTGGAGGGTTGAGAGCGGTCACCCTTCTTTGGGACAGGTTGAATGTGAGCAAACTTCCAGCATGAAGGGAAGACGTTAGAGGATAGACAGAGACGAAAGAGTTTGCCTAGGCAGGGAGTCAGCACGGAAGCACAGTTTTTGAGAACAACAGGAGGAACACCGTCGGGTGGGGTTCGAACCCTGGTTAGTGACGCACCACCATCACCACCAGGCCCGCGCGCTAACCCACTGTACTACCACGGACGTACAAAAGTATAGCAACCTTAGTCCGATTTTTAAGAACCACGGTGATAGTCTCTCGAGATGAGTTTATTGGACTTACCATCTACGACTATTTTACGCTATACCTGACGTCAACTCGGGTTAGTATTATTGTGAGTGCGGGACATTTTCGAGGGCATTACAACCCCTACCACCACCAGACAGCCACCTGCCGTACCTGCACCGCACCTCCACGCACCTGTTACCCAATTTGTCACTCGAGCCCAAACCACGAAGCCAACACATGTCAAACCTGCACCTGCCCCATTTCCGCCTGACCACTCTACACCTACAACTTCAACCAGCCCGCCTGCAGATCCTCCACCAACCCAGCCCTCAACTGCCAACATCACACCTCCCCCTTATCAACCGTCTCATACACAAGCTAGACCTCATGACTCTGACCCTACCAAGCTCCTCCCACCTTCACCTGATGTCACGAACAGCTCGAAGTCACCCACATCCCTCATTCTCAGTCCTGACCCAGCTCCAACAACATCCCACAACATGAAGATAAATAACCTCTCTCTTCACATCGACCAAAAGGACGTCCAAATCCATACTCCTGCTCAACTCATTCACCTCGCCCAAACCTCCAGCATACCTCTCCACCTCACTGCATTTCAAGAAGAAGATGCCCCCAATAATATACAAGCCAGGGTATGGTACCGTTTTCTTCAAGATCTCACCCCTTACGTCCGCACTCACTTATCCAAGACGTATCTATTACAAGCTCGAGGGCGAGACTTTTTGATAAAAGGTGATGGTGAAATAACGGGGTCCGGCCAACATAAGCCAAAACCCATCAATTACCTGCTCCCGTCTAAGGGAGAGAATCAGAACCTTCAATGACGCATTGCTAACATAAAATGCTGAGCGCGCATACGCAAATCTCCCCAACTCCAAGCTAGAGGTAAACAGTACCACGGTAGTAACGTGGCCCAAAATGTGCCGCTCCCCAGTCACCACGGCGTCTCCATACCTGGGAAAAACGAGCCGCTCCCCATTCATCACGACATTTCCCTACCTGAGCCAGACTTAAATTACAGCGAGGAGATGTTTATGGAAATGCGTCACCAACCCCCTCAATTTCCTAATTTCCAACCTAAACATCAAGAGCACCACTACATCAGCCAGGCGAACAAACAGCTAGAATTCTCCTGCTCTTCTTCCTCACAAATCCTCTCCATACCACATCCAAATTACCTGCCTACAGCCAAAACAGAAATCCATTTATCATCAAACCAACAAGGCATTCCCAAACCTCAAAATAGTATTCACAGACAGAGAATATCCACACCATCACGAAGGTATCCTTCACATAATTTTAGAACCCATAATAACTTCATGATAAATCAGAAACCTAATAACTCATGCCTTTCCTATTCCGAAAATCCAAACCTGTAACCCTAAATATAAACGGAATATGACCTACTCGTGCCAAGAGTTAGGGAGGCAAAATCGAGATTACTTTAGAGTACCTCTCCCTTCTAGGGCGAACGTGCGTAATACCTAATACTTGTTTCGGAGAAATACTTCCGTAGGGGCATTGCCAATCATCCCTTTAAAATGTATAAATTAATTATCTATGACGCAGTGAAGAAACTTAGTGCTTAGTGATCCCGAAGAAGTACAGTGCGAGAGATCGAGAGAGTGTAGCATCTAGCACGAGCGTGTGAAGAAGATGTCCCCTGGTGTCAACAGGATAGGACAACTAACACAGCCACCACGTGCAGCCAGATCCTCTCCCAGGCTCTTATTTCTCTACCTGAAACCTTTAAGTAACTCTTGTTTTGTTAAGTGTTATGGTGACTATAGCAAGGGTTAAACAAGATATGTTAGGGTTCACCTTAATGTAATATTAGAGATTGTCTATTCTCTTCTTCTCCTAGCTGTTGTCCCTCGATTCTAGAGAACAGAACACACCCCTATTCGTGGAATTAATATATATATCATTCTTGGAAAATAGGTTCCTATATTCTGGATAAGAATAATACATATATTCATTCGGGAATATATACATGCACCTTATACGTAAATTTCAGTGAACACTTATTCAGATCTTGTTATATGTAGTATTATTAGCTGGGTACGTGATTGCATATATAAGTTGTTCATAGAGTGTTTACGATTCAGTCTCCTAGTTTGACTATTATAAATATTACGCTTCATGATTTAAAACTCATGTTAAGCACTTGTTGAGTTAATTATAAACGCTTATCGTTCACGTCGCATTAACTTCTAATCCGGCGAGAATCTCGGTCACGCATACTGACTATTGTATTTATTTAACTTATTATTGAATTTATATTAATTATTGTGACTGAGAGTCATTTGAGATTTATCTCTTGTATACGTTGAATTAATGTAAAAGTTATTCATCATTCACTTAATATCCTAATTTCTATAAAACCTCATCACTGTGCGTATGCCTCCGCAGTAACCTTTATTTACCTCTCTCGGCAAGATAATTAGCTGCGGAGATGTAGAGACCAACCCCGGCCCTAGTTCAACGTTGAAGAAACCTCACCACCAAACAAGTAAGGCAGACACCGACATTTCAACAGTCCCTAGCAGTAAAATTCATTATAACAAACTGGGCCATAAGGTACCCCAGCCTCCCGTCACGCTCCAATTCAACCCACAACACAACCCAACACGGTCGGCGACCCAGTCTCCCGTCACGCTCCAATTCAACCCACAACACAATCCAACACTATCGGTGGCTCAACATGTAACTGGAGCAGCTAGGAAGAAAGGCATCAGTCGCAACAACATCAACAATGGAGCAGCATTAGCAGCCAGGAATAAGGACAACATCATCAAACAGCAAATACAGGTGGGGCAGGGAGGGGTCACAGGGGGAGACATAGCCACAGACAGTCCCCACCCTAGCAGCACAGCTGATCACCACACCGCCAGACGTACGACGAACAATACAAAATTAAGAATCTATGTACAGTGTGCGATATTAGATTCAACAAAAGGAGTCCAACATCACAATGTAGTATTTGTAATGAAACAGCACACGATCGATGTTCTTATGTTAACAGCAGAAAAGAAATGGAATGCGAAAATGCAGGGAATTAGCAATTACCCACTCCACCAACTCTACATTACCCACAGCATTACCATTAATACCACAGATATCGGCGACCCAAGTAGCACAACATGCAACAAGAACAACAATAAAAACAGGTAGCACTCGCAAATACATCAACAGGGAAGCAGCATCAACGGACAATGAAAACAACAACAACAACAACAACAGCAAACAACCACAGCCCGACCGCGAGTATCCCCTACCCTCTCCCGCACAAACAGCTGATCGACGCGGACCAAACCACACCTCCAGTCGTATGATAAACAGTAAGAAAAACTATGTATAGTCTGTAATATTGGTTTCAACAATAGTTCACTTTTACAATGCAACAGTTATAATGAAATTGTTCATAACCGATGTACTTACGTTAACAGTAGAAACGAAGTTGAATGTGTTAAATGTAGGAACTCAGCTGTACAACATCGCGAAACCATTTGTTTTATTTGTGAATCACTCATAACACGACGTCAGAAGATCCAAAACTGTGTACAGTGTAAACAGGTAGCTCACATGAAGTGCATCTCTAAGAAGACCAACAGTGAAGAACGGGAATTCCTTTGCAATAAGTGTGCCTTGCATTCATTACCGAATATTAATGTAAATGATCCAAGTATTAACAACTCAGAATCCAGCCAGGACACATTCAAAATCAAAGATGAATACAGAGTGTTCACCAACAAAGGGCTCCATCTTATCCACATTAACGCCAGATCAATGTACCATAAATTGTCAGAAGTAAACTTGTTAGCTAATAAGGCCAAAGCTTCAATAATTGCAATCACAGAAACCTGGCTGGATTCAAGTATAAACGATGGTGAAATAAACATTCAAGGTTTCAACATGGTTAGGAATGATCGCAATAGGCATGGGGGAGGAGTATGTCTGTATGTAAAAAACAACCTCACACACACAACTAGGACCGACCTCCATGTAGAAAATCACGAAGCTCTGTGGATCGACCTACACCTGCCGAGGACAAGACCCATCACAATTGGGGTATGCTATAGGCCACCAGCCGACACACAATTCTTGACCAAATTTGAAAGAACTTTGTCATCGCTAGACCCTCGGAATGAATCCATCATACTAGGGGATTTTAACCTGTGTTACAAACAACGAAATGATAGGCTTGTACGAGAATATAGGCATATACTGACAATGCACAATCACAAACAACTCATCACAACCCCCACACGTATCTCTGAGAACACTGCCACAATATTAGACCACATAAACTGTAACAGAGAGGACAACATATCCCAATCAGGGGTTATACAGACTGGGATAAGTGATCACTTCGTCACATATTGCACACGGAAAACCACAAAAATTACCCTAGAGAATCACAAGATTATCAAAACAAGGTCACTCAGAAACTACAATAAGGAAACATTTCTGGACATTTTATGGAATACAGACTGGTCTCCAGTGTTTGGAAGTACAAACGTTAATGACGCATGGGTTGGCTTCAGAACCATCATCACAAACATCCTAGACGAAATAGCTCCTCTGAAAGACATACGAATTAAAGCAAGGTCAGACCCATGGATCAACAATGACATACTACACCATCTGGAACACAGAGACAATCTGTTAAAAAGGCTAGCGAAACATAGACAGGATCAAGGTCTGAAACATGAGTTCAACAGGGCCAGGAATAAACTAAGTAGGAAAATGAAATCAGCGAAAAATAATTATTTTCACAATAAGGCAGAGGAATATCAGAATAACCCAAAGAAACAATGGAGGCACCTAAAAACAACAGGCTACAGCAACAAGACAAGGGATTCGTCTAACACTAATATTGCTCTCACCATTAATGATCAGGTTTGCCACGATAAACGACAAATTTCAACCTACTTCAACTCCTTCTTCACTTCCATAGCAAACACACTTGCACAGAACCTACCTCAACCTCTCAATAAATACACGACAACAACGGCCACCTTTCGTAATTTCTACAGAGATAAAGACATACACCCGAACACATTTAGATTGCAAAATGTTACACCAAAATACACTTTTGACGAGCTGTCTAACCTAAATGTACATAAGAGCACAGGACCAGACAAAATTCCTGCCAAATTTCTACGAGATGGAGCCATTGGTATAGCAGGCCCCCTAACCCACATCATCAACTTGTCAATTAACACCAACACAGTACCTGCTGAACTGAAGGAAGCTATTGTAACCCCTCTATTCAAGAAAGGAAATAAACTAGAAGTTGGCAACTACAGACCAGTTAGCATATTATGTATTGTATCTAAAATCCTTGAAAGAGCGGTATACACCCAAATTGAACACTACCTCAAACAAAATGATCTATTCTATAAGTTTCAATCAGGTTTCAGATGCATGTACTCGACAGACTCCTGTCTCATCCACTTAACAGATCACATTCGTAAAAAAATGTCTAAAGGTAACTACACCGGTATGGTTCTTGTTGATCTACAAAAAGCGTTTGACACAGTAGACCATGATATCCTATGTAATAAACTACAAGCAATGGGCATAGGGTCTGTGAACTGGTTTAAATCTTATCTTAGTGGTAGAACCCAAAGAGTCAAAATTGATGATAATATATCTGATCCTATGCCAATTAACTGTGGGGTCCCGCAGGGAAGCATCCTTGGTCCCTTACTCTTTCTCTGTTATGTGAACGACATGGAACTGAGCGTCTCATGTAAACTATTACTGTATGCAGACGACAGCGTGCTTCTGGTTTCAGGAAAAGACCCAATAAGTATTGCCGCTTCACTTTCCAAAGAACTAGCATCATGTAGTGAATGGCTAGTGGACAATAGACTATCTCTTCACCTGGGCAAGACGGAAGCCATCTTATGTGGAACAAAACGCAAACTGAAAGACATTGTGGGCTTCTCGGTCAACTGTAATGATATTCCTATAACAACAGTGTCACAAGTTAAATATCTCGGACTGAAACTGGACCCGAGTTTGTCAGGTGAAACAATTTTGGAATCTATCCTGAGTAAGTGTAGAGCACGTATAAAATACCTGTATAGACAGGTGGGATGCTTGCCCGCGGCGACCAAAAAGACCCTCTGCCAAGCGCTTGTTCAATGTCATTTTGACTATTCTGTGTCATCCTGGTACTCTGCATCATCTAATTCAGCACAGCACAAACTTCAGGTCACTCAAAATAAAATGGTTAGGTTCATGCTGAACCTAGGACCCAGATCACATGTTGGCCAGGAACAACTTCAGTCACTAGGTATGCTCAATGTCTCTGACAGGGCCACACAAATCAGGCTAACTAATGCCTTCAAAATTTTCTATGACAGAGCTCCAGAGTATCTAAAGAATGATTTTGTTAAAGCAAATGAGAGGAGTGGACATAATACAAGAAACAGGATGTTTAATTTTAAGGTCCCGAGAATCCAAGGACAGGGTAAGCAAACATTCTTCTTCACTGCCATCAAAGACTGGAACGACCTACCCCAGTCAGTCCGTGAAAAGAGAACACTGTATTCCTTCAGACGTAGCCTGAAGGAACACCTGAACCGGACAGCTGCGAGAAGGGAGCACCAAGCTTATGTCTACTACTAAATACGACATAAGAGATAGACAAACCAAACTGAAATGATTACTGATTACGGATTACTGATATTTACTATAGGATGTAAGGTATCTTAAAATAACCCCCTAGAAATACTTTCTCTAAAGTATCTATTTCTTTATCCTCCCCATTTCCCCAGCTAACCTAATCCCACAAGGACCCCAATGGAAATACGCCTAACGGCCTTATTGGGCTATCTAAAATGCCCCAGAACGAGAAGCCCACCACAGAAGCCACGAACGAACACCACACAGAAACACCCAAAGGAAAGGTCCACAGAACGAAAGGACCAGCTGACCGAGCCAGCCAATTCAGACAGGCCCAAGCCCGCAGGGCTAAGCAGCTCCAGGCCGCACCTAGATACCCCTTCTAAACTGACCATTTTTCCACACCTCATGTACACTACCCCCTCGTGTCCTACACTCCTAACTACAAAGATGATGAACAGGAATATACATTCATATTAAAAACACCCATGCCCTGTCCCGACGTTGAGCCAATGCCAACACATCAGACAGCCATAATTATATCTATGTATGTTCTTACATCCGATAAGTAGATGTTATATATCTTAGAAGTTAAAACACCCACGCCTGTCCCTAGACCTTGTATATCATTTCCCATGACGAGTATAGATATATGTAACCCGTGCTCAGTCGCCCCCTTGCATTGTTCCTCTAGTAACTAAGTGTCTCTATAATATTAACTGCCACCAGTATGGATACGACATAGCGGCACTGTCCTTGTGTCGTATTGTGCCAAGTACAGATCAACCAGGTTTCATCACCTTATTAGGACGACGACTATAATGTCGTCGTTCATCGATGTATGCAATCCTTAGTTTAAGTATTAATATTAACATTCCCTAACATCTTGTCTTGCCAGACTAAGCTTCTGAAGACCCATCGCCCCATAAATCTATGTATTCAATCCTTAGGTTAAGTATTTTTATCCGCCATTGTGTTCACCTTTTTCCATTTACTTTTCCACAATTGTCATACGTCTTCCCCTTGCCTCCTTCGTATCCACAGTCCACACTACGCCAATTTACTTCGTGTCATACACCTCTTACCCCAACCAGAGATTGTATAAGATAACCTGGTTACCAGTATCTGTCATAAGTACCCCGAAACAATAACTAAGTACCCCTACGAACTGCCGCTGTTGTTGGTATATATATTTCATAGAAAACGCAGTTCCCAGGGCCAACTAATAGTATCCATAACCCCTCGGACTGATCACATAACTCTATCTTTTCCAGACTCATATACCACCCCATAGTTACATTCCCCGGTAGCATTTGGCTAACGTATTCTACTGCCTTTTCAAACTTCCATATCAACTGCAGCCTAATGCCACCCCCACGCCCAGAGACCTTAGGGTCAAATTCCCCTATAGCCCCCCTGCACTCCTCCCCTCTCATTATAAGACCCCGCGCTTCTCTACTCTTGTCCGACCTAGCCTCTCTCTCATACCTCTTGAAGATCCTTGAATTGCCCGTTGCTAACGCTCTCCAACCTTTTATATATATACTCCTATCCAGCCTACCTTCACTTAGTAGGCCAGAACAACATTAGAACTTTACTAGCCCCTTGCATGCCATCTATTCTCTTACAACCCATTCACAACCCTGCACCCAATGGTCGTCGGTGCGAGGCTAGCCGCCTCGCCAGTAACTAACTTCTATTGCCATACTTCCAGATAAATGTGGCAGAGTTAGCAACCCAGTCTCCACCACATCCAGCAAACCCTACAATTAACAACCAGCCGAATAAAACCAGCTAGCCAAGGCACCTTCGGTTTTGGTATTAAGGACACCCACATCTGTCTCATACACAGAGTGTTATTACGAACACTGGTGATATGGCAAGCCCCTAGCCACAGCCGCCGGACAACTATCACAGAGAGAGGGCGCCCAGCTCCCCCTTTTTTCCCACCCGAGGAGGGAGACCCCCACCCCCGCGGAGGTATACCTGGCCCCTGTTTTGACTTCTGAGTTATTGCCAGGTAGCACAGGAATTCTTCCTATCAATGAACTAACCATGCATGACTAACACCTTTACTAACCTCTATTAACTCACAATAAACCATTTACCTTTCTTGCATACTCTGATCACTAAATTAGCACCTCAGCTATACCATAGAATGAAGATTGAACAATCTAAGAGAGACGCTCCTATCACAGCTGTCCCCATCCTCCTCGCAAAGTAGATCCAGTCTCTCTCCCCTAAATACTTCCAACATAGCCAAAATAGTACCTCTTACTAAGGCTCAGTTATATGAAAATATAAAGGCTTCCTATAGCCATGTGCCAACAGTAAATACCATCTTACCTAGTCCCCATATCTATTGAGAGCTCAAATAAGTCCATAAGACTCGAGATCCCTACTGTCTACAGGGTCCAGAACCGAGCCTATAAATCTAGCTCCCGCCCCCAGTCAAATCAGTTGAAAGCTAGACACCAACCAGTGGTCACTACCCTGCAGTTAACCTCTAGCTCTGCCCTTGTCACCTTGTGTTGTTCCGGAGTTCAAAGATTCCAGAGCCGGCATACTCCGTGGCAGATTTGGATAGAAGGGCCTGCCCACGTATTTGAGAACTTCACACATATGGGCCCCCTGGACGGCCGCGGAACCAGTCGTTAGCCCCCAACATCACCGGAAGCAAGATAACTAGGACCAGATCTACAAATACTATTCAAGATTCATGTTGCTAGTACTAAGTGTTATAGTACTAGTTTGACACTCACTTATTAACTTTCTATAAAGTGGCTAAAACCTTGCCCAGTGTAACTCATATTTAACCATTCCATTTGGGACGTACTAAGCGATCAGTGCTCATTAATTAACAGGCGACATTGACTCTCGTAATTACCTTATTCAGATATTAAAACTCTAGTGATATCTAACGTTCGCCCACTGATTTGTATTCTACGTATTTCTGCCATAAGAATATAAAACTTAGATCAGTACCCCCATGAGGTTACTAGAGATTTCCGCGTTCTACAATATACGCGTGTCTAATCCTAACTGTGAGCTGCTACTTGGGCACGCGACCAGCCAGTAAGATATCAAATCAGTGAAATTGAATTACATGAATATATTGAGGTCTTTCAGAAGATAAAACTTGCTAATTAAGCCAGTGATCAGAAGATTAATACCTGAACGTTGGAAGTGGGAGACTAGGCTCCATCCAGATCCACTTATGCTAGTGTTGTTCGATTCTATTATATTGTCTTGCACGAGTATTCTGCAGTGGTATATAAATAAACGTGATCATGTAACTTGCTACCATGTGTTTCTTTGTGTTCTCTATTCCTCATATCTTGTATTGTGCATGCAGCCTTATATACCCAGTCATTTAGAACTCACATTACCTAAGTTAAACCTGTAGAAAAACAGGGCATAACACTATCCTTAGTTGGAATTATGCAAGGCTGGTACATGTCATATTTATAACATACTATGTGGTACCAACTCTGTAAATTGCTAACTGAATAAATATTATTATTATTATTATTATTATTATTTTTATTATTATACCTCGCGGTTGCCAGTTTACCATCAGGATATTATTTATTGTTTTGAGACTAACATCTCTGTGTCTACTTATGTTGTGATTAATATAATAATATTGTATTTATTCATATGTACTATTTTATGACATTATTTTGTGTATTCCTGAAGTTATATTGATCAGGATTATTTATATACATTCCATTATTTATGTATGATTTGATCACAAAGCTCATCACCATATATGAGACTCGATCTGTTTAACAATTAGTCTATGATTGTACCCAAGCTGCTAAGAAATAAAATATGTGAACCTCAATTGTGTAGTCTGTGTCCATTGATTATGATTGTTGTGTCATTTATAATATTGAGGTGAGTTGTGTACCAGTTGAATATCTACAGTTCCCATCTTTTCCAAAGGTGGAAAAAGGAACTACTATATAGCGCGTTAAATATTATCGTCGCATAACAACCTGAATAAACTGTCTAAAGATATGTGGAAACGTTGGCAATCAGAATACCTTTTAGCATTGAGAGAGACTCATATATGTCACTTGCAGTCACAGGGTAAATCATGGCCCGAGCTAGGTTATATTGTGTGAATACATGATGATGGTCCTCGGCTAATGTGGAAACTGAGGAAGATCACTGGACTAGAGGCAGGTATTAATGGAATAACTAGAGTTGCACGTTTAAAGACAAGCTCCGGTGTCACTACTCGCCCCATCATTAGACTATATCCATTACAACAGACAGTAGATCATGCATTAAACGCTACTCATTTAAATAAGCCGACCCCTCAAAATGTTCCTCCTGCCGTAGCGGTCAGCGGTAAAGAGGATAGCGAGATTAAGTTGCGCACTTCTCGTCGGGCCGCGTCAAGCGCTGTTCCCTTATGGAGGTTAAAACTAACTACTGGTCAACTATGATTTCAATGATAATTGGCTATACATACCATTTTAGTCTGGATTAAGTTAATTTTAAAGGTATTATACATACCAAATTAGCCTGGATTTAGTAAAGTTAAAGATTTTGTACATACATATTAGTCTGGATTAAGGTATCAGAGGTATTACATTAGTTTGGATTGATCTCTTAAAGTAATTACCTACAATATAACGATCATGTATAGAGTAGATATTAAGATTGCGGGCGGCAGTGTGTCAAACTCAACAGTATCAAAAATCCAATTCTTACAATTTAGTTACCCATTTAATTTAAGTTTTCAGTTACATCAGGTTACTCCAATTTCTATTGTGTAACCATCCAGTTATATTAATACATACACATATTATGTACAGTATAGTAGAAGTATGTGTTTAAATGATATAATCTATTTTGGTTAGTTATAATACATCTGGTCAACGTATATCAATGCCATGCTATGACTGGGAAATTAATAATTATTTACCGAGGTAAGTTCCCCTATATGAATAACCTCACAGTCACTCTCTCACAAGTCAACACACAGAAATCAAGTCCGTCCATCAATAGATTTAATCAATCATCTATTATCACCGCCATCCAGCCATAAGCTTCTCTCCTCTCCCTAACAACTAAGATACTTATGTAGTATAATCACTGGGCCTATATTATAAATGTAAGATCTACTATACCATAAAATTAACATTGAATGATAAGGAAATTTTCAGATATTCATTCTGCTCTATTTTTATATTATTTTCAATACTGATTGTTGTAACAGTCCCAACAGGAGTTGCTTTTATACTGGTGCTTCCATCTCCACTTTCGTTTTTATCCCTTATCTCAGTATTACTAAGACAATAGAGATATTTGAATATATGAATGTTCATTTAACTTTAATTTCAAACCATATGCAACTATCTTCTCGACATATGTACTAAACAAAGTAGTGGGAGAAGAGCGGGAGAGACGTGGGGGAGCGTTCACTGTACCGCACGGCTCACTACTTAGGTCGGCGGGAGAGGGAGAGCCAGGCTCAGTACCATGGTGGAGAAGAGGCGGTGTGCCTGGCACGCGAAAGTGTTAATATTAATATTAGCAACAACAAACTGCAGCAGTAGTATTAATAGTAATAATAACAGTAATAATATTATCAGGTCATATATTATGCACCGTTTCTCTCCCTCTTTGAGAAGTGAGATGATGGGGATAAAGATATTTCCAACATACCTGCCAACCATCTACCACCCACAACGAGCATATCAGATCAAACCATCCGCGTTGCTACCATAAGAACCTGCAATGGCAACCAGAGACCCCCAAGAAGCAACAACGACAACGACAGAAGATCAAAGAAGGACAACGCGGTTCGGAAGGGAAACTACGATAGCTGCCCAGAATCAAAGAGAGAAAACGCGGCTCGGAGGAGAAACTACGATAGCCGCCCAGACCAACACATGGACGCAAAGGACTCCAGCAACACTCTGCAACTTCATCACCAAACCCTGCAATGTGCCTCTGTAGAGTATCAAAATCATAGTAAAGTGAATGTTAACCCTTTGGCGCACGATGACTCGTTCAGAGTCATTAGGTATTTTTTTCCTAGGCGCACGATGACTCGTTAAGAGTCATTAAACTTAAAAATATTCGCCAAAAATTAAGTTTTCGTCTGACGCGCGTCATATTTGGCATATATATTAAGTATTAAGTCTAGTTCAATGGGTACAATTGGCAACCCCCTCAGTTTAACGGTTTACTCACGGCTGGCTGGGAAGGGAGCAGAGTACAGCTCAGTCTGTTTTTCGATACTTTCACGTTTATTTGTGTATCTCAGTAACTATTTGGTTTATAGTAATTCTGAAGTTACCAGTGGAATCTTCATTAAATTCCGCTTCCATTTATTTATGCAAATCAAAAATGTTGTAGGCAAAATTTTGAGCTAGCGCGAGTTGGAGATAAGGTATTTCATTTTATTTTTACAATTCTTATTTCGGAGTGCCCCAATGTGGTTGTTTTGTATTTATTCTATGTTTTTATTCGCTTATCTTCAAGTTCAATCAATAACGAAGCCGATGGTACCTCATTAATCCAAATACAAGGATTTTTTGGTGGATAAAAACGTCACAGAAACAAATTATCGCCGGGCACAAAACTGGCTCTGAGTGAGCCGAGATATACTTTGGGAGTGGGAAAAAACTTTGATTGGAAACTATAGGTGCGCCAAAGGGTTAAGATGCAAAGTAAATATTTTGAATCAGTGCTAACTCATCACAACAGTGCAAATAGTGACGAAATTAACAGGCAAGAAATAACAGAAAAGCCTCACATGTCATACATAAATATCCCTCAGATCCAGCACAAGCCAAATTCCAAAGTGAAATCAACGCAGGCATCATCCTCGAGTAATCTCCAAGTGCAAACAAACCTTAGTGCGACCGGCTCCCTGAAAGAATACAACGCCAGAGTGTCACCCATGCCCATGTCACCCATGTCACTCTTGCCCCGAAACCGGGCAACGAACGTGCCGACAAAAACGGAGTCACTATGCGCACTGAGCAATGTCGAATGAAGCAATCAGCCTTCTGGCTTTTCTACTGCCTTGAGTTCTGTACTCGAAGTTCCCGAGTTAGAAGGGAAAACAAAAGGTACAAGTCTTAGCGAAGAATTTTATTCTTTATCTTCTAGCAATCATCCATACCAAAGGGGGCTAGAACATAATTCAATTGGAATCTTCTCCAAATGTGAGATTCCAATCGAATCGCAAGAACTTGTACACAGCAGCCTCCTGAGTCTTTCTCGTGACTTAGTACTCACAGACAGGGACGAGATTGAGTCATTGGCTGCTATATCTTTTGATCAGATCATAATAGATGATGCAAGTACTTTTAGTGCAAGCTTAGTTACCACCATTCAGCCTAGGCTTGCATCACCGTACTTCTTCGAGGTTCAGGACAGTAGTTACATTAACTGTCCACCTATGCCTGGAAATACCTTAAGTTTACCAAGTGTAGGGGATCCTTTATTGTCATCCTCTAGGTTCAGCGTGAAAAGTGATCAAGTGTGTTGTACCGAGATGAGACAAGGTAGAGATAGAGCAGAACGAAAACTGGAATTGTTTAGGCCCGAACATAGCTAGGAAGTGTGAAATCCCAGATCCCTGTAGTCAAGAACCAAGACAACCGTGCCTCCACCAGTGTGCTCCAAACTCGCTCTACCAGTGTTCTACTCTCTACACAAATCTTTAAGTGTTTTTCTTGTTCGTAATGGTAACAATGATTATAGTGAGGGTCTAGACTGAGGTATGATAAGGTTCACAGTGTTAACGTAACCTAAGAAGATTTTCCATTCTTCCCTCCTTTATATATTATTCGTCACTCTGTTTCGGGAGAACAATACACACTTCTGTCGTGCGGAAAATATTTATATACTTCCTCGAATACAGGCTCCTGTAGTCTTCGACGTGGAAACATATATATATATTTATCCGGTTATATATACCTACACTTACACGTAAAGCTTGAACACTTATTCAGACCTGAGTTTATACGCTACGTATTATCCGGGTACAGATCCAATAGTGAAAGTTCAGTCGCAGAATAATTGCTCCTCAGTCACGTATAGATGACTAATATTTCAACCATACGATTATGAAGTTATATTTCATATTCATTACTCTTTGAGTTATTATAGTTTAATTACTTGTTCAAGTTACTTTAACTTATTGTTTTTTAGAAATCAAATACTGTCCTATTGTCCATACTTATCAGTGCTAAGCTTACAACATCGCAGTAACTATTATTTACTTACATTCGAGCCATATTTGAGAGCTTTGTATATTTATTTCATGACTTTATTTATTGTGATTTGAAACTTATCCTCTCTGCGTGTTATTATTCATATGTTCATTTGTAACATTATTATTCTGTATATATGAATGTTGAATTGGGTTCTCACTACGAAAAAACTTTGTAAAAAACAAAAAACAAAAAGAAAATAAGAATAACTATCCAATAAGCTTTCCATCATATCGTAGATGTACTTGTGTGGATCTTTGACCAGACGCTGATTCAGGTGTCATTCTTCCTTCACTGACATATCAAGTAAACCAAAATCCTTAATACATCAACGAATGGGAAGGGGATGGTCGGGAGGGCCCCAGTCGTCAATGATTACGGGGCCACTACTAAATATTAGGTTTTCTTTATCTCCTTACAGGAGTCAAACCTATAATTTATTAGTCATCATTGACGAACATGCCTGATTTCTAAGACTGGAGGGGGACATTCGTAATCATATCATAACTCTAGAAAAGCAGATAATCAAACAACCACATAGTATTCTTACTTTTGTAAAAAAGAGATATTCGGGTGCATAAACTTTATACAGCCTAAATCTTCAAAAAGGGGTACAAGCAGGAGCGTGCTTCAAAGAAGCCTGCTTGAAAAAGGGTTAACTCTGAGACTCTGTGCACAGATCTGCTAGTTAAGAAGGCACCCCACTTAAAGTAAGTGGTGAAAACTAAAAACTTATAAGTTTACATGTGCACATATAAACCCCATTAACTAGTGGATATATTCCTAAAAATATAACCAAATATAAATTAATTCTTGTACATTCGTAGAAGTGCTGAACTCGTGTACTTATGCAGAAGTAATTACTGCAAAAGTAAAAGTCGTAGTTGCCACTACCGAGATTTCTCAAAAATCTATTGCTTCACAGCCAAAGCTACTTACAACAAGAATTGTCGTAACACTACTATTGGCGTTTAGCACAATTTCCTGCAATGAATACTACAGAGAAATTTTATAATACAATGCCTACAACCAGTATCACAGCTCGTATGTTCCGAACACATACTCTGGAGGGGTCTAGGGTGTCCTATGTCACACTGACTGCACCCTCCCCCCCCCCCCCTTTTTCTTGAAATTAAACAAAACGTGACTAAAAGGGCCACCTAGACCCTCTGCCGTAAAGCTATACATGGCAAGGAAGGGTTGTCCAGAGCTACTGAAAGGTATCGAGGCAAAAACTCCTGA
This sequence comes from Paralithodes platypus, assembly GCA_032716605.1. NCBI lineage: Eukaryota > Metazoa > Arthropoda > Malacostraca > Decapoda > Lithodidae > Paralithodes > Paralithodes platypus. Next base: position 32,360,668 of record CM064581.1, on the reverse strand, counting down.
TTAGAGGCCCACAACTGTGTGGACGTAATAACTTTCACCGAAAGATTATTAAGGAAACGTAAAGAGGCTGTCCCCTTGCGTAAATCGTGGGTCTTACCCACAACGCCGGGATGCTTCTCTTTAAAGTCCTCGACCAAGAGAGAAGCCAGTGTACGCTCCATCAATCGTTCACCCGGACTTGCGACCCATAAAGCACCCTGGTGATTTAGAGGTGCCACTCTTAAATATTTGGTTAGAGCTTGCACTGGGCAAAAAAGATGGTGCACCTTTCCCATGTTTAACGCCGGCACCGTGAACTCTGAAAACACGTGTTCACTGTGCTCAATCTCGGCTATGAATCCTGGGGAAGGTGCAATGTGAATACACTCATGAAGCCTTTCAAACCTGAGGCAATTAGGTGCGTTGCTCATCGCCGCCAGCTCAGATACTCTGTTCCCGGTAGCCAAAGCCATAAGGAATACTGCCCTTTTGTAAAATCTGCAGTCTTTGGTACATACGGGAACGAGAATAACGACGATGCTTTGTCCAGAGACCATGTAGGCCTGAGCTGACGGGGAGGTGGGCGGAGTTTAAAACCTGCCCACATAAATCACTTTCAGATAAATGTTTCTGCATGAACAGATAAATTAAATAATAAACAACCAACGCCACCGAGGGCACAGTTTGTTTTGTTCTAAGAATCCGAGACGTAAAAGCTTTCCAATGCGATTGAAACTGTCGCTTTGTAGACTGGGTATATTGATTCGTGAATATCTTGGTCACGTCGCGACCATAAGTTGCGAGCCACTTGGCCTCCTGAATGTCCAAAATGAACAAGTCCGCGAGGTTTCTAGGTTGCCAATTGTGTTCTAAGTGGAACAACCCGACCAGGAGGGACACTGGGTGCGGGCACCACGTGTTCAAATGCTGGTACCACACTGCGCCGGCCACAGGGGCGCGATTAGCGAGACTACGCCTCGCTAATCCTGTAGTTTGTTGACTACGTGGCACATTAGAGACGCGTCTGGCGGCGGAAAAGAGATAAATGGAACTCAACCTGTTCTCGTCCGTCATCAGAGCGTCAGGTCCGCCCGCCGGCGTTATCGTCCGGCGGGTGAGGTACGACTGTGAGTATCGCCATACACCTTGGCTGTGGCTGTCCCTCGCTTGCGAGCTCGGTATACTCCCTGAACGGGGAGCCCTCGTCCGAGTCCCGTAAAGGTTTATGATAATTAAAAGCTCCCATAGCTCATTAACACATTGAAAGCAGAGCTGGTGAGCAAAATCATAAAGTATACTAATTAATTTAATTTATATTTAATTGTATTAAAATAAATTACTATAAATAAACACAATATTATCATAATATAATCATAGAAAATATATATGTTTATTATGATTCAGCTATGAAATTATTTCATTAACAAATAAAAATAAGATAGGGCTACCTGAGCTTAACGGCGTTGAACATACAGCAATGAGAGGTTCAAGTGCCGACACGACAGAGACTGGGGGAAAACTACCCCGCCCCCGGGAACTACCTGGTCACCTGCTGCAACACCGGTAATCCGCCCTGGAAAGAGAATTTTCCGGGGATTAAAGCTTATAGGGTTACACCCAAAAAACGGTACAAAATATGAGCCTCAAAACCGCCGGTCAATGAACCGTAGCACTCCACCACTACCTTTCGTTGTCCTTTAGTATCATATTAAAGATTTCAGCAAATCTTTACCTGTCCAGAAGATTTAAGCATATCTTCTGAATCCTCATAAAGGTGAAGCATATCTTTATTAAAGATGAAGTCTTTCAAGTGTCCCTTTACACTTGAAACACTAGTAAGATTCCGGCATCTTTTTATCCCATAAAAAGTCTAAGCCTATCTTAATCTCTAATCTGGCGTCACCCAGAAGCCCTCATAGATCGCCGTCTTGAAGGCCGTGATACCCTATTGTATCAATCAATTGTTTGGCAAATTATCGCGAATTGCAAATCAGTTAATATAACCACCCAAAGGTACAACCGCCGGGTTTTATATGCAATGTCAAACCAATTGTACCTGCCCCAGACCTCTTTGTAAAAAGGTCGCCGGGAGGGAAAGACTAAACAAACAAACGGCATTGTTTCAATGGCTTATTAAAGATTACAACCGCCGGGTTTTATATACAAGGACCCCAATGGAAATACGCCTAATGGCCTTATTGGGCTATCCTTAGTTGGAATTATGCAAGGCTGGTACATGTTATATTTATAACATACTATGTGGTACCAACTCTGTAAATTGCTAACTGAATAAATATTATTATTATTATTAGTATTATTATTATTATTAATGTCAAACCAATTGTACCTGCCCCAGACCTCTTTGTAACAAGGTCGCCGGGAGGTATAGACCAAACAAACAGACAGCATTGTTTCAATGGCTTTGAAAAGCAGAGAAAACCAAGGCCAACAGGTGTCAGCCTGATCACCTAGAAAACTGAGTGGAGCCCCCCTCGACGGGAATAACTCAGGAAGCCTGATCCCAGGCTCGACCATAGAAAACGCAGTTTCTGATGAGCCCTCAAGCGACCAAACTCGTCGGGGTAACTTACCTATTTTAGCCATCCTGACTAAAACTCGGTAAACAAAAACGGTGTTCTCGGAGCAACGAGAAAAACGCCGGAAAGGTAACCCACACTAAACTATACATTACAGGAGGGCGTAATGCATAAAGCAATGAATAACACAGGAAGCCTGCTCCCAGGCTCGACCACAGAAAACGCAGTTTCTTATGAGCCCTCAAGCGACCAAACTCGTTGGGGTAACTTACCTATTTTGAGCCATCCTGACTAAAACTCGGTAAACAAAAACGGTGTTCTCGGAGCAACGAGAAAAAACGCCGGAAAGGTAACCTACACCAAACAAGACATTTTAACACATTTCATACAAAGGGTGTGCGCAAAAATAGGAATACCTGAACAGGAGGGCGTAATGCATAAAGCAAAAACCGGGTCAAAGGCATCCATGACAGAGACTGGTGGGATAATTACTCCAGGTTCTGCATAGACCCGCCGGGACCCAGCTCTGGAAAAAAAGAAAATTTCCAGGAATTAATGCTCATAAGGTTAACCCCAACATGTTCGCACACCCGCCGGGTAACGAGACGTAATACTCAACGACGACAGCTCGCTACGCGGTGGGGTTTCCTAAGTAAAAGATTTCAGAATATCTTAATTTGTCCAAAAGATTTATGAATACCCTCTGACATAATACATAAAGACCAGCATGGCGTTTATAACTGATGAAGTCTTTCCGGTGGTGTTTGTTTCAAGATTCAATTTTGGAGAAAAAAAAAACTAAAAAAGACGCCGGCCCCCGAATTATCTCGTAGATCAAAAACTGGGAAGCCTGACAAATATACGAGATCTAACTTCTCCCGAAGTATCTTTTTAGATCGCCGTATGTTGAAGGCGGCGATACAAAACGTATCCCTCAATTGTCTGGTTAACTAACTGAATCGTAAATTCGTTATTCCCATCCCTCCAAGGAGCACCCGCCGGGTGTGAATATTAGTTTTAAAAAACGTTAACCCCAATTGTGCCCTAAAGCGCCGTATGTTGAAGGAGGCGATACACAATGCATCCCTCAATTGTCTGCTCAACTAAACTGAATTTTGCAAATTCGGGCATCCCACCCTTCCAGGTTGCACCCGCCGGGTGATTTAAAGTTTAAAAGTTAACCCCAAATGTTCCTAACCCCACTTCTTTGTAAAAGATCGCTGGGGAGGAAATACAAAGATCGCGGATTGCAAATCAGTCAATAGAACCACCCAAAGGTACAACCGCCGGGTTTTATATGCAATGTCAAACCAATTGTACCTGCCCCAGACCTCTTTGTAAAAAGGTCGCCGTGAGGGAAAGACTAAACAAACAAACGGCATTGTTTCAATGGCTTATTAAAGATTTCAGCATATCTTTCACCTGTCCAAAAGAATTAAGAATAACTTCTTAATCCTCATAAAGATGAAGCATATCTTTATTAAAGATGAAGTCTTTCAAGTATCCCTTTACACTTGAGACACTAGTAAGATTCAGGCATCTTTTTATCCCATAAAAAGTCTAAGCCTATCTTAATCTCTAATCCGGCTTCTCCCAGAAGCCCTCATTGATCGCCGTCTTGAAGGCCGTGATACCCTATTGTATCAATCAATTGTTTGGCAAATTAACTCGAATCGCAAATCCGTTAATATAACCACCCGAAGGTACAACCGCCGGGTTTTATATGCAATGTCAAACCAATTATACCTGCCCCAGACCTCTTTGTAAAAAGGTCGCCGGGAGGTAAAGACCAAACAAACAGACAGCATTGTTTCAATGGCTTTGAAAAGCAGAGAAAACCAAGTCCAACAGGTGTCAGCCTGATCACCTAGAAAACTGTGTGGAGCCCCCCTCGACGGGAATAAACCAGGAAGCCTGATCCCAGGCTCGACCCTAGAAAACGCAGTGTCTGATGAGCCCTCAAGCTACCAAACTCGTCGGGGTAACTTACCTATTTTAGTCATCCTGACTAAAACTCGGTAAACAAAAACGGTGTTCTCGGAGCAACGAGAAAAATGCCGGAAAGGTAACCCACACTAAACTATACATTACAGGAGGGCGTAATGCATAAAGCAATGAATAACACAGGAAGCCTGATCCCAGGCTCTACCACAGAAAACGCAGTTTCTTATGAGCCCTCAAGCGACCAAACTCGTCGGGGTAACTTACCTATGTTGAGCCATCCTGACTAAAACTCGGTAAACAAAAACGGTGTTCTCGGAGCAACGAGAAAAAACGCCGGAAAGGTAACCCACACCAAACGAGACAGTTTAACACATTTTATACAAAGGGTGTGCGCAAAAATAGGGATACCTGAACAGGAGGGCGTAATGCATATAGCAAAAACCGGGGCAAAGGTAGACATGACAGAGACTGGTGGGATACTTACTCCAGGTTCTGCATAGACCCGCCGGGACCCAGCTCTGGAAAAAAAGAAAATTTCCAGGAATTAATGCTCATAAGGTTAACCCAAACATGTTCGCACACAAGTGTTAAATAACCCGCCGGGTAACGAGACGTAATACTCAATGACTACAGCTCGCTACGCGGTGGGTTTTCCTAAGTAAAAGATTTCCGAATATCTTAATTTGTCCAAAAGATTTATGAATACCCTCTGACATAATATATAAAGACCAGCCTGGCGTTTATAACTGATTAAGTCTTTCCGGTGGTGTTTGTTTCAAGATTCAATTTTGAAAAAAAAAAAAAAATGAAAAAGACACCGGCCCCCGACTTATCTCGTAGATCAAAAACTGGGAAGCCTGACAAATATACGAGATCTAACTTCTCCCGAAGTATCTTTTTAGATCGCCGTATGTTGAAGGCGGCGATACAAAACGTATCCCTCAATTGTCTGGTTAACTAACTGAATTGTAAATTCGTTATTCCCACCCTTCCAGGGAGCACCCGCCGGGTGTGAATAGTAGTTTAAAAAACATTAACCCCAATTGTGCCTTAAATTGCCGTATGTTGAAGGAGGCGATACACAATGCATCCCTCAATTGTCTGGTCAACTAAACTGAATTTTGCAAATTCGGTCATCCCACCCTACCAGGTTGCACCCGCCGGGTGATTTAAAGTTTTAAAAGTTAACCCCAATTGTTCCGAACCCCACATCTTTGTAAAAGATCGCCGGGGAGGAAATACAACAACAGCATAGTTTTATATTGGCTTTGCAAAACCGAAAAAACTACAAACAACACGTGTCCATATGAACACTGTTAGATGGGTATAGCCAACCCACCGGGAATCAGAAGGAGCCTGAAACAGGCACCCCAGAGATGCCGTCCTGGGGAGCCACAGACACCCACTCGCCGGAGAAACAAGCCTGTTTTTAAACCACGCGTGGCCAAAACTCGGCAACCAGCCGGGTTTTTTCATGGTGTAACCGAGAAAAACCCGCCGGAAATAACCCACCCCGTCCAGATACCATCTGAACGCAACACAGGACCGAGGCGTAGCCAAAACACAACTAACGCCGGGCCCAACATAGTCCGTGGAATTAGCCAATACACAACTAACCCAGGACACATAAATAGTCCGTGGAATTAGCCAATACACAACTAAACCAGGACACACATCACACAGTAGTACATATTTAGAAAATAAATCAATAACACTTGTATATGTGGTAAAGCTACGAGAGGCTGGCTAGGCCTAGGCAGACGGATAACATTAACATGTCGGAATATAAACAAAAAGCACTGAATTATATCACAACAGGAACCACCGCCAACACACCACTGTAGCAAATACTTCCGGCAAAGGGAAGAACTGACTCGGGACCCAGAAAAAACTTCACTAAGTGAAGAAAAATACGCTGGGAACGTCAGCAAAAATACGCTACCTCATCAGAAAGATAAAAGGAAGCAATAACGCGTAATGAAAGCCGCCTGCATCACAAAGCTAGCTAACTGTGAAAAAGTTCACCTGTCCACAACCGGACCACGAGGGTACATCCGAAATAGATGCCCCAAACACACGACCCAAAATACACTGCACTGCGGGCAACCAGCCCAGGACACTCCTGCTACGCATATCCTAACCTTACTCGATACATCCCGGAGTAAACAAATGAGAAAAAACTCACTAGGGACGCAGCAAATGCGGAACCAACGGAGCGTGGAGAGACACGTCCGGGCCGGCTGACCGCAGAGCAGAGAAGGAAGAATGACGCCTGAATCAGCGTCTGGTCAAAGATCCACACAAGTACATCTACGATATGATGGAAAGCTTATTGGATAGTTATTCTTATTTTCTTTTTGTTTTTTATTTTTTACGAAGTGTTTTCGTAGTGAGAACCCAATTCATAATGACTGAAGCCATGAGTGAGGTCGCGTGCGCTCATGATGAAGGCTCCTCAGATTTTAAATGCTCTGCGCGGTAGATTCAAACTACGGCGGATTAGTGTTTGAAGAGGATGCCTTATGTAATAGGCATGTTCGTCAATGATGGAGGGGCCACTAATAAATATGAATGTTATGTTTACTATTCCAGAGACATATTGAGATTGTACCCTAGCTATTAAGGAATAAAACCTGTATATCCTTTACTGTGTGTTTTGTGTCCAATGCTTATTACTAGTGTTGATTAATAGAGCCAAGGCTGATCCCTACCCAGCGGAGAGGTACCTAAGTTGATGATTAGCGCTGATTCCTAAGGTGGAAATCGCAATCAGATTATCTCACGTTTAATTGAAAACGTGGTATAACAAGAAGATTCAATAGCGCTAGGAACTCTTTATGCAATGCCCGAGAACATTACCCATCTCCCTTGCTCAAGGGGAGATGGTAACCGCTGGCTATATATCTCAGACAAACTGTTCAAACTGAGTGGGGATTGAACGTGAGTCTGTTATGGGAAACGAGGGGCACTATCATCTGAACCAGCCGGAGGACTAGTAATAGTAGAATAATTATATTGATTGTTCCTTGTATATTGTTTTCTCTTGCTACAACGAGGGGCACTATCATCTGAACCAGCTGGAGGACTTAACTACTTGGTGTACTAGTAATAGTAGAATAATTATATTGATTGTTCCTTGTATGTTGTTTCCTCTTGCTACAACCCCCCTCTCCCATGTTGATCTACTCAAACAGCTACTTTTCAACATTCTTCCATCATTACATCCTAGAGTAATTGTGTATATATTATGAGGTAATAACTATGTGCAGTGGTTACCAAGGACAGGCATACAGTGTGTGTGTCAGGATGTGACGTAATAACGGGAAGTGTGTTGCTGTTCTTGTGGGTAGAACTAATTGTTGCTGTAGTTCTTCTCCCTCTCTCTCTCTCTCTCTCTCTCTCTCTCTCTCTCTCTCTCTCTCTCTCTCTCTCTCTCATATATATATATATATATATATATATATATATATATATATACTGAATATATATTGTTACGTATCTTGATTTAGAAGTGGTTAACTAAATAAATAAAGATAGAACAGTTAATATGAGTGTAGCAAACAGCTGAAGGCCAATAGAACGTAAAATATTAAAGTTTGTTATGTTGTTACTTGCTTTCCTTTAGTTGTTGGGACTGTTATCCTTTATACTCTGATACACTTCAAATATATTTAATCAGTAAACTATTTAAAGTTACATTGAATGTTTTAATATGAAAGAGGCTATTAATTACGAATACAAAAGTTCGGTATGTAAGCAAGGTTTTTAAGACACTAGAATATCTCAATTAATCTGGATTATCAGCAAGGTATTAAGATCTTTTTATAATTTATTTAAGTTTGTTAACCCTTTAAAGATTGTTTTATTCTTTCTATGTTATCTCGTTATTCTTAGTTTATTATTATTCTCCCTTTAGTATTTTATCTTATTTATTCTTATTACTGAAAGACATTTGACTAAATAAAAATAATAAGGAAATATTACAAAGTCACATATAAAATGGAATTATATTTATAAACGTAAATGAGGTATTTTACAATTAATCAAAATAATAAGCAATCAAAGTTATGATAGATTTCAGGATCGTTTTGCATACGTTCTGATTTCACTAAAGTACTAATTAAAGTTTAGTAGGCTTAAGTAGACAATTTAATTTATAGGACTTTTACAATGCCTATTCCGAATAATAGCTTTACATAAAGTCAGGTAAGTATTTAACTTATACAAGGCTTAATCATTAATTATGAATGACAATAGCTTTACATAAAGTTAGTTAATTGTTAACAGGTAAAGTAGTCAATATTCAATCACGAATCATCTCTGAATCAAACATTAATTCTAATCACCAAAATAAACAGTAATTCAAAATATATATCTCTCTAATTAAACATATATGATTCTCCAATCACAAAATCTTAAGTCAAATGAGTGTATGTTTCTAACATACCTCTGGTTAATTAACAGTCACGAATAATCCCTAACTAACGAGTAAGAGGTCGCTCCCGGATTCTGCTTAACATATAATAACCCCTATTATACAAGCCTGTGAAGTCTGTCTCGTCTCCCCAACACTCTGCTCGTCTCTCCCCAGCTAAGAAAGTACTAGTTTGAACTATCAAATCCCAGGCTTATATATCATTTCCCGGACCAAGCTAATCCAATCAGAAGTCAGGAAACAGGTGCCTAATCCAATCTGATGCAGGCAGGGTGTGAGAGCCAATTACCGACGAGAACAAGTGTGCGGGAGCCAACCAGGTGTTAGAAGCTCACCACGTCACAGGTGCCCCGCCCTTCACACGCAAGTTTTGGCGGGAAAGCGAGGAATGCCAAGAATGCAGGATGTAGCCGGGCCCCACTTTCCCTCTCTCTCTCTCTCTCTCTCTGGTCACGTAGGAAAGAAAGAGGGATCGTTTCTTGCAGTTTTAGGTGTAAAGTCGCGTTCAACAGGTTGGTCTGGTCACACGTCATATCTTGGTTATCTTCCAGATGTCACACCTCCACCGCTAGAAAAGAGTTCAAGAGGAGGGAAGTATAAATTATGACAAATTCTCAGACTCTTGACAGACAATCTGCCAACACATTCTGGACCCCCTTAATATGTTTGACATCTAAGGCGTACTCCTGCAGCAACAAGTTCCACCGTGTCAGTCTTTGATTCTTGTTTTGAAACTTGTGCAAAAACTTTAATGGGTGATGGTCAGTATATACAGTAATGGAACCAGGGGCAGATTGAACATAAACACTAAAGTATTGGAGGGACAAAATCAAGGCTAACAGCTCCTTTTCTATTACAGAGTAATTACGTTGAGCAGAATTTAACTTTTTACTAAAATAGCAAACAGGATGCAATACATTACAGTCATCCTCCTGGAGTAACATGGCTCCGACCCCAGTATTACTTGCATCAACAGCTAGGGAGAAAGATCTGGTGAAATCAGGGGCACAGAGAACAGGATAGTTAGATAGAATGCATTTAGTAGCACTGAAAGCCTCCTCACAATCGGAGGACCACTCAAACTTCACATCCTTTCGGAGAAGATCTGTTAAAGGTGCTGTTAACCTTGAGAAATTTAAAATAAACTTTCTGTAGTGTCCAATCATCCCTAAGTATCTTTGGATTTCATTCTTATTGGTAGGCATTGGGAAATTTGAAATTGACTCTACCTTAGCATGAGGAGGTGCAATCTGACCCTGTCCTACTATATACCCAAGATATTGGACAGTACTCTTAATGAAAGTGCACTTTTTTAAGTTCACTACATGATTTGTAAAATGCCCCAGAACGAGAAGCCCACCACAGAAGCCATGAACGAACACCACACAGAAACACCAAAGGAAAGGTCCACAGAACGAAAGGGCCAGCTGACCGAGCCAGCCATTTCAGACAGGCCCAAGCCCGCAGGGCTAAACAGCTCCAGGACGCACCCACTTACCTTTTCTAAACTGACCATTTTCCACACCTCACGTACACTAACCCTCTCGTGTCCTACACTCCTAACTACAAAGATGATGAACAGGAATATACATTCATATTAAAAACACCCATGCCCTGTCCCGACGTTGAGCCAATGCCAACACATCAGACAGCCATAATTATATCTATGTATGTTCTTACATCCGAGAAGTAGATGTTATATATCTTAGAAGTTCAAACACCCACGCTTGTCCCTAGACCTCGTATATCATTTTCCATGACGAGTATAGATATATGTAACCCGTGCTCAGTCGCCCCTTGCATTGTTCCTCTAGCAACTAAGTATTAATATTAACATTCCCTAACATCTTGTCTTGCCAGACTAAGCTTCTGAAGACCCATCGCCCCATAAATCTATGTATGCAATCCTTAGGTTAAGTATTTCTATCCGCCATTGTGTTCACCTTTTTCCATTTACTTTCCACAATTGTTATACGTCTTCCCCTTGCCTCCTTCGTATCCACAGCCCACACTACGCCAATTTACTTCATGTCTTACACCTCTTACCCCAACCAGAGATTGTATAAGATAATCTGGTTACCAGTATCTGTCATAAGTACCCCGAAAACAATAACTAAGTACCCCTACGAACTGCCGCTGTGGTTGGTATTTTATATTTAATAGAAAACGCAGTTCCCAGGGCCAACTAATAGTATCCATAACCCTCTGACTGATCACATAACTCTATCTTTTCCAGACTCATATACCACCCCATAGTTGCATTCCCCGGTAGCATTTGGCTAACGTATTCTACTGCCTTTTCAAACTTCCATATCAATTGTAGCCTAATGCCACCCCCACGCCCAGGGACCTTAGGGGCAAAATTTCCCTGTAGCCCTTGAACTCTTCCCCCCCCTCTCATTAAGACACCCGCGCTTCTCGACTCTTGTCCGACCTAGCCTCTCTCTCATACCTCTTGAAGATCCTTGGGAATTGTCCGTTGCTAACGCTCTCCAACCTTTTATATAATTATATACTCCTATCCAGCCTACCTTCACTTAGTAGGCCAGAACAACATTAGAACTTTACTAGCCCCTTGCATGCCATCTATTCTCTTACAACACATTCACAACCCTGCACCCAATGGTCGTCGGTGCGAGGCTAGCCGCCCCGCCAGTAACTAACTTCTATTGCCATACTTCCAGATAAATGTGGCAGAGTTAGCAACCCAGTCTCCACCACATCCAGCAAACCCTACAATTAACAACCAGCCGAGTAAAACCAGCTAGCCAAGGCACCTTCGGTTTTGGTATTAAAGACACCCACATCTGTCTCATACACAGAGGGTTATTACAAACACTGGTGATATGGCAAGCCCCTAGCCACAGCCGCCGGACGACGACCACAGAGGGAGGGCGCCCAGCTCCCCCTTTTTGCCCACCCGAGGAGGGAGACCCCCACCCCCGCGGAGGTATACCTGGCCCCTGTTTTGACTTTCGAGTCATTGCCAGGTAGCACAGGAATTCTTCCTATCAATGAACTAACCATGAATGACTAACACCTTTACTAACCTCTATTAACTCACAATAAACCATTTACCTTTCTTGCATGCTCTGATCACTAAATTAGCACCTCAGCTATACCATAGAATGAAGATTGAACAATCTAGAGAGACACTCCTATCACAGCTGTCCCCATCCTCCTCGCAAAGTAGATCCAGTCTCTCTCCCCTAAATACGTCCAGTATAGCCAAAATAGTACCTCTTACTAAGGCTCAGTTTTATGAAAATATAAAGGCTTCCTATCGCCCTGTGCCACAACAGTAAATACCATCTTACCTAGTCCCCATATCTATTGAGAGCTCAATTAAGTCCATAAGACTCGAGATCCCTACTGTCTACAGGGTCCAGAACCGAGCCTATAAATCTAACTCCCGCCCCCAGTCAAATCAGTTGAAAGCTAGACACCAACCAGGGGTCACTACCCTGCAGTTAACTTCTAGCTCTGCCCTTGTGTTGTTCCGGAGTGAGATCCCAGAGCCGGCAGACTCCGTGGCAGATTTGGATAGAAGGACCTGCCCACGTATTGAAGAACTTCACACATATGGCCCCCCTGGACGGCCGCGGAACCAGTCGTTAGCCCCCAACATCATGGACGCAAGATAACCAGGACCAGACCCATCAGATACTACCCAAGATTCCCTTTAGCAGTACTACATATTACTGTGCTGTTTAGAGATTCACTAATTAATATTTCTACAAAGTGGCTAAGACCTTGCCCAGTGTAACTCATACTTAACCATTCCATTTGGGACGTACTAAGCGATCAGTGCTCTTTAATTAACAGGCGACCTCGACTCTCGTAATTACCTTATTCAGATATTAAAACTCTAGTGATATCTAACGTTCGCCCACTGATTTGCGTTCTATGTATTTCTGAGACAAGGATATAAAACTTAGATCAGTACCCCCTGAGGTTACTAGAATTCCCGTGCTCTAAAATACGTGTGTCTAATCTAGTCTGTGAACTACTACTTGTGCACCAGAGCTACCAGTAATAAATCTAACTGTGAATATGAATCTATAAGTAACATTGATGGTCTTCGGTATATAAACCTGTGAAATCAAAGCCAGTGATCAGAAGATTAATACCTGAACGTTGGAAGTGGGAGACTAGGCTCCATCCAGATCCACTTATGCTAGTGTTGTTCAATTCTATTATATTGTCTTACACAAGTATTCTGCAGTGGTATATCAATAAACGTGATCATGTAACTTGCTACCATGTGTTTCTTTGTGTTCTCTATTCCTCATATCTTGTATTGTGCATGCAGCCTTATATACCCAGTCAATTTAGAACTCACATTACCCAAGTTAAACCTGTAGAAAAACAGGGCATAACATTGGCGGCAGCGGTGGTTCTTGATTCGGATAAAAGGTTGCATTACACTGCAAGTTTGGAACAGTAGAAGCATGGCAACATCGCGAAATCTTCAGCCATTCGCACACATTCCCAAGTATGATATAAACACGTATGATATCACCAGTTACTTAGACATAATAAAGCCAGTGTACGATGTGGTACTTCATAATGACCGCGAAAAAATCGCCTGGGCAATTTTGCATATGTTACAGTTGGGAGAAGCCGTTTCCCAACTTGTTGATAAGACTACCTTTAAAGAATTTCTTCACCAAATGGTGACACAGAATACGCCAGAGAGTACTTGGAACCAGTTTCGATCCTTCGTGATCCGGACCTTAGATCCACTTTTGGGTTCCCCCGTCGCCCCCAAAATAATAAAAGTTCGACGAGATCAAGTATGAAGGGGATATAAATGTGACCCTCATACAACTCTAGAGATACGTGAGGACCTCGTATAGCTATGAAGATTACGACCAACAAAATGAACTCTTATTCACCGCTTTGTTAAACATCCTCCCACCCCACATCACCGCCCATCTCGACCCGTATGGCTTATTCGAAGAACATATGCTCTCCATCAGAGAAGAATGCCTACGCAGTTCGATGAATCCCCTATCCAACCCTTCAGCCCCTATCCAAGACTCCGTGCACCCTTCCAAAATGACTTCCGGTGAAAGTCCAACCCCAGTGCACTCTTCCTTGCCTCTATCCTCTCTGACCATCCCTAACTCTTCCCCCACCAACCCTCCGCAGCCCCCCCAACAAGCCCCGTATTCTAGCTATGCCTACCTATGTAGGCCTACCACAACATATTTTCCCCATGACCCCAGAAATGTTCAGCTATCCCCCCACCAACAAAATTTCCCTTGTGACAGTTTTCCGTCGGTAGCTTGTGACTGTTTTCAGTCAGTAGCCCCCTTCCACCCCCACACAATTCACACCCCTAGAAAACTTCGAAACCCCACACTTGACTCGCCCTCTCATGCCAAACAAACTCACCAGTCCCAGATAACCTCTAACCAGACCGAGACTGCCACCAAGAAAATTCCCCAAACTCGTCCTGTTAACAACCCCAAATCCGTACATCACTCCTCCCTCAATAACCCATGTCCTATGCCTAACTCTGCCCCCACTAATCCTCCCCAGCCCCACATAACCTTTAACCAGACCGAGACTAACTCCAAGCAAATTCCCCAAATTCGTCCTGTTAACAACCCCAAATCAATACATCAGTCCTCTACCAATAACCCCTGTTCTACACCTAACTCTTCCCCCACCAACCCGCCGCAGTCCCCCCAACAAATCCCGTTTCCTAACTCGCTCACCTCTCACCACCCTGACCCTCCCACACGCGCCGTTAATCCTCCCCTCACGCGTGACGACCTAGGGACCCAACCATGTTCCCCCCCCTTCCCCCAGAAATGTTCAGCTATTTCCCCACCAACAAAATTTCCCGTGTGACAGTTTTCCGTCAGTAGCTCCCTTCCACCCCCCCACAATTCACACACCTAATAAACTTCAAAACCCCACACTTGACTCACCCCCTCATGACAGACAAACCCACCAATCCCATATAACCTCTAAACAAACCGTCACTGCCACCGACACACCCCACCACTCTGATCCTCCCACACGCGCCGTTAATCCCCCCCTCACGCGTGACTCCCACCAAAGTGATTTCCCCCCCCTCATGCGTACCGAACACCTGCTCACCAGTCGGTCCCCCACCATCATGAGCCCAGCTAAACTTTCAACCTCCACCAATTCCCACCAACAAAATCTCCCTTGTGACAGTTTTCCGTCAGTAGCTCCCTTCCACCCCCCCACAATTCACACCCCTAATAAACTTCAAAACCCCACACTTGACTCACCCCCTCATGACAGACAAACCCACCAACCCCAGATAACCTCTAAGCAAACCGTCACTGCCACCGACACACCCCATCACTCTGATCCTCCCACACGCGCCGTTAATCCCCCCCTCACGCGTGACCCCCACCAAAGTGATTTCCCCCCCCTCATGTGTACCGAACACCTGCTCACCAGTCGGTCCCCCACCATCATGAGCCCAGCTAAACTTTCAACCTCCCCTCTTCACCGTTACCCCCCCCGCCCCAAAATTCCCCCCCCCAAAGATCCCGCTCGACGAAATACCACTCCCATCCCAATCCAACCACAAAACTTTTTCCACCTTGGCTAAACCCCAAAATACTCTCTCTCTCGCCCCAAACAACATAATCAACCTCTCAACTTCAACCACTCCTCGAAATCCCATCCATGTCTCTCCCGGAAATAAAATCAGTCTAAATTCAACCCCTCTCAAACCACAACCCTGCCTGCCCAGACCCCCCCCACCATCTCCCTATCAAATCCGCACACACCAAACCTCCAAACCACCCGATCATAGTAAACTCTCAACCTTCAGCCTTACTCACCCTTCCCCAAACCCCACTCACGACCACAACTCTCTACACAATTCAACCCCTCCCCAGCACCAACCTCTTCCGCAACAACAACCCCGACTCGACCTGCCCGTTTCATCTTTAAAACCCCCCTATCACTACCCCCGACCGAAACCACTTAGACCCCCCCTCCAAAACTGGCCCCGGGCCAACTCGCCCCCAGACCCACATTCCTAACGACAAGAACTAACGGTATATCCACCCCGCCCTTCCAAAGTGAAAGTGAACCACCACCCCCTATTACCAGACCGTCACCCAGACTAACGGCGACCCTAAATACCCCCCCCCCCCCCCCTGATGATGATGAGGATATTATTGTACTAAATTGTTTCGAATGTTTTCAATTCCTAAGCGATTGGGCATGATTCTATAAATTTACATGTTTTCCGTATACTGTATATATTATTTTTTTCCTTAGTCATACTACTTTTCTTGTTACCTACACTTTTCTGACTATCTTTTAAATTTGCTTTATACATTGTTAAACACTTTACCTCTTCTTAATTTCCTGTGTTCTTAATTATCTGTCCTTTCTTAAATTTACATGTTTTCCATATACTGTATATAGTATTTTTTTCCCTTAGTCATAATACTTTTCTTGTTAATCTACACTTTTCTGACTATCTTTTAAATTTGCTTTATACATTGTTAAACACTTTACCTCTTCTTAATTTCCTGTGTTCTTAATTATCTGCCCTTTCTTAAATTTACATGTTTTCCATATACTGTATATATTATTTTTTTCCCTTAGTCATACTACTTTTCTTGTTAACCTACACTTTTCTGACTATGCTTCTTTTTACTTCACCCTTGAGGCTCGAGGACGAGCCTATAATGAAGGAGAGGGAAGTAAAATGCCCCAGAACGAGAAGCCCACCACAGAAGCCATGAACGAACACCACACAGAAACACCAAAGGAAAGGTCCACAGAACGAAAGGACCAGCTGACCGAGCCAGCCATTTCAGACAGGCCCAAGCCCGCAGGGCTAAACAGCTCCAGGACGCACCCACTTACCTTTTCTAAACTGACCATTTTCCACACCTCACGTACACTAACCCTCTCGTGTCCTACACTCCTAACTACAAAGATGATGAACAGGAATATACATTCATATTAAAAACACCCATGCCCTGTCCCGACGTTGAGCCAATGCCAACACATCAGACAGCCATAATTATATCTATGTATGTTCTTACATCCGAGAAGTAGATGTTATATATCTTAGAAGTTCAAACACCCACGCTTGTCCCTAGACCTCGTATATCATTTTCCATGACGAATATAGATATATGTAACCCGTGCTCAGTCGCCCCTTGCATTGTTCCTCTAGTAACTAAGTATTAATATTAACATTCCCTAACATCTTGTCTTGCCAGACTAAGCTTCTGAAGACCCATCGCCCCATAAATCTATGTATGCAATCCTTAGGTTAAGTATTTCTATCCGCCATTGTGTTCACCTTTTTCCATTTACTTTCCACAATTGTCATACGTCTTCCCCTTGCCTCCTTCGTATCCACAGCCCACACTACGCCAATTTACTTTGTGTCTTACACCTCTTACCCCAACCAGAGATTGTATAAGATAACCTGGTTACCAGTATCTGTCATAAGTACCCCGAAAACAATAACTAAGTACCCCTACGAACTGCCGCTGTGGTTGGTATTTTATATTTAATAGAAAACGCAGTTCCCAGGGCCAACTAATAGTATCCATAACCCTCTGACTGATCACATAACTCTATCTTTTCCAGACTCATATACCACCCCATAGTTGCATTCCCCGGTAGCATTTGGCTAACGTATTCTACTGCCTTTTCAAACTTCCATATCAATTGTAGCCTAATGCCACCCCCACGCCCAGGGACCTTAGGGGCAAAATTCCCTGTAGCCCTTGAACTCTTCCCCCCCCTCTCATTAAGACACCCGCGCTTCTCGACTCTTGTCCGACCTAGCCTCTCTCTCATACCTCCTGAAGATCCTTGAATTGTCCGTTGCTAACGCTCTCCAACCTTTTATATATATACTCCTATCCAGCCTACCTTCACTTAGTAGGCCAGAACAACATTAGAACTTTACTAGCCCCTTGCATGCCATCTATTCTCTTACAACACATTCACAACCCTGCACCCAATGGTCGTCGGTGCGAGGCTAGCCGCCCCGCCAGTAACTAACTTCTATTGCCATACTTCCAGATAAATGTGGCAGAGTTAGCGACCCAGTCTCCACCACATCCAGCAAACCCTACAATTAACAACCAGCCGAGTAAAACCAGCTAGCTAAGGCACCTTCGGTTTTGGTATTAAAGACACCCACATCTGTCTCATACACAGAGGGTTATTACAAACACTGGTGATATGGCAAGCCCCTAGCCACAGCCGCCGGACGACGATCACAGAGGGAGGGCGCCCAGCTCCCCCTTTTTGCCCACCCGAGGAGGGAGACCCCCACCCCCGCGGAGGTATACCTGGCCCCTGTTTTGACTTTCGAGTCATTGCCAGGTAGCACAGGAATTCTTCCTATCAATGAACTAACCATGAATGACTAACACCTTTACTAACCTCTATTAACTCACAATAAACCATTTACCTTTCTTGCATGCTCTGATCACTAAATTAGCACCTCAGCTATACCATAGAATGAAGATTGAACAATCTAGAGAGACGCTCCTATCACAGCTGTCCCCATCCTCCTCGCAAAGTAGATCCAGTCTCTCTCCCCTAAATACGTCCAGTATAGCCAAAATAGTACCTCTTACTAAGGCTCAGTTATATGAAAATATAAAGGCTTCCTATCGCCCTGTGCCACAACAGTAAATACCATCTTACCTAGTCCCCATATCTATTGAGAGCTCAATTAAGTCCATAAGACTCGAGATCCCTACTGTCTACAGGGTCCAGAACCGAGCCTATAAATCTAACTCCCGCCCCCAGTCAAATCAGTTGAAAGCTAGACACCAACCAGGGGTCACTACCCTGCAGTTAACTTCTAGCTCTGCCCTTGTGTTGTTCCGGAGTGAGATCCCAGAGCCGGCAGACTCCGTGGCAGATTTGGATAGAAGGACCTGCCCACGTATTGAAGAGCTTCACACATATGGCCCCCCTGGACGGCCGCGGAACCAGTCGTTAGCCCCCAACATCATGGACGCAAGATAACCAGGACCAGACCCATCAGATACTACCCAAGATTCCCTTTAGCAGTACTACATATTACTGTGCTGTTTAGAGATTCACTAATTAATATTTCTACGAAGTGGCTAAGACCTTGCCCAGTCTAACTCATACTTAACCATTCCATTTGGGACGTACTAAGCGATCAGTGCTCTTTAATTAACAGGCGACCTTGACTCTCGTAATTACCTTATTCAGATATTAAAACTCTAGTGATATCTGACGTTCGCCCACTGATTTGCGTTCTATGTATTTCTGAGACAAGGATATAAAACTTAGATCAGTACCCCCTGAGGTTACTAGAATTACCGTGCTCTAAAATACGTGTGTCTAATCTAGTCTGTGAACTACTTGTGCACCAGAGCTACCAGTAATAAATCTAACTGTGAATATGAATCTATAAGTAACATTGATGGTCTTCGGTATATAAACCTGTGAAATCAAAGCCAGTGATCAGAAGATTAATACCTGAACGTTGGAAGTGGGAGACTAGGCTCCATCCAGATCCACTTATGCTAGTGTTGTTCAATTCTATTATATTGTCTTACACAAGTATTCTGCAGTGGTATATCAATAAACGTGATCATGTAACTTGCTACCATGTGTTTCTTTGTGTTCTCTATTCCTCATATCTTGTATTGTGCATGCAGCCTTATATACCCAGTCAATTTAGAACTCACATTACCCAAGTTAAACCTGTAGAAAAACAGGGCATAACAATTTGCTTCAGCAAGGTTAGCAAAAAGCAGTCTGATTTGTTTGAGATGCTCTTCCCATGTATGGGAAAAAAGAAGGATATCGTCAATGTACACCACACACCCAGGTACCCCTTCAGTCACCTGATTCATTAGATGCTGAAAGGTAGCTGGAGCGTTTTTCAGGCAATAAGGCATTACTTCACAGCAGAAGGCTTGATTGTTTACCACAAAACATGAAATCTCCCTTGCTCTGGGTGTAAGAGGTACTTGCCAATATCTTTTCATAAGGTCAATTTTACTTATATAACTGGCTGTGCCAATCTGGTCAATACAATCATCAATCCGTGGCAGTGGATAAGTATCATTCTTTGTTACGGCATTGACTTGTCTATAGTCCATACAAAATCTATGACTCCCATCTGGCTTAGGCACAAGTGTGACCGGAGTACTCCACTGGCTTAAGGCTCTAGTAATTATGGCATTGGACAACATGAAATCTAATTCAACTTGCAGCATACTCCTGCGCTGTGGTGAGACACGGTATGCGGATAATTTGATGGGTGCTGCATCCCCGACATCTATGTCATGCACGGCCAATGAGGTGAGCCCTGGAGTATCACGGAACACACTGGGAGACTGTGATAAAACATGGATTAGTTCTTTAGCTTTCTCTGAGGGAAGATGACATAATTTAGTTGGTAATTCCCCTCATGCTACTGAATTATTTTTAAAGTTGGATAGACCACAAGACAAGTCAAAATCGATACCTTCAGGATCTGGGACAGTCTGCTGCAGGATCTGTGGGTAAGGACTACAAACATCACCCGCACCAGGATGTCCACAGGTCGTTATTACTGCCACAGCAGGAGAATCTGGAGGAGAGGAGTCCGGGGACCTATGATAGGGTTTTAACATATTTATGTGAAATACTTGCTTAGGCTTCCTCCTGTCTGGGGTAGCCACTAAGTAGTCAGTAACACTCACCCTTTTTACTACTTTATATGGTCCTCTAAGTTTTGCTGATAAAGGTTGGCCGAAAAGGGGAATGAGAACCAAGACCTCATCACTGGGCTGAAACTCCCTCTTATGGGATCTTTTATCGTACCATACTTTCATGGTGTCTTTAGCCACTCTTAGATTTTGTGCTGCAAACTCGCACGAGGATCTCAGCCGGGTTTTGAACTCTGACACATACCTGAGGAGATTTTGGGTCCCTTCCTGACCAACTAGGCTGTCCTGCAATAGCTGCAAAGGGCCACGTACCTGGTGACCGAAAACTAGTTCATTGGGTGAGAAGCCCAGAGATTCAGTTGGAACCACACGGGTGGCAAACAACAGAAAGGGTACCCCCTTGTCCCAGTCACCTCCAGTTTCCTCACAATATTTTCTTAACATGGATTTTAGAGTTTGATGGTATCGTTCGAGGACCTCTTGACTCTCTGGGTGGTAGGAGCTGGACTTCACATGGTCGATACCCAATTCCTTCAGGGACTGCTGAAATATATTGGAAGTTAAATTAGTACCTTGATCACTCTGCACCTCATGGGGGAAACCCATTCTGGTGAAGAATTTGAGCAGTTCCTTAATGACTGTTTGGGCTGAAGTATTTCTTAAAGGTAGAGCTTCTGGGTATCGAGTTGCCATGTCCATTATAGTTAACAAATATATATGTCCCTGGGATGTCTTTGGCAATGGGCCAACGATATCCACTACCACCCGAGTGAAAGGGTTCTCGAACACTGGTAAGGGCACCAGAGGGTGTGCAGGCACTTTTTGATTAGGTTTTCCTGTCATCTGGCAGGTGTGACACACTCTACAGAACTCCACTACATCTGCACGCATTCCTGGCCAGTGAAAGTGGGCTCTAATACGATCTAAGGTTTTCCTCACACCTAGGTGCCCTGCTAAGGGTATACTATGGGCCATTTCTAGTATATCTCTACGACAAGGTTTAGGAACTACTACCTGATGTACGTCCCATGCCCCGTCGTCAATAGGTCTATGTGGCGGTCTCCACCTACGCCACAAAACTCCTTTCTTCATATAAAAACATTCACCCTTCTCCTTCTCGCTCTCCTCTTCACTCACAGCACTGGCAGCTAACTCCTTACACTCACTGTCACCTCGCTGCAACTCTACCAGGCCACTAGGACAATTAGGAGGGGTTTCATGATCATTTGGCTCAAGGTTAGCCATAAAGGTGTCAGACAGATCTACTTCAGTCTCCACATCAGGCACAGTTAGAGCATCATTCACTACTCTTTCATCCCTTTTATCTACCTTCACAGTTGGTACAATTATCCCTGGAGAGGTAACGCTCAAAAACGTAATTTTCATGGTATGGTCATTGTGAATATGCACGTCGACTTTGACCTCAAATATCTCCCAAACCAAAAGACTTCGAGACTTAACCCGGGAACTGCGGGGAGACTCTTAAGAGTTCCCCCGGCGGACTGCGGGGAGACTCTTATGAGTGAGTGAAAAAAAAAATCAACTTTTGACATCGAAAAAAAAAAAAAAATAAAAAAAAATAAAAAAAAAAAAAAAAAATTGGCCCCTGGGCCATGCAAAATCTCAGTCCTCTACCTCCCCTCCTTCCCCACTTTCCTCCTCTCCTTCAGTTATCACCTATTTTCCCTGTTATTCCCTTATTCTGAGGTATATTTTCGTGCTAACATTAGCGAGTTGCAAGCAGGGTGTTGTCATCACTGATGGCAAGCGAGTGCAAGAGAGAGAGAGAGAGTATCGATCGACTGTGTCTCAGTGGCCTTGGGGGAAATTGGCGGGAAAGTAGCTTGCCTCACCCATACATTATACAACTCGCGGGCTATATCTCCGATTTTGACCATCCAAACGCTGTTTTCACTCGTTTTATTGTTGTTTCAGGTTAATACCTTTATAATCAACCCATAATAGGTGCATATGGATAAGTATTAATGCTATTAATGGCATAATGAATATTTTAGTGACGGAAACACCTCAAATACGTCAGCACAGGGGGACGTTTCCAATTACCCCCATGCGCACTTCAGAGGTTAATGAAAATTGCTAAAAATAATATAAGGATCTTTTAATATTGTGTTAGTAAATGATAGATAGTGAAAGGTAATTAGAATTTTTAAATAATTTAATAAAAAAATAAGTAGATGATTTAAGTTAGTCTTACTTAAAAAATGAAAAAAAATACTAAATTCGTCCTGAGGGTGCTGGGACTCTGAGGTTGTGGATGTCAATAGTGGGGCTGATTGGTGTATGAAGGACGACCCTGTAGTCCCCATACGTTGAGAGAATTGCGAAGTTGCAAAAAGGGTTAAAATTTCGACCCTCTACAAAATTTGCCCCATTTTCAAAAAATCGTTTTGAATCCTAAATATACTTGAAATTAAACCAAAATCAACATAATGCTTCCTACATTGTCCTATTATAATACCAAAGTGTAATAATCAAGATCTGAGTAACATAGATACTACAATAAAATATTATATGGAGGTAACTGAAATCATGTCATGAAAAATTCCTTACCCAAAGTATGGCAACATCAGACCCACAGTATGGCAACATCAGAAACACTAACCTGCGTGAGCTTGTTCCCTCACAATCTGGCTAAGATGCCTATCACTTCCAGATCAATATCTCAAGTCACAATATCACTAAAGTACACTTTTCGATTTAAGTAAATGTCACTAACGAGGTAGGGATGTTGCAAATTTGCAACAGATATATCCTGTTTGAGCAGATTCTCATGTTGCTGGGCGAGCAGCACCTCCACACCCGACTGAGGCCCACAGCACACTGACTGCCTGCAGGCCGATAACTGAGAAAATGGCCATGTGGGGTGTGCAGACTCCAAAAAACTTGCTTTGCGCACCACGCCCGTGCAAATAGGCAACGGCATTTCCTGTCCAGGGTTATAGCTGAGGGAACTGCTACTTGGGCCATAGATCGAGTGACAGCACACACTGGGAAAACCTTTGGCATCTCCTTCTCGAGCTCACCGGTCAGTGGCTCGTCAACAGGGGAAAGTGACAAAACTGGGTCTGGTCGGACCCTCTCACCAGCCACATCATTCCCCAAAAGGAGTGTTACCCCAGGCACAGGGATGTCCTGAGGCCTACACAAAGCTATACAGGCTTCACCCTTCAGCAAATCACACTCAATCTCACCATTCACCAAGTTAGCAGAAAATTGTCCTCCAGCACCTCTCATTATTACTGATTCGCCAGTTGGGCATTCAGAATAAGGATTCACCATGAGGGTGCTAGTAGAACCAGTATCTCTCAAGATATGTACCTCATGTACACAACCATTTATTTTCACACATCCAGATGAAATAATGGGACGGTAGCTATCCTGAACTGATGGGGACACTAAGACAGGCTTAACCCTTGCAGGTTGTACCACACACGCTACTACACCATTTCCTGTCTGATTTACATTAGCTAGGTACTCGTGCGGTCGGAAGTCCTGCAACAAAGGCACATTAGGGTGGTTTTGGTTATTTGGGGAGGCAGTTACTGCAGCTACTGTCGGCCCCGATCTCTCGGCTCTCTCCTTGGCCCAACATTGATAAGCTAAGTGACCTCTCTTGCCACAATAGTTACACACTTTCTGGGATACATTCCCCTTGTAAGCATTATTATTATTGGTTTCGGCCCACCTCTGTTACCATTACCAGGAGTCACATTCTTAGTTCGGGGATCATTTTTAGTTTGGCTTGCATGGAGGGACGTTACAGGCTTTTGCGAGTGACTAGATTTATCAGATTTGTGATTGGAGAACTTATTATTATCATAGGGCTTTTTCCCACGAAATTTGTTGTTTAGTACATACGTATCAGCCATGTCTGCAGCTTCGGCAAGAGTTTCTACCTTTTTCCCTCTCAAATGATAGGCTACTGATGAATCTACCTTCCATAGGAAGTTCTCAAGCAAGATTTAACTCTTTCAGACCCTTAAACTCAGTGACATTCTTACTTGTTAGCCAGTTATTTAAAGCTTTGTTCATGGTCCTGGCAAACACGGTATGAGTTTCCTCGAATTTTTGTCTATATGCTTCAGGCAGCAGTTTGTAGGTTTTAAGAATGGCTGCTTTGAGACGGTCATAGTCTTGCCGAACCTCAGACTCTACTGAAATGTAAGTTTCCCGACCTTGTCCTGTCAACCCCGTTTGCAACATAAATGGCCACCGATCTCTTGTCCACCGCATACCTGTAGCAACCTCCTCGAACAACACAAAAAAGTCCTGAACATTGTCCTCGGAGAACGGGGGAATTACACTCGTCATGGTTAATCCCAGAGGGGGAGCAAGCACATTATGTTTGGACTCAGTTTGAGCAGTTAATTGGGCCATGCGATATTCATGATCTGCCTGCAGCTGAGAGTATGCCTGGGCAGCATTTAATCTAACCAATTCTAAATATTGCTCAGGGGTAAATCCCTCTGGCAAATTCTCACCAAACCGCATCTGTATCCCATTACCGAGTCCTCCACCAGCCGCTCCGGTTTTCTCACCGCCCTCGGCTCCGTTATGCTCTCCGCCCACATGAATCCCAAATAATTCTGACTTTATGATCTGTGCTATTTCAGGTTTTGTCATGTCCGAGACCGTTAGCTCAAGATACGAGGCTAGTAGGGTGAGTTGGGGATGGAGCGTACACGTTTTTTTTCTCAAAAAATCAGGAAAAAAAGATTGAGTGAAAACTGAAAAACATAAGTATACATCAGAAAATATAACTTTTTTACTACATTGTGTGTAAGGCACAATTCTGGCAACATGAAATAATTGAGTGAAAAATAGGCCTAAAAAAAAAAATCTCAAATCGTACGGACCATCCATAGGTGAGGACGGTCCATACAGAGATATCTATCAAAATGTAAAAAATATATCTAAAAACATAAAAGCAAGCAAAGTTTAATTATGGCAGCATATTTCATTAAATGGACCCTAATGATGATTTCAAATTAATTTTGATTAACAATATACCTTTGCAAGATAATATAATCAATTAAAAGCTGAACATAAAAAATATGCAATTTAATTTAGACTTTGAAGTGCCTAGATTTTTTTTTTAGAATCAATATTTGCAATCAAATTAATAGTTTCATTATCTTACACAATGTATATAGTCATGGAAGTGCTCCTGTAACCCTTCCAGGAGAGAAATTCTTTTAATAATCATTAATTAATTTATAATAATTTTAATGCAATATCAGGAATCTTTTTATTTGATTTAACTTACAATTGCTTGGAATAATATTGTGGCTGCATCTTGCTTGCCATTTTTCGTAAACAAGTACACTGAATTTCAACCTCACGAAACATTCAGTATGTTTGTTTACATTTAAAGGGCGTCATATGGATACTCCGTATATAGTATCCACAGTGTAAACAAACAATTTATACATAGGCTATGGTATAGTTAGGCATACTTATGATTGGGTAAGTACCCATACCATAAGTAAACATTTTTTGTTTACACTGTGGATACTATGTATGGAGTATCCATATGCTGCCATTTAAATGTAAACAAACATTCTGAATGTTTCGTGATGTTGAAATTCAGTTTTACCATTTTGGTACATCACAACTGAACATATTTCGATACTCAATACCTTGCCACCATACTCCTGGCATATTCATGAACACAAGAGACTGGTAATTAACCCGGGAACTGGGGGAAGACTCTTAAGAGTTCCCCCGGCGGACTGCGGGAAGACTCTTAAGAGTCAGAGAAAAAAAAAAATCAACTTTAAACATCGAAAAAAAAAAATATATATATATTTTTGTTTTGCCCCTGGGCCATGCAAAATATCACTCCTCTACCTCCCCTCCTTCCCCACTTTCCTCCCCTCCTTCAGTTATCACCTATTTTCCCTGTTATTCCCTTATTCTGAGGTATATTTTTGTGCTAAAATTAGCGAGTTGCAAGCAGGGCATTGTCATCACTGTTAGCAAGCGAGTGCAAGAGAGAGAGAGAGTATCGATCGACAGTGTCTCTCCAGCCTTGGGGGAAATTGGCGGGAAAGGAGGTTGCCTCACCCATACATTATGTAACTCCCGCCCTGTATCGCCGATTTTGACCATCCAAACGCTGTTTTCACTTGTTTTATTGTTGTAACAGGTTAATACCTTTATAATCAACCTATAATAGGCGCATATGGATAAGTAGTAATGCTATTTATGGTAAAATGAATATTTTAGTGATGGAAACAGCTCAAATACATACACACAGGCAGAGGTGTCTAATTACCCCCATGCGTACTTCTGAGGTTAAAGGCCTAATATTATATCGAACATAAGAAAAACAAAAAAAAAGTCACCCATAAAATCAGCCAAGCGTCGTCCATAGAAAACTCATTCGTGCATCTGAGCTAACCCATTTTCTTTTGTTACTATTAGAGGGTAACTATTCTAAACCTATAAATATGGCCAAGGGAGCATTTGTACGTTCCGTCCACTAGTACGGTTCGTCCCTAACTCACCCTACTATTAACTCTGCCTTGGACAAGAGATCGATGTCATTGGCAACGGGTGATCTCGACGATTCTAAGAAATTCTTAACATCTTCCTTATTAATAATTTCAGGCATGATTATGATATGATATGAACTTAGTGAAACTTATACAAAACGTATCCTGGCAAGGTCGCCAGTTAATCTGTTACGTATCTTGATTTAGAAGTGGTTAACTAAATAAATAAAGATAGAACAGTTAATATGAGAGTGTAGCAAACAGCTGAAGGCCAATAGAACGTAAAATATTAAAGTTTGTTCTGTTGTTATTTGCTTTCCTTTAGTTGTTGGGACATTTATCCTTTATACTCTGATACACTTCAATTATATTTAATCAGTAAACTATTTAAAGTTACATTGAATGTTTTAATATGAAAGAGGCTATTAATTACGAATACAAAAGTTTGGTATGTAAACAAGGTTTTTAACCCTTAACTGGCGGCACCCGGCTATTGTCGAGTTAAATAAATGTGGCCTATGTGGCGGGTCCCGGCTATTGTTGAGTGCAATTTTGAGCACGTAATGTGCTCTGAGAGAGAGCGGAGCAGTGGGAGGAGCGTAGGTTACCTCATGACCGCTCACCACGGTGGCCGTGGAGCTACTGAGCTGTACTCCTTTGTACTCCACCCTCTCTCACTCGTTTCACACGTAATAATGTAAGAAAATTACCGTATTTTACCGATTTTGCCCTTCGGTTGCACGATCGTTGCAAGACAACCAGTGATTGTAGAAGGATGGTTCTGATGTCATTGGAAAGCTGAATTAACGCCCTTTCAGGGATGCATACTTGTACTACGCTCTGGCTCTTGTTTATGCATGAAAACGAGCATGGAAGCAAGCTCGTTTACGGTAAAACCCCCCGCTGGGCGGCACATCAAATATACTCCTCCACCCGCTCTTAACACCTTACGAGCGGCCTATGCGGTTTATTTATGTGTACCGCACAGCGGGGTGTTTTTAGCCAAAATAGGGCTGTTTACGTGATCATTTTCATGCCTAAATAAGACCCAGAACATAAAACAAGTACCTATCCCTGAAAGGGCATAAACAGAGCTTTCGAATGACACCATAACGATCCTTGTATGATGGATAGTTTTCTTGCAATAACCGTGCAACGCGAGTGCAAAAAGCAGGTAATTCGGTACTTTCAGTACATAATTGAGTATGTAGCGAGTGAGAGAGGGAGGAGGGAGCTGAGATTTGTGTCAGTAGGTTCGCCGCGGTGGTCTGGAGCAGTCATACGCTCGCTAGTCTCCTGCCACCACTTGTCTCTCTCTCTCAGCCACATTACGTGCTGAAATTGCCACTCGAGTTATGTCGAGCGCCGCCACATAGTCCAGCTTTATTTAACTCGACTTATGTTGCTCGCCGCTAATTAAGGGTTAAGGTGTTAAGACACTAGAATATCTCAATTAATCTGGATTATCAGCAAGGTATTAAGTTTTTTTTTAATTTATTTAAGTTTGTTAACCCTTTAAAGATTGTTTTATTCTTTCTATGTTATCTCTCTATTCTTAGTTTATTATTAATCTCCCTTTAGTATTTTATCTTATTTATTCTTATTACTGAAAGCCATTTGACTAAATAAAAATAATAAGGAAATATTACAAAGTCACATATAAAATGGAATTATATTTATAAACGTAAATGAGGTATTTTACAATTAATCAAAA